>JASCZW010000112.1:0-156799 GCA_034211315.2 Aedes japonicus
GCTATTTACCGTTAGATTTCCAAAAATTTCAGCTTCACTTGATCGGAACTCAAAAAATTGTTGCATTGATTGCAACTATAAGCTTTCAGAAATAAACTTTTGAAAATTTGATATAACTAGTAGAGTCAAGGATTAAAATTGTGAAAATCGATTAATGCAATGTGATTTTTCGTAAGTTCTGGCTTCAAAGTCTTCACACTCGGGCAACATTTATTCTTGCATATTACTTATTAAATTACTTACTATTGAGAGAAGCTTTCATCCGGAAGTGGAAAAATGAAATGAATCCTGCTTTTTGTTACTGCATTTTAAAACAGGGCAAGTAGATAAAGAGAAATTGATGAAGTTCAGTCGCCCCTGTTCCGGCTCTGCCTTGCATTAACTCCCAAACAGACTTCTTTCCATTTTGAATGTTCATCCTCACCACTTTTGATCAATTCATCTAATTTTGTGGATTCGTTCTGAGTTGAAAAATCTATACCCACGGGTCTATGGCGTGGTTGGCCAAGAGATTGGCCATGAAGTGGTCTTTTTAGTGATCCTAGAAGTAATTTCGACAAAGATTTTTAATTAGGGCCTAACTGACAAACGTAAACAATGGCTTCTTCGTTTAATTTGTCGGATTTGGAAACTTGTCTCAATAATCTACCACAGCCATTACGAAGAACAAAAGTCCTTCTATTCGATAGAAATGGAAGCTTACATGGGTGGTTTTAGTATTTCGAGAAATTTACGGAAGATGCCAGTTAGGCCCAAATGAAAAATCTTTGTCGAATTGCTTGAGTTAACAGTAGAGGACGAATTAATGAATTCTACTTCAATGCCTCCGAACGATGCGAAAATGATGCGAAAGAGTCTACACGGAAAACGCGTGCCCAGATCCGTGAACTGCAGTCATGAATTCGAGAACAAGCAAAAATGTACCGTGAACTGCATCACGAAATCATGAACTAAATAATGTTTAAAGGGAAAAATCCAGAAAACGTGAACTAGTTCACGATCCGCTTTCATTTTCGGGAACGCTTTTTTTCTGTGTAGGATGCAGTTTTTCTCAGTGGTTATATTTTCTTAACTAGAGATTTCCTGTCATAACGGGTGTCCACTAAATAATGAGAACGAAAAGAATGGGTCAGGAAAAAAATACCAGTGAAGTTTTGTTCAAACTGATTTATTTTATTAAAAGGGTCAACTTAAATCTTCAAACTAAGTTTAGTGAATATTGTCATATGGTCCGTGGTCCGCCGTGCGGCGCAACTTAGTCGTTATGCTGGAACATGACCGTTGGACGGCAGCCACATCGATTTTTCGGATGCAGCTTTTAATCCTGTTGGTAAGTTGCTTGGTGTTCTTGGCCTTCCAATTATCCTTGTATACCATGGAGCTCAAAAGACCGAAGAAATCCTCGATAGGACGGCGCTGTGGCAAATTTGTCGGATTCCGGTCTTTTGGGACATATGGTATATTTTGGCTATTCAAAAACGTTAGCGTTTTTTTTGCGTAGTGCGATGATGCCTTGTCCGGCCAAAACACGTATTTGCCATCCGAGTGATGTTGTTTAAGAAATGGGATGAGTATTTTCTGCAAACACTCTCTTTGGTACACCTCCTGGTTGATGGCCAAACCGCTTGGTTTGAACCACGGCTTCGAAATACCCTTATCGGATATTACGATGTATAACATAACCTTCGATTCAAATTTGTGCTTGAACTTATACATTACTTTTGGAGGAGTAGTAGATTTGTCCTTAGTGTAGAATCGGTCGTTTCCCGGTATCTGAGACTTCGAAAGAGGAAAGTAGCTTTCGTCGTCCAGAACGAAAGATTTTCCGCCGTAATTCCGAGTCATCCAGCGGCATTGGGATTTCACGGTTTGAATCTGCTCATCTGTGTACTCTGGGGATCTGGTTTTCTTTCTACACACTATTCCTTCTTTCTTTAGCGTCTTGCAGATGAGTGACTTCGAACAATGGAACTTTCGGGCTGCTTCCCGTTGACTTACCGAATCCTTGTTGTTGAACATGCTGCGCAGCGAGCGGAGCGTTTTCTCATTCATTATTTTCGCTGGACGGCCGCAACCTTTCTTCCGGGTTACTCTCATGCATGCCAGGATACGGTATACGGTGGATACCGGAACTTTTTCACGACAAAAATGGTCCACCGTGTATTTTTTTCCACGATCTTCGTTCGCTTGAAAGAATTGTACAACGCGTGCGCGCAGTTCTTCCTGTTTCGACGGCATGCTGAACACGACTGAACATGTTAGAGTGAAATAAGAGTGTATGAAAATTTTCTGGAGAGTGCAACGATTCATTCATCTAAAGTGACATTTCTATGCGGCCGTTTTTGTTCTGATGGAAAAGTATTGAAATCATTCTCATTTTTTAGTGGACACCCGTTATGATTGAAGGAAATGGATTCCGGAGAATCAGGCAAGCAATAAACTATATGATGGTGGGGTATGATCGGCTTACTTTAGACATAACTATTTGTCTGGTCACGAAAGCTACCAGGTCATTTTGGCACTGATGAGGTACGCATAATTTTCCTCTATCAGTGCCTTGGGTTTTCATAAAATATCCATGAGAAGTGAAAATTCCAGTGTAATGATGATGTTTACTTTTCCGGATTTCAAGGTTACCGCTGTCACTTCTATGCCTACTGCTGTTTGTTTGCTGCAATGAATGAAGTTGGTTCAAAGTGTGGGTCAAAAATCTGCTGTCATTGTTGTTTTGATAATCAATCGGTAGCATGAATTTCATTAGATGAAATCGGAATATCATCTCCTGTGACGATTTTTTTCAAAAAGTGATTTTGAATCCTAATACGAATACGGATCAACCAGGGCCGTCATCATCGTTCCATAAGAATAGATGCTAGCTGTGTTGAGCAAGAATACCGTGAACTGGGCTGCCCTTGTTTATTTTTCGAACTCGACGGGCAATTGATATTCATTGTGGTTTATTAAATTTTATTTCGGACATTTAGAAATTCATGTTATAAATGAACCTGTTCACATAAATTAATATCAAAACATTTTGAAAATCGAACGTTCATTGTTCTGATTATCTTTGTTGTCACGAGTTATCATTTTCGCATTTTCGCATGGAACTTATAGGTAGTCAATGTAATGTTGCCTGATATCCACGGTTTTGAACCTAATGCCTGGTACAGACCTAGGACAGGACATGCCAGCTCAGAGAGAGAGATGACCTCTTATAAATTTATGATTACTATGATACGGGGGTCGCTCCAATGTCGCCAGATATGTTTACACAGTGATCCCATTGAAAATAAATTAATTAAAAAAAATTCTTTTGTCGTTCGGAAAATGAAGCTGCATCAAACTAAACGTTAATTGATAAGGTTTCATTGAATTTCATTGATGCTAACGCTGCAAATTCTGCTGTGGGGAGAAAGCTTGAGCAAGAGAATGTCTTCCTCGCTTGCGTTCCCAATGCAGGCCTTCACCCACTCTCGGCGAACGATCTCTCGAAAACCGATGGAAATGCAGACCCAGATGTGACACGTCACTACGACCACAATTTATCGCTTTGCACTTCATTTCGAACAGATTTAAAATAAACCACCGCAAAAGTGTACTTTTATTTCCGCATTTTTTCTAGTTGTCACAAACAAAAAAGGTGCAAATGCAGTGACTACTAGCAACATCGCCAAACCAACAACAAACTGCCTGCTTGTAACATAACTCGACGGAGGCGGTAGAGGTGGTTGTCAAAGCGACCAATAAAAAACGGTCTTTTTTGACAGGTAAATGGTCTTGTTTTTGCACTAACAGCTGGCAGGTCCTGTCCTAGGTACAGACATGCAACGTACAGCGTTGTACCATGGACCCAAAAAGGATTAGTCCGTGGTTGTACTTCTTTAGTCTAGTACTTGATTTTTGGTAGTAAGTATCAAAGTATTTGACAGTTCGTTCGACGGTCAACATTGTATGTCTGTCATAAGTATAACGAGCATGACTTTTATCAAGACTGGTTCGGATTGATCCTCTTGTGTTGTTTTTTTTATTTCGTGATGACAACCACATCTTGGTCAGTTTTATTTCGGTCAGTCAGTTTTATTTCGGTGTAAATTTTATCTGCGCTACCTAGTCTCTGTGTAGCACAGATAAAATTTACACCGTATGTTGCGAAAATTTTCTTTAAGATTGGATTTCTGTCTAATAGTACGTTCGCACTACAACCTATATTACGTGATATAGAGTATCTTGATATCAGCATCTATACATCTAGTTTTCACTGGAAATAACTTGCATGGCATTTGATATCAAGAGACTCTATATTACGTAATATAGTTCGTAGTGTGAACGGGGTGTAAGGCTGTGTTAAAATTGATGAATTTTGTTAATTTTCTTTTGACATTTCGAACATTAATTAAAATGTCAGAAAATCCCTTAGTTTTTGATCGGTCAATTTTCGTCTAAAGTAATTGCTCGTCTGCCTGCAATGAGTGTGCTTTATTTACATACTAACTTATGTCTCCTTTCCAACCCTGGATGCAGGGGGGCAACGTAAATTATTTCCATCCTGGGCTGCTACTTACACTAGCCTTGACCTGCTTCCAAGTCAGATTACTATCTTCTTCCTTTATTTCCTGGATGAGGCTCCAACGCCATGAGCCCCTGAGTCTACCTCTGCTGCGATGTCCTGCTGGGTTCCAACCCAGTGCTTGCTTGCAGATCTCCTTTTTTGCCGACCCATCTACATTTTCGTTCTCTAATTTCTTTTGGTATTCGTTTCTGTTGACATCGACGAGGGAGCATTCGAGATCCAGTTGGTATGGCAACCAGACACGAATTAAGGCTCGTTCGCGACAACATCTGGACAGATTAACTTTGGAATAACACAAATTTGCTGCTAGTTCAATCCAAGATGTATTTTTATTCATTTGATTGTGCATTATTAGTCATCTTAAAACTAATTACAGTTACAATGAGGCTGCATGAAGAAACTACGAACTTTTGAGTTTACTCCAGCCATTAGGGTCTGAGCAGATTTCTCTGCAACCGATTAAATTGCTTTTGTCCAAGATTTTCGAAATTTCTCTACAGTTGTAGCTTGTTGTTTATATTCAGAGAGTTCTCTCCTCACAAGAGCCCAATACCGCTCGATAGGTCGCAACTCCGGGCAGTTAGGTGGATTTGCCTCTTTCGGTACAACATTGACTCAATTTTCTTTATACCCTTCCAATACATCTTTGGCGTAGTGACAAGATGCCAAATCAGGCCAGAATAGCGAGGGAACATCGTGGCTTCGTAGAAATGGTTACAATCGCTTCTTCAGGCATTCTTAACGGTCTATTTTCTTGTTTACCGTTCCGGTAGTGATAAAGCTTTGGCTTGCTCGACCACAACAGCATATTGCTTGCCAAACCAAATATTTTTTGGAAAACTTGGCCATTTTCTTCGTCCTGAAATGCTCCTCTACGCCGTTCCGTTGCATGGCATTATAATAAGATATTCAGGGAAGCTGATTAAAATCTTCCAGCGCACAAGTTTAATCGTCCATTATTATACAGGAAAACGTCGTCAAATATTCGCGATTCAACTTGCGAGCCCGGGTTTTAGCCATCACATTCTGTTTATCATTACGCCTCGGTACTGTTTTCACCTTGAACGACTTCATACCTTGCCGGTGCTTGGAAGTATGCACGAAAGTTGGGGACATTTTTATTTTTCTAGCCACAGTATGTACCGAAAGATCTGGTCTCTTCTGCAATATTTGCTTCACCTTGGCGTCTTTCTGGTGGTTCCTGAGATCCGTTTTTTCCAATCCCAGCCTTCCTGGCTGTTGTCAAACGTGTATTGAAAGATTTAAGAACGTTATGGACAGTGCTTTCAGGAAAACCAAGCTCTTTTGCAAGTTTTCTTACTGAGAGATCCGGATTTTCATTCTTCACACAATTGCTTTTCGCACTTGCTCTTCTTTCGACGCCATCTCCAATCTAAAAGCTTGTATCACCAAACATTGATTTTACACAATGAACAGACATACGTTCACCAGTCTGCGAAATATTTCACGCGTTGATGAAGTATTTCAGGAGATATACATATTTTGGGGTGTCCAGATTTTGTCGCGAACAAGCCTTATTCAGATCGCGATCGGACATAGCTGGATTGCTTATGTTGGACCTCACAAGCTTTCCACGGAGCTTACGGTTGGCAGTTCCAGTCCGGCGTTTACTTTGAGGCTTCCGAGTCGTCGTCAAGGTTTCCCTGTACGTATCATCCGGCGTTTCTAGGAGAATTTAACACTAGCCAGCTTGGACGCGGATCTCGAAGTGATTCTGCATGAGTTTTTTTTCAATTCTCTTCTTGTATATTTTCTGTCTCTAACAGGAGAGCGTTTTGTGATGTGAAGAAAAACTGTAATTGTTATTGTTGTTGTCAACAAATAGACGTCAAAAGCTTCCAAATTTACGAGCGCTGCAAAATATTTTGATCCATCACTAAGTGGGACATGCATTGTTGCCAAACAAGCAGCAAAACTGACAGCACACCAGCACAAGCACTTCGGCATCTAAATAACCATCGCGCTGATTGTTCCTTGAAATGGATTCAACACAATCTTCATGATGTCACCTTCTGTTACGAGCATAATTAGTTTTTATTAAATTTTGTTTGTTTTATTTCAACATTGTTTTTTTTTCAAAATTTGGCCAATGTGCGTGTGATCGCGCCTGTGAATTTAAATTTTCGGCATAAAGAGATATCAAAACCATGTGTTCGTACGTATTATGTGCTAACGGAAAATTAACGTTATTCATGTAGCTACACAGAAGAAAAAAAAACATCTAAATATCGTTTTTAAATGTGATAACCGAACTAAATGAGAAAATTTGCAGCTAAAGCATTTCTAATACATGCACCTCATCCCGGGTGCGTTATTATAAATATGATTATGAACAAAATCGAAATTCAATGAAATCGAACTTTCTTCGAGCTAAGCAAAGGGTCCTTATTCCGCCAAGCGGAGCTAAAAATACACATACACACACTACTTGCAGAGACAGCAAGCCATCGCCATTTTTGAAAGGTAAAGAAAAAGTAGGCCACCGAGTAATTGTAACAGCCAGCAACAGCAGCGCTACTTGGATCAAATCAATGGATGACGAATAGAAAAAAGAAAAAGTACCACGAAGAACAAACAGAACACGGAAAAAGCAGCATGGTTTTCGTGTCATTTATTTACCCCTTTTAGAAATCCCTTGAACTAGATGAGAAAAAAAAATATATATATATGATGAAATTAAAGCAAATCAACGATTCGCGTTCGTGTTAAGTTTATTCAATATTTGTTCAAAAATTAACGAGTTCAGTGTAACGTTTGAATTAATAACAGAGGAAGAGAGCAGATCCCGTAAAACCCGCATACCTACTTAAGAAGTGGAATTAGAAGTAAACAAATCGTTCACTGCACAGCTGGAGAAAGACGTACACTACGTAAACACACACACACACACATGCGAACACGGTAAAATAATGTGGGTTTGAAGTAATAGCGATCGTGGTGATTGGAGCAAATTGACATCCGAACACTCACACAAACACACCTACACACAATCGAAATTAATGAAGAACAACAGATGAGCACACACACGGAAAACTTGTTTTTGTTTTGGGACACATGGTGTGAGATGTTTTATGAATTTGGAACCTGAAGAAAATAGAAACAGCAAACAGAAGCAAAGCAAAAAAAATGATGGTTCTTTTTTAACACGCAAAAGAAAAAAATAGACAAGAGTTAGCGAATTAAAATTAACAAAAAAAAAAAACGGAAGAAATAAGCGAAACCAGATTATCATCAATCATTAATTACATTATTATCTATTGCTACCATTACAGCAAACAAAACAAACAAAACACTATTATGAATATTGTGAAGAATTTTAACTTATGTTGTCTTTTTCTCAAGTCTATTATAGCGATAAAGAAAAATAAATAAATATAATAATGAACAACAACAAAAACAAAACACGACAGATAGGAGGACAAATAATAAAAAAAAGAAGAAGAAAAAATACAAAAATATAACAAGATGAAACAAAAATATAGTAGGTATATAATAATGATACAAAATGTTCCCGAATCGAGATGATATGTTCAGTTAAGTCTCACAAAGCAGCTGCTGCCGAGCGCAAATCGTGTGCGTAGAACGTTTTTAATTTTTATCGTATCGCCAGGCGATGATGTGTTGATTATTGTTTTGTTTACGTTTTCCTCCAAATCGAAGTAAAATATTAGTGCGTTCAAAACGCTCGGTAAGAACAGTTTTTAAAACCGTACGTTTACATGAATAATAGCAAACAAACAAACAAACAGAATGAGAGCTAGCGACATACACCCTGCAATTGTTTTTTTTTTTAAATTATTATTTCAATCTTAGCTTGTCATTCCTCTGACGGTGCACCCTGTGTTTGTAATACGAGTGAACAAATGTGCCAGTAGCGAACGAGAGGATGTTGACATTTCACCAACTTGACAGGCTTTCAACAGTGCTTCAATGTTTCCAACTTTGACGTGCCACCATTCCTTCTGCAGGCGATCTAGAGTAAATTACAGCAATACATGAACTATAGAATCGACATCAGAGGAGTTCCATTTTTCCATTTGCTATTGGTTTCACAACACGTCAAACTACTGCAAATGTCAAATTTTTCATCTAATCGTTAAAAATTACTAATACGCAGGGGGTACGTCAACGGCAGTATTTATTTTAAGGTTTAATTTTTGTCAGTACTACAGGGTGATCGGTTTCCACTCTGTTTTCCGTTTCTTATAGTAGCGCTATACGTAAAAAAAACGTAGTTCAACATCAAGATAACAAAAAAAAACAAAAAAAAAAATAAAACAAAACGAAAGCTGTTCGCCACTTGAAAGGGTTAAACAAACGACAAATATATAGATGAAAAATTCATTGAAAAGAAACTAATAAACTAGTTTTTGTTTTGCAAAACAACAACACAATAGCAGACCAGAGAACGAAAAACCTGCGCAATTTTATTTTATTTTTGTTCGTTTTTGACTGTAGCAATGCTTCAATAAATTCTGTGTTTTAGGTTAAGTGCTTTGTTTACTCGGTAAGATAACTTATTACTTTTTGTTTGTTTTCTATTTATATCTCTCTCTTAGGCCATTCGATTTTTTCAACATGGTACTCTGCCCGATTGTTGACATTGGGAATGACGAGCGCTGTCAGTTGGAGGCCTTCTTTGATCAAAAATGTTAAAACTGTTTTAATTTGTTTCGTTCTTTTGTTTATCAAAACCAGATCTACGAGCTTTGGTTTTTCATTTCCTATATCTTCTTCTTTCAGACACTTTGTTGACAATGATTAGTGATTATTTTTAAATGATATTTTATTTACGCGTTTCGCAAAACTAGGTATTCAAATTGGAGTAAAATAAAAGCTATGACTACCTTCATAGATGATACAGAAAAAATGAAGATAAGAACGATACAAAAACAAAAAAAAAAAAATGAGTAAAAAAAGAATATGTTTAGGTCAGATGAAGTTTTTCGGTTTGATTTTTTATATAGGAATCTAAATTATTTAATCCGTTTATAAACGCTTTTCCTGAAAATAACAAGAAAAACAAGAGAGAAAAACACAAAAATAGAAGAAAAAAAGAAAATTAAGATTTAAAATAAACAAAAAGAAGGAAAGCAAAACCACATAAAAAAAATGTTGATGCTGAAAAACTCAACAAACAAAAAAAGGATAACGCTGTAGAGTTCGCGAATCAAATGATCAATCTAGATAAACGGTTTTATTCTTTGATTAAGATACTAGAAAAAGAGATAATGAGAAAGAAAACGCAAGAAACAACAAGAAAACACAAGCGAGAGTGGACAGGCATAGTGAAGAGAGTAAAAGAAATAGGATCTATAGAATACGAAATGTAGGGGGTTATAATAAAAATAATAATAATAATTATGAATGTCCCACGTGGCCGCGGTCCCCTCGAAGGGGTTTCTCGACGGTATGTTCACGGGGATGATGTGATGTGTGTAAGCAGTAAGCATTCATTCGTAAGTAAAGGTAAGCAAACAGGTCTCACAAACACAAACAAACCACAACAAATGGTAAACCATTTAAAAAAAAGGCGAAAGCTGTGATTCAGATCGGGTTTTTGCAGAAAATTCTTCAGTAAATAACTCCCGCGCTGGCGATGCAAGAGAAACCCTTTTTCAATACAATAGAGGAAGCTAATCTGACTTTGAAAAAGCACCTTTGAACAGTGAAAAACTAATGGACAAACAACCACGTTCAACTACCATTAAACACGATTTAGAAGGACACTACGTTTTAACATGTGAGTTGGCAAATTCCCATACTTATAAATAGCATTGATTGGTTCGGCTAAAATGCAAATGGTCCCACATATAGAAGCAAGTGATGAAGAAGAACACACACACAAAACTACACACAGAAGTGAAAAAAAGTGGTCAACAGAAGGTAAAAAAAACAAACAAAAATGCACTAGTGTTGTAATGGATTAAGGAATAAACAAGTCGACAGCTTAAAAACAAAAGGTGTTTTGATTATTTGATTCAGGTGTTACAATGTTAGTAGGAAATATACTAATAAATGTGATTACAAACAACAAAACCAATAAAGAAAAACAAAACGGGTCGTTCGTTTGATTTACTTCGAAATTTCTAGGCTTTTTTGTTCTTTCTACAAGATTCAAATATTATACATCGATCTGCACTATTAATTGCTCTGTGAACTCTTTAAATTAAACAATATTTGCAATAGAGGGCTATTCCTAGAGGCAAAGTTACATTTCACTCAAGTGAAATGAGCAAAATCACGTCTCTGAAACGCGACTTTTAATTCTTTACCAAGTGTTAGATGTCACTTCGAGTCTCGGAAAAAAAAACCTGACACATCTTTTTTTTTGTATGATTCTTATTAACTTCAAACTATCATTTGTACTGTTACTAGAAAAAATTGTAGAAAACAGCGAGGAAAATAGTCGAATGTCATTGTATTTCCAATCAATAATAGTCTTCTTCTTCTTCCTGACTTTTGACGCTCATCAACCCTTATATGTTCTACAGGGTACCCGGGTACCCACCAAATTCAAATCTTTGTAACTCTGGCCATTATTGACCGATTTCAATTCTTCTGGCACCGTTAGATTCAAAAATTACCGGCAATGTCCGTTTAACTTCATCTGGTACCCGGAATTCCGAGTATCCGGGGCTGTGGTCCTGTACGGAGACACTATTTGGAAAATCAAATTCCGGGGATGGATGTCAAAATCTTTGGAATAATTCCAGAAACCATTTCTATTTCATTGTGAACCATATGTCGACTTGTCCCCGGAACAGCCATTTTGTATTAGGTTCCCGTGGTGCCTAGAGTTGCCATGAACATATTTAGAAGGAAACCCTGGCAATATGAGTATCAAAATTCAAGAAATTGCTTTTGAGTGGCAATGAACAAAACTAGCCTCAAAACGTTGGGAAATATCCTACTGAAGAAATTTCATGAATATAAGGCAATACCCATATTGCGCGGGTATCCTTCAAAACATGCTCATGGCCGCTCAAGGTCAAACGGGAACCTGTTCCGGAATGACAGACTCGAGAATAAAATATCAGATGGCCACTAAACGTAGAAAAATATCCTACTGATGAAATTTCATTAATGTCGATACGCATAATTCCAGGGTTTCCTTTTTAATATGTTTATGACCTCACGAAACCCCACCGGAATAACCATTCCGGGGACAAATCATCAGATGGCCACAAAACTTACACTTCAAAACCTACTTAATGTTTCAACAGGACAAAAACTAATGCGTTCTTTAAGTCAAACGTGTTGGAAATATGTTTTTCCCTATCCGGGTCCTCTGAAACGGTTAACAAAGTTCAAATTGTCTTCTTTTTTTATTCAATTTAGTTTTATTCCATGATGAATACAGAAATAGTCACATCCCTCAGGTGCAAAATATTTTGCTTTGTTGTCGGTGTCTGATTTTATACTGACGTCCCATTTTTAGAATTTTGCTTCGTACTGTATTTTTGTGCCTCTCTTCATTCAAGGCATATCAACGCTAAAAAAAGGAAACGAGTGGGACCGATACCGCCCGAAGCAGCATGGCGTGACACAGTGCGGAAAGTGTCTGGCGTATGGTCATGGAACCCGAGACTGCCACATGTAACCCCGGTGTGGAAAGAGTGCCGGAGCGCACACAACAATGGATTGCGCCCCGATGGATGAAGGCGCCCCATCAAAGTGCGCCAACTGTGGCGCTAACCACGATGGCATCAACCGAGCCTGTCCAAAACGAGCGGAGTACTTGGCCATCCGCAAGCAGGCGTCCACCAAGTCTCGGCCTGGTCAACGCCGCCCGCCACCTCGAATGGACGAAGCGAACTTTCCGACGCTTCGGAACCTAGTGCCGAATCTACCGCCAGTTCCATTAAACCATCGCCATGCAAACCGCCCGTCAGCATCCGTTCAGCAACGATTAACGGCTGCCACCGCCGCCCCCGTGCCGGCTCCTCCTCCAGTCTGGTGCAATCCGAGTTGCAGTACCGCCACGCAGCCACCCGTCGATGGACAGCTCTATGACACGGAGCAAATGGTCGAGTTTGTCCAAGAGCTCTACCGCCAACTACGTTCCTGCCGCTCGAAGGTGGAACAGCTCAAAGCCGCCACATCCGTGACATGAAATTTATTTTCAAATATGGTCCATCCGGAACAAAACAATTGATCTCGGTAACTTCCTTAACAGGAAGGTCATCGACATCGCCATCGTCACCGAGACACATCTCAAGCCGGAACTCAGCGTCTTCATCCCAGGATACCGGATGGTGCGACTTGATTGTAGCGGCTCTAGTGGAGGAGGAGTTGCGATCGCCCTGCGCTGCAACATCAACTGCCATCTGCCTCCAAACTTTCAGCTGCAGTCTATTGAAGCCATCGGAGTCAAGATTGGAACTGCCGTCGGCCAATCACCATCATCGTGGCCTATTGTCCCAAGCAAACCAGCACCGCTAATGGAACAACAACGGTCCTACGAAGCGATATTCGCAAGCTAACTCGGAGGCAGGGGAAATTTATCATCGCCGACGACTTAAACGCAAAACACGAAACCTGGGGGAACACTCGGCGCAATCGGGACGGAATAATTCTGCAGGAAGACCTGGAAGAGGAAAATTACACCGTCCTCCGATTGCGCAGATCCGGGGTCCATTCGACAATCGACAACTTCAAATCACTGCGGGATGCAGTGCTTTGGCTGATTAAGCAAAACCTGAACTTTTCCTTCCGAGATGTGACTAAACACGTCAAAAAATCGTATTCTTTCGTTCAAAGAGTGAAGAAAGCGGTAGGATAATAGTCGTTCAAGGTTATTAAAACCCCAAACAGAAATTTGCCAAGAAGCCCGAGAAATTTGCTTAAATGCTCATTTTCCAGACCTCGTGGTAACCCGACCAGAAGGAAACAACAAAATTATTTCAGGTCTTGTTATTCAGTTACGCTGTTTTTATAATAGCGGTTGATAGAATTCAGATCGCGGATGTTGTTAAAATAACAGAAATTGTAACAAAAAATCCTCAAGAGGTAACAAAATTATAGCAAACTATGATACAGATATAACAAAAACAAAACAAACTTTGTAACAATTTTGTTACGAAGAAGCAAAATCATATCAGCGAGTGTTAGAATTCATTTATTTCTTTACGAAGAATGTGTCTCCCAGAGCATTATATCTTAATTTGTTATAAGTATGTTATACAATTATGCTGACAAAAATGTATTTAACAAATTTATATCATAATCAGTTAGTCTTAACAAGGTTTGTTATAGTTTTGTTATGTTTGTGTTATACGCTTCTGGTCGGGAAAGCATAAGAATACTCGTGTCTAGGAACTCAAGCCCGTCTGAGGATAAGTTAACCTGTGACCTCTTGGTATTAGAACTCCGATTCTTACTTCCACGTGGTACCCGGTGGGATGATTGATCTGCAGGTACCACCACCGTGAACCAACTGTGTGAACAAGGAAGGGGGAGTACTTACTCTTCCAGCAAAAGGAATAAGTACCTCGAAATAGCAACCTACAAAGTCGTAACAATCAATATAGAACAAAGCAGAAAATGCTGAAGCACCACAATAACTAAATGCCAATGAAAGCCCAACCTAACAGACTCAAAAAGAGTCAACAACTACACTCATTAACCCAACAATTAGAGGATGAACTTCCAAATCCGACTAACAAGCCTTCCATGCCCTCGAGCTGGAAAACGGCTACAACCGATCACCGGAATCAAACACCAACAAACCAGCAGCCGTAAATTAATCGGATGCAAACCTATAACCAACTAAACCAGGACTAGAAATAAGCACATCAAACTAAGATAGACCAACAATATGACAAAACTACCATAGCCAGCAATCAATATAACTAAACATAATCGCTTGCAAACACAAGCAATTAATGAAAGAGGAAAACAAAATTGTAATAACCCACGAAGTTGCTTGTGATACAATCAAAAGTCGAGCGAAAACCCCAAGATAAACCACAAGAAGCTGCCTAAGATAAACCGGATATACCCGAACTAAGACAGAACGCCTACCAAGGCAAGTAAACAAGACAAGAAAACAAACGCATACTAGGTGATCTGAAAAGTCCCTTTAATATCCAATACGAAAACATTTTTATGCCAAGTTCGGTTTTATTCCTCAACATCTCTCCTTATAGGTCGACATAGCGAGTTCAGAATAGTACTCCATTGGAAGTCCTTCAAAATAGCCATCGGTTTCAGCTATGAGCTTGTCATTTGAGTAAAATCGTTTACCAGTGAGCCATCTCTTCAGATTTGGAGGAACAAATAGATGTCGCTGGGGGCTAAGTCTGGCGAATACGGTGGATGGGAAACCAATTGATATCGAATTTCATTCAATTTTGCTTGAGCAATTGAGGATGCGGGCTTTCAGCGATAGAAAGGAAATTGAATAAAGTAGTTACGCCGAAACATAATCCATATGTACTAGTTCATTCCCTGAAAGTTTCAAGAAAATCCGACTTATGTAGATGAGTCACTTGAATAGAAACAACCGCAAACTAATGTATTTCCACATGAAATGTTACCAATAACAACCTTTTTACAACGTTATTGGTCCAACAGGCCATAGTTGGGAACATACAAAAATATACGTCCTCAACATTGAGTCTACGGTTTTCTTGCAAAATCATTATTCTTTAGCTATGTGAACGATTGGTTTGTAACGTGTAACTATTTCCTGCACATCCAGACTTCATTACTTGCTTTGTCGATTCAATTAAGCCAAATTTATATCATTTGAAGATCGTGTAGATCATCTGTTCAGCTTAACCAGTGAAATCATGATGCCCCAAATGTTCAAGAAATCGTAAATTACACTGAAGTGAACAACTATGAGTTGATTGAGATTGTCTCAATTGCTTCGGATTACATCGGTCATCCTAATAGAAAAATGATTTTGTTGATCATCGCTAAATTATTGACACATTTGGTACATAGGCCGAATGAAGAAACTAGGGTAACATTACATCCCCTTACCCTATGTGCTTATTTAATATTTTGAATCCATATCGGTAATTAAAATTGACGGTTAGAATTGTGTAATAGTTTATTCTATAGGCAGAATGTATGAAATTTTGAATGTTTATCTAATTTCCCCCTTTCCAGCACATACAAAACAGGTCGTTGGACACTTTTATTGCCAATATTTTCATAAAATCGACGAGCAATACGTTCAGGGTCAAAGGGTGTCTCACTGCAATTTAGCGCAGCAAATTGCAGTCGATTTTCAGTTACTTCACAGCTTAAGGTTTCATATTAAGTACTTTTGATCAATATTGCAACACTCATAACGTCAGTTGCGCAGCAATTTTACATTTCAGTTGAAGGAAAGCAATTCAGCAGCTGCGCATTTTCTGTCAAGCTCAGGGATGCCATATTCACAGACATGTCTGTAAATTTGCAGACTTTTCATTTTTATTGCAGACTTTTTTAACGATGCGTGTTATGAACATTTTTATTTATGTTGCAGAACTTTTTACAGACATTTGAAATATTTTCAAATTTCAAATAAAAGGTATTCTATGAAGTTCGGATTTCAAACGTACAGTACGCAGTATAATATTTAAACGCAGTAAAAGTAAATACGGTAAGAGCTTTGTTGAAATGTTTATAAGTATCAATAGGTATCATTTAAAAGTAAAAATACTTTAAGAAACGAAACGTTGGGCCACTTGGAGACAAAATGGGCCCGGGCAAAGTATTGTATAGGCCCTTTCTGAGGATAACATGGAGTCCCTACTTATGGTAGTCTTCAAGCCCACGCGTGTTCAAACCCATGCGAAAAATCAATGTCAAAGCGTTGGTAATATTGGTCTTTTGCTATTAAGTCACAACGAAAATTAAGGTTCATACCAATACAAATCATATATGAGAAACTTAGAGACTTCCTCGAAAAAACAAATTTCTCCTATGGCCAGGTAGAAACTTCTCAGAAGTGTTGGGAGCAAGCATTTCATGCAAGAAGAACCTTCAAAAATTCATTACCGAAGTTCGAGATCATACTTACCAAATTTCAAGACAGAACTTCCCCAAGAATCAGGAGGGACTTATCAGAGCTTCAGGAAGAAGTGGAGGGAGAGGACTTCTCTGAAGTTCCAAATTTTTCAGAGGTTTTGGAGTTCTTCCCAAAATTCAAGTTAGACTTTGAAGTTCAGAAAAAAAAACTTCCCCTGCATTCAGACGGAGCTAACCAAGAGGGCACTACTATAAATTTCTCAAAAATCACCGGAAAAAATCATCAGCACGATGCGTCATAGAAGTTGAAGAAAGAAATTCCTCTCCAAAGTTCGGAAATAACTTCCCAAGTTTCGGAAGAAACTTCTCGAAATGTTAGTTGGAACTTCCTATAAGTGCTGGGCAGCTTTTCCAAAGCTCAGAGGAGAAAATTTTGCATATCAGACTAAGGATTTCTCAAAATTCTTAAGGGAGAAAAGAATGAAACTTTCCAGGAGCAATGGGGGCAGTTCCTTCTAATTCGAGCACGAATTTCTCAATAGTTCGGAATCTTACTTTCCCAAAGTTCTGGAAAACTTCTCAAAGTTCTGGAAAAAACTTCCCAAAAGTTCAGAGAGGACATAGAAGTCCGGAAGAAACTTCAGAACAAGGAATTTTCTAAAATGTTTGATTAAGAATTTTCCTCGCAGTGCCGGATGGGACCAATCAAGTTTGGAAAGAATGAGCTCGGGAAAAAACTTGCGAATTTCAGGAAGAAACCTGCCCGAGAGGGCACTACTTTAGGGTCAAGAAGGAATTTTCAAAAAATCAGTAAAGAGCTCCTCAGAAGTTGCGACGAGACCAAAAGTTCAGTTGGAACTGCGAAGTGCTAGAGCTTCCGCGGGATTCCGAATCAAACATTTCGGCATTTCAGATTGAGAACAGTAAATTTCTGAAAATCTCAAGTTATGGTAGATTATTTTGATAAATCAGGAAGAAACTTTCCAAGTATGGGGGATCTTTCTAGTAGTTTAGCTGGAATTTCTCGAAATTCAGGAACAAACTTCCTGAGTTCCCAGGACGATACTCTCTGAGTTCAAAGAGATTATTTGCAAGCGAAGTTCAGAAGAACTACAAGTTCAGGAAGGAAACTTCTAGCAACTTAAGAAAATTTTCAAGAAATTCTGAAGATTACTTTCTCAAAGTTTTGCAGAAACTTTCCTCGTAGTTCAGGATGGGACTTATCAAAGTTTAGAAGTAACTATGTTCAGGAAATAAATTACCAAATGTTTCTGGAAAGTAAGGTAGGGTTCTTAAATGTAGAATTTCAAAGAAAACAAGGAGTGACTGTAAGAAGTACATAAAATTTTGCCTGAAAGATCAAGACGAAACTTCTCCCAGGAATAAAGCAAAAGAGCCTTGCAGAGATCAGGAGAGTGTTTCCACAGGAAATTTAAGAGAAACGTGCATGTACAAAGAATCATTCATGAGTGAACCATATTAAAATATGGTACACACTATCAATGGTTATTGTTGAATAAAAAAAAATCTGTTGAATTTCAAATGAAAACTAAATTCTGATTTTAAAATACAAAACTGGAAAGAGCGTTACAGGGGGAAAAAAACTATGGAAAATTGTGTCATATATGCGAATGCTTCAAGCTTCAGTATCACTTTAAAAATATGAAACAGGGTTACGCTAATCCAAGAAATAGATGCAGACATGTTTACTTAATCTACAAAATAGCCATGACATTACTCGCTCTCTTATTACGTCTTTTCGTTGAAAAGTCTAAATTCCTAAAAAAAACTTTACAGACTTCTGGACATTTCCTGAACAATTTTTCGTTTATCACAGACATTTGAAAAAAAAATATCTGGTCAAGCTGATCCAGAAGCGGAGAATTAAAACTAATTCTCGAATAATTCATGATTAGGGCCTAAACTCCAATTGTAAACAATGATTTTGCACGTCGATCTTTCACGAATCTCAGGACTCCTTTGATATCTAAGTACACCACGCGGCATAAAAAACATTCCTCTATCAGATACTGCTTTCAATTTGCAAAAGTGTTTTGAGATTTGAGAGAAACCGACGTTTAAAGTCATTGTTTACAGTTGGCTTTTAGGCCTCAACCGTGAGTTACTCGAGAATTCATCAAATCAAATTGACAGCATTCATGTTCGACACCCTTTGCTCAGGGTTGTCTAATAGTTCATTTCATAAACTGAAGAAATGGTATAGAAAATAGTTCTAGAATTTTCTCTAATTACTGATAAATAAGTATCCAGTACCACATTTTCCATTTTTGAGTTTGTAATCCTAGTAAAGCGTAACTGCTCAAACACAATAATAATGGAAGCGGAACGGCAGTTTGACAGTTGTTGCAAATGACTTTGATATGTTCAATAAGAATCGGCTTGGATCTAGCCTGTTTTCTTTCCGACAAGCAGGCCTTGTCCAAAATAGCACCAGAAACGTCGGTAGTGAATGCATAGGTGTGAGCAACCTGGCATTTCCGGAAAATTACATTTAAATGCAATTGTTTACAATTGTTACTTTCGACAGCGCGGCGATTTGTCCAGATTCGTTTGTGCCTGATCTTTCGAATATCGCGATTACAGCTGCCATTCATTCTTTGCAATTCCTCACGTGTTGTTGATTTGATGTATGTGATTCTGTTTAATTGTTGATGAAAATTCGATAGTCTGCGGTCAGTGTACTTCTCTGATTTTCTTTCCATTAAACATGTATGATTAATTATCTTATCTGATCATCATCACTCACTTCCTACCCAAACAAACCCCATGGCTTGAACAATCGGTCATCACAAAAAAAACATTATTTACTCTTCTCCAATCGCAACCAACACTGGGCAGAGGGATTGGAAATGGCATCATCATCAAATTCCATCAAATTGACTTACTTACCTTCAGCGTCAGCGATCATCGATAACCAACCATCAACACCAACACGGACATTCACTTGACGTTTTGTGGCGCGAAAGGTCCGAATTTCCTTTTGCCTTTGTAGGTGGTTTTCTACGGACAACATTGCCTCCACAGCCACGCCATTAACGTGCTCAAAAGCTCGTGATTTAGCTACTATTATCTACTTTTTATGTGTTGGTGCCGCTATATTTCGTAAAGCGAGACTCTGTTTGGAATGGATATCTTTCATGCTTTATTGTACTTTCCGCTTTCGTTAAAATAAATTAAAACAAATATGAAGGTATGGTTTTTCGTTTCATACGCATTTTTATCAATCACTGTTCCAGCATTACACTTTCTTTTTTTCAGGGTGTCTTCTTCCGCGACCTGATGATCTTGTCTTATCTTACTATATTATTATGCTATGAATGTTTAGCTTTTTTTCGTCGGCATTATCGAACTTGCACTGAGCAGCTGTTGTTAAAACTGCACAACGTTAATAACTAATAGAACTAATTAGGTGTGCGTAACCTTTTCTTCTCTGTTTCTCCTTCTCTCTTCCTTCTACTCTGTACATATGGCAAGTTTTACTTTCGTGAGTCACTTATCTAATTTTCTACATTTTTTTCTTCCCTAGCCTACTTCAATTGTATTTGCTACTTTTCATCGGTTTGCGTTGCTTTGCTTTGCATATTTGGATACATAAATAAACATTTCTAAACGGAACATTTCCAGTTAGTTTCGACTTAATATAACGATATATAACAGTAATTTCAGAAAAAAAATATCACTTTTGCTCACTATTACAACGGTAAAGGAAACCTCTGGACAAAATCAGCAATCCTTCGACGACCTTTTAACGAACATACTTGAGTTTGGTCCACCCGGACTGACTGGCGTACACCTCGTGGTAGCTGTTTCGGAATCCGTAGAACGCGTACAAGGCTAAACCTGATGATTTGGTGGGTGGCGTAGGGTAGGCAGCAGGGTAGGTAGCAGCAACAACAATAACAACAACAATATGCGAATAGGGTAAGTTTTAGTTGTTTTCAGCATTTCACAGAAAATTGCTCGATTTGGTGGGTTTCTACTGAGGAGGGTTTCGTGTCTCATGTCGATCACTTACATGCACTTTTGGGGTCTTTGATCGGTTTGTGGGTTAGCGAGGGTTAGGTGTTGTATGCACACCGGGGAAGAATTGTTTTTGGAAAATTTAATTTGTTTAGTAACCGAGCTCATGCCGCCGGCCGTCGTCATGCTAACTGGTTCGGCTGGGCCCCGGGTGTCGATCTAAATACACAAGTCATGCAAACTGATCATCATTCACTCTACGCTACTGACATGAAATCATGCAATCCGGCTGCTCAAAGCTGTTTTGGTCGATTTGAGTTGTTCGGGTACGGATGGATTTGCTGTGGGGAATAGTTTCGTATTTTATTGAGAGTTGGGTAACGCGGAAAATGGAGGAAGCACTCGAATCTGCTCGTTGGGATATTCTAATAATTGTACAATGGACTGACAAATTGACGAAATTAGTTAATTATGGAGACATGCGCCGCGTAATCCTCATGAAATATACACCCCAATGATAAGTTTGGGGCAAAGATGGCAAATGGACAAGATGTTCCAGATATTATTTAGAGAGAATAATTTAGAGGATACACTTTTTTTTATGTATACAGCACATTTGAATATTCGATTATACGCTAGGACAGGACCTGCCAGCTGTTAGTGCAAAAACAAGACCATTTACCTGTCAAAAAAGTCCGTTTTTGATTGGTCGCTTTGACAACCGCCTCTACCACCTCCGTCAAGTTATGTTACAAGCAGGCAGTTTGTTGTTGGTTTGGTGGTGTTGCTAGTAGTCACTGCTTTTTCACTTTTTTAGTTTGTGACAACTCACACCAAATTTTTATTGCTGGAAAACAGCCAAGCTTTGATGATTTTTTTGTGCTGTAATTTCAGTAAAGCATACAGCAAAACCAAGATCGCTGATCAACCAGCAAAACTGATATTCAAAAAAGTGACAGCCTTTCTCCTCACAGCAGAATTTGCAGCGTAAGCATCAATGAAATTCAACGAAACCTTATCAATTAACGTTTAGTTTGATGCAGCTCTATTTCCCGAACGGCAAAAGAAAGTTTTTTAATTACTTTATTTTCAATGGGATTACTGTGTAAACATATCTGGCAACATTGGAGCGACCCCCGTATCATAGCAATCATAAATTTATAAGAGGTCATCTCTCTCTGAGCTGGCAGGTCCTGTCCTAGATTATACGATTACATATACAAACACGGATCATAATGTGCGTGCACTGTTTTGACAGTCGAAATGTTGAGGGTTTGTTTTGATTGTTTTGATTCAAATTTGAAGTGTTTTCAAGTGTCCCATCAGTAATTAATGACTTTAAATCATTTAACCACCAAAAACCGGAATATCATAAGAGCAGCTACAATGGAAATTCATTTCAAGTAGCAACTAAACGAACCGACGTTCGAGGGGAAATGGCAATTTGGTGCTATTAACTTTGCTATTCGCAGTATATGTTTGGGCATGAATATGTGTGTGTTTGTTTTGTCTATCAATTTGGTTCAACGTTATCTCGTTGGCGATGAGAGTGGCGCTGCTATCTGTCTCTAAAATTTAGAAAGAGTGAAGGGGGTCTGTTTGGGGTTACATTTATATATGTACTGATTTATGTCAAATTGTCGCTTTCTTTACTGCCGTGAACGCAAGTCATGAAAGCAAGTTTATACATGATCTGCACTCTGAAAACTTAATAAATTTTACGCGAGACGTTATCTTTGACATACGTAAATATTTTGAAACGTATACTTAAATATGTTTTGGTTTTAAATTCATTGGATTATATGCTGATACCCTCATTCGAAACGTATGTATAGTAACACATAAAAGTACACATCAAGTCATAATTTATCAAGAAATTTTGCATTAACGTCTGCAATATATGTCTGGGCCTTAAACTGAAATTCATAACTCGTCAAAAAATAGGGCAGTTTTAAATTTTGTGGTTAAAAATACTTTAATTTTTTTACGTTGTGTAATTTCTAAGTCGATTCCACACGTCGTGTTAAGTTTATCCGGAATGGTGTCAAAACCATAAGTAAAGGACCATACGCAATGTGGACGGAAACGGCAAGTTTGACAGTAAGAGACGCCACGGAGGGCTACAAATCCCTATAACAAAGAAAAAAAAAGTTTGACAGTTGTGACGTCGATATGTTCAATTGGAATCAACTTGGAACTAATCAGTTTTCTATCCGACAAGGAGATTTAGTCAGATTGGGCTCTTCCGCTGCCGCTGCACTGTGGGACGAAACGCCCAAAACATGAACTTTTTACAATAACTCGTAAAAACGTTTTCTTAACATTTTGGTGTCTTCAGATGAAAATTTTCAAAAAATATAACGCATTTAAAGGTGACAAATATTAGTTCGCAGCTTCACCACAGGCATCGCTGCAAACTTGATTTTTTTTAAAATGATGAGATAGAGAGTTAGTGTCTTCGGCAAAGTTGTAGATAATTTTAATACAAACAACATTGCTCAAAACACTAACCTTCTATCTGGTCACTGTGCCGAGGTACGTGTTTTTTAAAATGGCGGGCCTTGGAAACTAGTTTTTTGTGATTATTTAATAAATGTGCAGTTTTAGGTCAAAATAATGTTGTAAAAAGTTGTACAAATAATCAAAATATAAATTTTCTCCATACTCACCTTACGTCTAAAACTTTTATGGGAGAAGTTATAGTAGTTTTATTGTGAAAAATATACGTTTTTCATAGCCCTTTAGCTGGCGGGGATGCAAGTGGATGCACATGAAACCTCATAGGGTTCAAAATATAGGATGTATTATAGCATATTATGTTGGTTTCATGTGTATCCATGATTATCCCCAAGAGTGAACCTGCGTTCTATGAAGTAGCGAATATACATTAAAACTATCATAAATGCTAATATTTCCAATTGAGAACCCTATTATCGTGTAAAAACTTGTATGTTTTGTATATTTTTTTTTTTTGAATGTATAACAGTTGCTATTGAGTTGTGCACATATTGCACATGTTTTTTTATTCTACAGGCGAGAAAGTTTACTTCTCTGTGGATTGTGGATCGCGGATCATGAGGTGAAAAAGTGCAAACCGTGGAAACCGTGTGTTGACAAAAGTGCGTTTCAAGTACAGAAAATGGCTGACATAACAGGTAATGAAAACATTTGACAGGTGCGGATGTGAGTGTGTTTGTGAGAGTGCAAGTGCATGGATAGAAGTAAGAGAGGATGAAGTGAGGGGTGAAGGATTTCCTTAAAATATATATATATATATATATATATATATATATATATATATATATGTGTGTGTGTGTGTGTGTGTGTGTGTGTGTGTGTGTGTGTGTGTGTGTGTGTGTGTGTGTGTGTGTGAAATATATTGAATTTTTAAGAGTATTGTCATAACAGCGCGTGGGCCCTGGTATGTGCACAACTCAATAGCAACAGTTATGCATAAAATTATAAAAATATACAAAACAAACAAGTTTTTACACGATAATAGGGTTCTCAATTGGGCATATTAGCATTTATGATAGTTTTAATGGTATATTCGCTACTTCATAGAACGCAGGTTCACTCTTGGGGATAATCATGGATACACATGAAACCAACATAATATGCTATAATACATCCTATATTTTGAACCCTATGAGGTTTCATGTGCATCCACTTGCATCACCGCCAGCTAAAGGGCTATGAAAAACGTATATTTTTCACAATAAAACTACTATAACTTCTCCCATAAAGGTTTTAGACGTAAGGTGAGTATGGAGAAAATTTATATTTTGATTATTTGTACAACTTTGTAGAACATTATTTTGACCTAAAACTGCACATTTATTAAATAACTAGCTGATCCCGGTGCGAGCGTTGCTACGCCTGCAACTAAATGAATGAACATTACATAGAACTGACGCTTTTTTTTAATGAGTTTTTTTTGAGCAATAAGGAGTTCAAACTTCTATCAGAACATTCTTCTTACCCAGAAAATACACAGTTTGTGGCTTAGTTACCTGGATAATTCTCAGGATTGGTTGAAATTTGTGTTTGAATTCACCATAGAAACATTTCTTGCATTAAAAAACCCCCGCATACTTTTTTGATTCCATTTGCTTGATTAGTTCTCAAGCTATGCAGAAATTTGTGTTTCATTTGTATGCGAGCCGGAAGGGAGATGCGGTCTCAAACAATCATAAGAACCTTCCCCAGCCCCAAAAATACCTGCATACATATTTTCAGTCCGATCGGTCAGACAGACAGTCAGACAGAAATCCATTTTAATATAATATCCATTTTAAAAATCCTGTTTCCAATAACCCCCACATGCCAAATGTGGTTTCATTTACTTGAATAGTTCTCGAGTTATGCAGAAAATTGCGTTTCATTTGTATGAAAGCCCCCCCCCCCTTTCAGAGGACAAAGGGGTCTCAAACCACCATAGAAATATGTCTGACCTACAAAAAAATCCACATGCCAAATTTGATTCCATTTGCTTTATTAGTTCTCGAGTTATGCAGAAAATTGCGTTTCATTTCTATGGGACCCCCCTCATTAACGGGGCAGAGTGGTCTTAAACCACCATAGGAATATGTCTCTCCTTCAAAAAATTCCACATGCCAAATTTGATTCCATTTGCTTCATTAGTTCTCGAGTTATGCAGAAATTTGTTTCATTTGTTTGAGAGACCCCCCCCCCTCCCCCTTCAGAAGGCGGAAGAGTCTCAATGACCATAAAAACATTTCTCTCCTTCAAATACCTCCATATGCCAAAATTGGTTCCATTTGCTGGATTAGTTCTCGAGTTATGCAAAAATTTGTGTTTCATTTATATATAGATCCCTCCCTCCACTATTAGAAGTAGGAGGGGTCTCAAATCATCATAGAAACATTTCTCTCCTTCAAAAACCTCCATATGCCAAATTTGGTTCCATTTTCTTGATTAGTTCTCGAGTTATGCATAAATTTGTGTTTCATTTGTATGGGAGCCCCCCTCCCTCTTCAGAAAAGGGAGGGGTCTCAAATAAGCATTGAAACAGTATTCATCTACAAAAACCTCCTCATGCCAGATTTGGTTCAATTTGCTTGATTAGTTCTCGAGTTATACAGAATATTGTATTTCATTTGTATAGGAGCCCCCCCTTTCAGAGCGAAGAGGAATCTGAAACCATCATAGAAACCTTTCTTGCCTATAAAACCTCACACATGCTAAATTTGGTTTCTTTTGCTTGGGGTCTCAAACCACCGTAGAAACATTTCTTGCCTACAAAACCTCCACATGCCATATTTGGTTCCATTTGTTTGATTAGTTCTCGAGTTATGCAGAAAATAGTTTTTCATTTGCATGGGAGCCCCCCTTTCTGTTCTGTCGAACTATAATAAGATCCTTTCCCGGACCCAAAAACCCCTGCATACAAATTTGCATAGCGGTAGGGATAGTTCTCATGTTTGGTTTAAATTTGTGTTTCGTATGTATGGTAGCCTCCTTATATGACGGAAGAGTCTCAAATCACCATAGAAACATTTCCCTCCTTCGAAAACTTCCACATGCGAAATTTGGTTCCATTTCTCTTATTAGTTCTCGAGTTATGCAAGGATTTGCGTGTCAATTGAATAGGTCCCCCCCCTCTTTCAGGAAGGGGAGGGGTCTCAAATCAACATAGAACAATTTTTTGACTTCAGAAACCACCACATACTAAATTTGGTTCCATTTGCTTGATTAGTTCTCGAGTCATGCAGAATAGTGTATTTCATTTGTATCGGCGCCCCCCCCATAGGATGTTAGGGGTCTCAAACCAACATAGAAACATTTTTTGTCTTAAAAAACCACCACATGCTAAATTTCGTTCCGTTTGCTTGATTAGTTCCCGAGTTATGCAGAATATTGTGTTTTATTTGTATGGGAGCCTCCCTTTCTGGAGAGGGGAGGGGTCTCAAACTTCCATAGAAACCTTTCTTGCCTACAAATACTTCCGCATGCTAAATTTGGGTTCCTTTGCTTGATCAGTTCTCGAGTTATGCAGAAAAATGTGTTTCATTTGTATGGGAGCCCCCCCTTTCAGAAGAGGGAGGGGTCTCAAACCATCATAAGATTATTTTCCGGCCCCAAAAATCCCTGCATACAAAATTTCACGCCGATCGGTCCTTCCGCTCGTGAGTTAAATCGTGACAAAGGAAACCCCAACTCATTTTTATTATATAGATCACAAAAACTAGTTTCCAAGGCTCACCATTTTAAAAAACACGTACCTCGGCACAGTGACCAGATAGAAGGTTAGTGTTTTGAGCAATGTTGTTTGTATTAAAATTATCTACAACTTTGCCGAAGACATTAACTCTCTATCTCATCATTTAAAAAAAATCAAGTTTGCAGCGACGCCTGTGGTGAAGCTGCGAAATAATATTTGTCACCTTTAAATGCGTTATATTTTTTGAAAATTTTCATCTGAAGACACCAAAATTTTAAGAACACGTTTTTACGAGTTATTGTAAAAAGTTCATGTTTTTGGCGTTTCGTCCCACAGTGCGCTGCCTTTCCGCTTCCGGTATCACTGCGCTCGAGCCTTAACAAGTGAAGAGCACATAGGGCTTAATCAGTATAGTCACTAGATTCATAGTCTGGCGGATACAACTACGGGAGCCAATTTGAACTGTCACTTGACGGAGCCAATCGAGCATGTCTCAAGTAATTCATGTTAAGGGCCTAAATTCCATTTGTAAACAATCAATTTAAATATAGATTTCTCTTGAATCTTAAACCACTCCCGTGAAATGAAAGCAGCATTTGGTTGAAGAATGTTAGTTCTACCATATGGAGTAGCAGCATATGGTAGGATTCTCGTAGTCTGTGAGAAATCAACGTTTAAAGTCATTGTTTACAAATGGCTTTTAAGCCCTTAACATAAATTACTCGAGATATGCTCGCTTGGCTTCACCAACTGGCAGTTCAAATTGGCTCCCGTCGTTGTATCCGCCAGACAATGAATCTAGTGACTATATTAATCAGGGGTGGCTGTTTCAATAAGCTGTTAGGGCATCTTCAGCGGCGGTCTATTTTTAGAACAACTTCATACTTGATTTGCTTCAGCGAAACTTGGATAGAACTAGCTAAAATAGACAAACTTCGCATTCCCGCACTGGTGTTGTATTTCTTGTTGTTTGACCCGCCAAAACCTGCCATCCTGTGAATCATTCAACATCAGAGATCAGAAGTTTTTTTTTCAGAGATCGCAGATTTTTCTCAAACATTTTGTCATTGATTGGGTGGACCAAATCATTTTTAATGCCGGTAGTGCGTCGTTAGCTCGAATATTTGTTCTTTCGTTTGGCTGAAGGTGTGTGTGTGAATGCATGCATTTCATTAAAACGATATTAGATAATGCTGATTTGTTGTTTGGCAGCGGATAAACAAGACTCGAAACGGAAAGGGTCACGTCCTGGAAGACGCCCCAATATTGACCGTGATTTCCGTTCCGGTCATCAGAAGCTGTTCCAGGACTACTTTAGCGACACGTCAACCTACGACGAGAAGCACTTTCTGCGTTTCCGCATACCAAGGGAGGTGTTCCTGGGCATTATTGGACAACTAGAGTCAACTAGGGGCTTCTCCAAAATTTATCTTATTAATTTATGAGCTATTTGCAAGTGGTTATCATGACCAATCTATCAATAGACCGATTGTTTACTTTGAAGACTTCATTATTTATCATTACCAAGCAATCGAAATACTATTCGGAATCTCGGAACCTCCGCATTTCGATCTAGTCAGCGTTTTCCGGAAAATGCAGTGGCTGTAAGAAAAACTGAGACGGTATTTAGGAATGCAACGAGAAGGCAATTCACTAGCACCGGGGGCAACATGAGGTAATTATCAGCATCCGTGGCGAGCAATAATTTTTCACCAAATTTTTGTCTACCGCCAGCGTCAAACGCAGCAAACACTGTTACTTTTTGGCTCAAAAATATACCTTAGAATATACTCAATCAAATTGAGTTATTGTTTAGCAAAAGCTAAAATTTTACTCAATAATTGGTATTATCAAATAGCGTGTAGTATATTGGAACAGCATTTTGCTTGTTCCAAATAGCTGCAAGAATAGATCAAAACTAATAACAGATTTAAAATGATGCAAACTAGATCCAGTATAAAACAAAATTTTCAACACCGGTGCAGCGAAGTTTCCTGTGTTTGGTCTAAAACAATATGTCCAATCCACGATTTGGATCGCCGTTGAAGATGCCCTTAGGATGTAGGTCAAAAACGCCTACATTTTCCAAATTATTCCACTTTTAATGATACGAACATACGCTCTATCGGGCTAATGATTCGATGTTTAAATCATGATTGATTGCCAATTATTTACTGTCATTTTGAAGATTTAAAATACCTATAAAACCATCAGTTTCGTACCTGCTGAAGAAGTTCGCTCAATTTTGCCTATGTGTATTTTGCATTTGGTCGTGAGTACCGGAGGGAATGTCTTCAGCACCTCCTCCTCACATGCCAGAGACGAACCAGCCAAAGGCTGACAGTCTCTTAGGTATAGCAATCCAATCCAATCCCTCCTTCTCACATCTGGACGTGTTGCCAGAATGTGATGTTGAACATTGAGTTAAATGTATTCCATATTTAGATGATCGAAAATCATAACATAATTATTTCAAGATTCTTCCATCTTATTTAAGGTTGATCTATGCTTATGACTATATTGTCCATCATCTGGCACTATAATATGCTATAAAACAATATGTACACGAGCTGTCCAAGAGCTGTCTAGCTGTACTCAACTATAACTAAAGGCTCAAACGCAATGTGGACGGAAACGAAACGAAAACTGCATGTTTGACAGTATTCGCAAATGACGTCGATATGTCCAATTGGAATCAGCTTGGATCTATTCAGTTTTGCATCCAAGAAACACGTTTAGTCAGATTGTAGCCGTTATCACTGCGTTCGAGCCTTAATGCTTCGCTGCTGAGCTATGGCATCACTGTTGCTTTTAAGAGAGCCCATGTTTCCTCTCTTCTTTGGTAACCATGGATATAGCGCGCCAGTATTGTAACGTGAAGCCTGCTTTCTCTTACATTTCGACACAAATTTTTCATTAGGGCCTAACTGACAAACGTAAACAATGGCTTCTTCCTAAAATTTCTCGTTATTGAAAACTCGCCTAATCAATCCACCACGATCATTTCGAAGAGGAAGTGTTCACCTATCCGATAGAATTAAAGGCTTACATGGGTAGCTTTTGTGCCACGAGAAATTTACCGAAGAAGCCATTGTTTACGTTTGTCAGTTAGGCCCTAATGAAAATTTTCTGTCGATTTGTTTGTTTTTAAACAATGCATCTCGTTTGTCGTCACAGTCACTTCTGCTCACATTTCCGTGAGAGTAAACGAAATAAGAAATACACATTGCCAATCTAAAGATCAATGACAAACAAAAAGTTTGGTCGTGTACGTCTGTCTCATAACCTGCTAGTAGATGAGTTTGTGATCGAAGCAATCGACATGTTTCGGCTAATTGTTTTCGAAAGGGGATGGGCAGGGGTGCCATTATGCCAGATTAATCTGGCACTGCCAGACTTTTTATCTACAAAAAGACAAAAAGAGAAACCCTCCACAATGCCTGACTTTTTGAAATTAAAACCGATTAAAAACGAAAGCGTCGTACAATGCCACTCCTCTAAATCGTTAAGTGATTTGCGTAAATACTTATTTTATATTAACGATCTTCATGTGTTCATATTATTTTCAGTGGTTAAAAAAGCAAATTGATGATACCTTGATGTATTAGTGTGAACAAGCCTTATCCATTACGTTTTCACGCGGTTTTGACGTTTATTTTGTGGATTCATTGGCGCATTCATGTCACTTTGTCATTTTAACACTGAAATATGCGAGTATACGAGTCAAAAAATGACTCATTTTGAGACAACATTTCTAAAGGGCCTACCATTTGTAAGACTTCTTTGACCCTTTTCAAGTGTTGGTCCAGATTTTTATATTTCCGTGTATCGCCAGATTTTGCCAGATTTTTTATTTGTGACATGCCAGAATTTTTTTAAAAACCAATGGCAACCCTGGCAAAAACTACTGGCGTGCTGACCTATTTCAATTCACAATATTGTTAGTTTACATACACACTACCAAAATGGCATGTAAATTTCTGTCCCCAGTGACCGACACATGCAAGCGTCCTTTAGCACATGAGAATAAGTTGAAAGAGAAGAGAAAATAAATTCAATCAAACACATCTTTTTGCGAATGGCGTATGTGTCAGTTTCACGAGACATAATTTTACACGAAATCTTCCTTTACGTTCCCCTACTTTTTACAAACATGAATTAAGTCTCATGTAAAATTCATAATATCTAAGTGTGTACAGATTGCGGAGCTGAAGTCAACATTTTCTTGATCAAAAAGCAATTCACATGCTTTTAAGAAGTCCCTGCAATTGAGAACTTTATTCCGTGGCTCTGAAATTTTCGGAGTCTAATGTTCGTTTCAGAAGGTAATGCCTTGTTCAAACTACAGGAGTTAATACCATGTTATAAGCCTATCTTGATGACGATTTTTCGTTGAAATTAATTGACAACCGTAATAACATGTTATAACTCTGTAGTCTGAGCAGACATAGTTCAAATAGATCAGAAGTAAGCAGCGGGATTAACGTCTAAATATTGGCAGTTCTTATTATACAACTTCATCAAATGTCCCAGATGATGAAATACAAAATATTCCATCACATCAACGTCCGACACTCGGTTGTGAATGTTGTAAATTTAGATGGATAAATATTAGATTTTTTTTTATATTTTATGTAGACAATTTTTGAATTGAGTTGTACCCTAATTGTTATTAGTTGGTTGTTCTGATTTTTAAAAAGCCTAGTATGCAACTGGCAAGCAAAAACTTTAAATAATTTTTAACCATTTCTACTGAAGTAATTTGGACAATTACTCCAGTATGGGTGACAAGTCAATTTTCCTTGCGGAATAATCGAACGGAATATGACTCGGCAAGGAAAAGTGACAGCCGCCTTGGCCATGAATAGTTTCCCTCTTGAGCTAACGGGTAGCAACTGAAATTTTGATTTTTTTTTTTCGAGGCCCCTATGCTCAACAACAAACGAGCTCAATGAGAAATGAGAGTGTGTATGTGTTAGCTCACCCTCTCTCTCTCTTCTTTCTGTAAGTATTTTTCGTTTTGTTTATGTTTGCTCAGTTTTGTTCAAAATTCCGTCGAAACAAGAAGCATTTCGCAAGCGAGTTGTACTGTTCTAAGAACTGCACAGAAATCTCGACAAAAACTACACGGTACCAAATTTTAAAAGCGAAAATGTTGTGGCTTCGACTATTTCCCATATCCTTAGATCCCCAACAACAACTCACAAGCAAGGTGGTGAAAGACCAGCAAAAAATATGGACGCAAAAGGACTTCGTTCTCTTGCTCGTGCCTTCAGCAACAAAGATTCACTGAGCCAACGGGATGAACAATTTCAACTGTTCTCACCACTACATCTGCATAACATTCAAATAAGTCGGAATAAAGTGCCAAAAGAAGGCACGAGCCGTGGAATACACGGAGAAACGGATTTCGACGCTTCAATCCCCATGCCACTGGTAGATAAAAAAATATTCCGGAAAATGTTTTTTTTTGACGACGAAAGTAACTTCCCTCTTTCGCATCGCGGAGGCGATCGATACTATTCCTTGGATCGTTCTACTGCATCTCCGAACATAAAATATGAGTTTAAATATAAATTGTCATTTGCCGCCATTTACGATAAAGGTCTTTCAAAACGATGGTTCAAACCCTCTGAACCTGCGAAACCGACTGTCAGTGTCGCCCAATCGAAGATTTCTTCGAAATTATGAGCACTTGGGTGTACATAAATAACTGGAGTCCCACGAATTGCAAACAGTTGATTGGTAGAATCAAGAGATGCATTTGCAAACTCTACATGAAGGTCGTACAACGCTCCTGTTCCGATATCAAACGGAAGCTTGATAATTTTTTGTCAATTCTGTTCAACAAACGGACAATAAATCAATGTCAAAACAGTTGTAAAAACAATCCAAAATTTTAGTTGCCACCTGATAGTACAAATTCCCGTCCAACTCGAATATGTTCGTTTGTCAATTTGTCAATTTCATTCACAGCAAATCCACTTTTTTACAATAGTTGCATGTCAAACAATGCACTTGTCTTGCTTATCACACTCCCGTTTCATTGTACTCAATTTTTCGTACAATTGTATACTCAATTTTCGTAAAAAATGGATCTACTCATAAAATTGAGTTGATCCACTTTTTACAAATAATTTGTAACCTTTCCGTGAAAGAAAAAGAGATAGTATACAATTCTACTCAAGAATTGAGCAAAATCGAAAACGGAGATGTATACTTCTACTGAGATGTCGAATTCAAGTTGCGCCTTACATGCTATTTCTAAACAACCAAAATTTGAGTACGATGTACTCAAATTCTTAGGAAATATGGCTACCCAAAAGTGAGTAAAAGATGGTTAGGAGTAACACGTTGACAATTAGTAAACATCGACCGGGTTCAAGCCGATGTTGACTGTTTGTCATCTTACCAACACGAAGTACCTGTGCTCACTTTTGGGTAGCTAAACTCCTACGAATTTGAGTTTGTTAAATAAATAGTTATTTTTGTCATTAAAAAATATAGCCTAGCTTCGGAAGATGTACAAATAAATAAACTCGTTAAATAAAATGCAATGCAATATTCTAAGTACTTTTTGAAGCTCTCAAGCGAATTCTAAGAGATTCTCGATAGGAGCTGTAAATTAGTTCTTTGTAGAAATTTGAAGGTGAACTTAGATTGTTTTGATTGATTTTATTTTCAAAGGAACAACATTCGGTTTCAGGAAGAATTTACAGAGATCATCATTAAATATAGACTGTTCCGGCAATTATAAATACACTAATGATTAACCGTCAATTCAAAATGCGTGCAGTATTCAACCTTTGAACTGCGTCTTGATGTTTACATCCAAATTAAACTGATGTTGTCATTTTTTTCAATTTTTCGCACGAGAGTTTGCAATGCGTGGTCTTTCTCCCGAGCAAAGAAAACAGATTGTGCACAAACGGGGCACCGTCAGTGGTCTTTCGATTAGAAAACTGGCTAACCGAAAACTGACTAACATCCTTCAGCATCAGTCCGAGAAGTGGCGGAAAAAGCTAAGTACTCCAGCGACTAATGTTATGCATGCCAAGGAGAGAAAGGGCCAGCAGACTTGTCGGACAGAAGCAGCCAATACGAAGCACCAAACTGGCTGAATTTGTGAAACCGAGGATTCGAAAGCTGTACGACAAACTGCTGACCAAAAAATCGGGCTGTGTTATCATGGCCCATGAAATCATAAAACTCGATTATAAAACTCGGCCGGGACCACAGTTTTATAAGGATGTTTCTAGATCAGTGAAAGCCATTTACACCGAAAAATTCGGCAAGAAGGTAATGGTGTGGCAGGCCATATGCGGATGTGGAAAAATATCTCGTCCATTCAGTACGGCAGACACAGTGAATGGACAAATATACGAGAAAGAGTGTCTGCAAAAAAGGTTGTTACCCTTGTTTGTTGTTTAACATTGCACTGGAGGGTGTGATTCGAAGAGCTGGGATAGACACGAGAGGCACGATTTTCAGGAAGTCTGTCCAACTATTTGGCTTCGCCGACGACGTTGATATCGTAGCACGTAGCTTTGAGACGATGGCGGAAACGTACATCAGAATTAAAGCTGAAACTGGTAAGATTGGGCTTGTGATTAATGCGTTGAAAACAAAATACATGAAGGGAAGAGGCTCACGAGAAGACAATGTTAGCCTCCTAGCACGAGTTCAGATCGACGGTGATGAAATCGAGGTAGTAGACGAATTCGTGTATCTGGGCTCATTGGTGACCGCCGATAACGACACCAGCAGAGAAATAAAAAGGTGCATTATTGCTGGTAATCGTGCCTACTTTGGACTACGAAGGACGCTAAGATCGAACAAAGTTCGCCGAACCACAAAGTTGACCATCTACAAGACATTAATTAGACCGGTAGTTCTCTACTGCCACGAAACATGGACATTGTGGAGGACTAGTGGAGGACCAACGCACCCTTGGAGTCTTTGAACGGAAGGTGCTGCGTACCATCTACGGTGGAGTGCAGATGGAAGACGGAACGTGGAGGAGGCGAATGAACCACGAATTGCACCAGTTGTTGGGAGAACCTCCCATCGTACACATCGCAAAAATCGGTCCACTACGATGGGCTGGGCACGTTGTAAAAATGTCGGACGACAGCCCTGTGAAAATGGTTCTCGAAAACGAACCGACAGGTACAAGAAGAAGAGGCGCGCAACGAGCAAGGTGGATCGATCAAGTAGAAGGCGACCTGTGGACCCTCCGCAAACAGCGAGGCTGGTGAGTGACAGCCATGGACCGAATAGAATGGAGACAACTTCTGTGTACAGCAGAGGCCACGCCGACCTTAGTCTGATTGGTAAGGTAAGTACCCTTGATAAAACAGCATATCAAGCCTACTATCTTTTGGCCTGATCTTGCTTCCTGAAATTACTCTAAGTATGCACTAGAGTGGAATAAGGAATAATGTAGTATTTGTACCACAGGAGATGAATCCACAAAACTGCCCAGAAATTCGTCCTGTTTAAACTTTCTGGGCTTTGACGAAGGCGAACTGAGAAAACATATGAAACCAGCGAATAGTGTTGAAAAATTTAGGAAAGATTGGCCAAAAAGTGGTGAAAATGGTTGGAGAAAGCACTGTGCAGAAGCTTATGAGTAGTATGAGAGTAAAATAATCAAAAATCGTAGTATGGTCTTTTTTATTCGAGAAAGAAAGTGTTTCTATGTTTTCCGGAACAGTCTATAATAAACACAATTTTCAAAGTTTTCAATTTTTTAAATAATTTTAAAATACTTCTGAAGAATACTCAAATTCAATGGTATTTTTCGTCAGTTCTTAAGAAATAAGGAAGATGGGATTGGACATATTTGAGAATAAATAGTAACACATTTTAAGAATTTCTGTGAGCACTGCCTAGTTTATCCGCGGTTTATCTAAGATGAGTAGTAGGCGAATTTATCGGATTCTGAACTAATTTCCTACATCAAAAAGCTATAGTCTATTTTTCATAGCTCTCAATTCGATTCGATTGAATTCTGTGAATGTGAAAACACAGTTGGAAAGAAGCTTGTACTAGAATACTAAATTTGTCATAAATTCATGGGATATTTAATTTAAATTAAAGCCATATATTGCCAATATAAGGTCTGTTGTAAGAGAGACTGAAAACATTTGCGCTGTTTACGCTAGTTTTTGCTTTAAATTCAACGAGGGGAAATTTTACGCGTCTTTTAAAATTCATATTTTTATCTGTGTACACACACATGTAATTTAAAGTATAATTCCTGAGATATTTGAGCTAAAATTTCAAAAAAAAGCAGGCAACATTTTTGTTGTCATTCGCCGAATAAAATCAGTATCCAATCTATTCAAAAAATTTTGACCACAATCATTTCTTTCATTGTGCATTAGACAAATTTGCACATCACGAGATGTGTCGAGCATCGTACCTCTATTCGATTTGAGATTGGAACTTTCGTTTCAAAAGCGTTGAAAGAAAAGCAACGCAACAAAATTTTGCACGTGCATGCGTACATTCACAATGTGCAAACTAACTTTGAAGATTGTGCTGTGAACCTTTTCGACAGCGAAAGCTTCAGGGAATCGAAAGCCGAGTAAGCGACGACAAAAGTTGCACGTCATGGCCCAACTCTAAAGCTAAAACGACAACTGTCGACTTACGAAATGGCACCTGTTGCGACGATAAAAGAACCTGCGAAAGCACGATGCTGACGAAGTTTGACTTGCGTGGTACAGGACGATGAAACTTACGTCAAGACAGACTTTAGACAGCTTCCTGGACAGGAATTTTATACGGCAACCGGACCGGAAAAGGTGACAGATATTTTCAAACACATTAAACTGTCAAAGTTCGCAAAGAAATATCTGGTGTGGCAGGCCATCGGTACCTGTGGCTTGAAAAGCATTGTTTAAATTGCGACCGGAACCGTCAACCAGGAAATTTATCTGAGCGAGTGCCTTCAAAAACGTCTACTGACTCTCCTATGGCGACACAATTGTTCCGTTCTGTTTTGGCCGGAAAGGCCATGGAGTGGTATGCTGTGAACAACGTTTAAGTGGTGCCCAAGGACAAGAACCCTCCCAACGGGGCCAGAGCACCACCCAATCGAACAATATTGGGCCATCGTCAAGCGGAACCTTGAGAAGACTCAAAAAGCGGTTGTGAGCGAGAAACAGTTCAAGGCAAACTGGCGTTCTGCGGCGAATAAAGTGGACAAGGAGACTGTACAAAATGGCAGGTGTTAAACGATAGACCCGGCAATTCGCATTCGGTAAAAAGGAAGCATAACTGAATATTTCTCCTGTATACTGTATTAACTGAACTTGAAGAAGAAAAATAGTTATTAATATAAACTTTGATCGACTCACACACATTACTGTTTGACCAATTTTGATCAGAACACCCTTCAATTGCACCGACTGTGTTAACCTCACTTTTCAAAGTGTAAGTAAGTAGTTGGGGGAGCTTATTTACAAGGTGTTAGGATTCGAAAAGCTCGAACGAAATGCTTCATTGTCTTTTTCCTTACTCTTTTTCCTGACTCTGAATTCAGGAAATGATGTTAAAATAACTACCGGTGTCTGTTTTCCGACTATTTTACTTTAATCGTAATAAGGTAAAAGCACACAATTTCAAACCAATCTCATCGAAAATATTTTAAGTCCACGTAAACAAACTCTATGAATTGGCAAAACTGCATTGATGATGCCATCGTGCAATGATCTATGACGTCTAATGAAATAGGCGCAGAAGTCAAACTTGTCAATCGCGGAATTCCGGTTCTCGATCCGAATGGAGTGATAAAACAACACCGCGAAGCTGATGTCTTATGTATTTTTATGTCTATTTTTCAACGACTAATCCGAGGTGCATTTGAAGTAAACAGTCCTAGAAGAATCCTACTTTAAAGGCAGACCTCAAGTGTCCTTCAACGAACTGCCAAAATTTGAAATGAACCGCTAGCTATTTTGACATTGGTTATAACACTGGAAGTGAAATTGTAGTACGATTGAAGTAGGCTATTCTACTTCAAACGAACTAAGTTTCCCTATCTGGGTTAGTCAGGGAGCTGGCGGACAGTCACTGTCCTGTAGAAAACATCTCAACCATCCAAACGTCAAAAGATTCATTGTTTGTAAACAATACTGGCGTTCGAATCCGTAGTTACAAACGTCAAACGGGCCATATTCAAATAAGGCCCGTGATATGTTGCATACTGTCAAACGCAAGTAAATGGGATAGGGTTGCCAGGCCCCTGGGGTTAGCACATTGTACATCCATTCAATTTTGTCGTGAAAATACGTGCCTTGTGATGTTCATCTTTATCTGAACGCATTAGGTCCCCTATAAATTTTAAAAATTGTTTATAAGTCGTCGAGTGATCATCTCCATCTAAAATGTCACTTCATGAGATTAGAGGCCTCGATATGTATCATAACACCTGAGGAATTGACCATCAATTACATCCCCCCTCAGATTCGAATGCTTCAACCATTCCCAATGACAAGCTACGCCCCCCAATCGTACCTCACTGCCAACCTGATCCATACCGAATCCAGCGTAAGCGTGAGCATCCGATGAAAGTTGTTGACAAGCCGGCTGATGGAATAAAAACTTCAATTGAGGATCACGCATCCGGCAGGTACTGTTTCGAAGGCACCGTCTTCTTGAGGCCGTTCTTAAAGTCGCTGAATGACATTTTATGTTCGAGCGAGTTCCGTATGCTACTGGGCCTGGTGTCCGGATTGATCGCCTTCAGAACATCGTCAAAGATCAGTTTCTGCTTCTTTTTGGTTGTGTCGAAGGTTTTGGCCAACGCCCGGAAGTTGCTGGGTGTGGAGGGGTTTGTATCGGCAGGCAGTTCAGCACCATTTGAGGTCGAGGGGGATGGTTCCGGCATTGGCAACGCTTCCGGGGCAGCGGATTGTGTATTGACGGGACTTGCTGGGACTTGTCGGTCTTGCAATAGAGGAGGTAGGGTTTTTGGGCGAACATTTGGTGCTGGCCCTCGGGATAGTAGTTGCTCCAGTTTGGATTTGAACGCTTCGCGTGGATTATCCGAAGACTCATCATCACCATCATCATCTTCGGGGGTTCTGCTGTCCACAGCTGACGGTGTGGACTGCGGATTGAGCTTCCGAAGTGTAACCTCGCTGTAACCTGAGGTAGTTATCGGTGGGGAGAGTATAGTGGGCCGTTTGGATTTCTCATGACCTAGGGTGTTGTAGAGGTCTGGATCGAATTTAGGTGCTGTGGGAACTGGGCTTTCAGCTGTCACGTCCGGCCGGGGACTTTGAACTTTCTCTAGTTCACTCTCCGGTTTGATGGTTTTGAAGAGGGCTTCATCAAACTTTGGAGGAGGAGGTACTGTGTCTTTCGGAGATCTTTGTGGACTATCAGTTTCACTTTCGTTGTTCATATTGTTTTCTATGAGAAGCAGAAAAGTAGGTTCACTGTTGCTCCGCTTCAATTCCGGACTTTCAACAGTTTCGTCTGTAGTTGATTTAATGTTCTTACGTTTGAATGGCATTTGCTTGGGATTGATCAATAGCGTACTCAATCGGTTCATAAATTGTCTTTGTTTCTGACTGTCCAGTCGATTGTAGTGAGTTTCATCTTCATCTGAATCCAAGTTGTTGTTCTCATCTTGTCCAACTACGAATGCTGCCCTCGACTGTATTGTCGGAGTTTCCAGCAGTATAGAAGAAGGCGGAGATTCCTCCAGGATAACTTGTTCTATTATTGTTTCCATGGGAGTTTCTTCGAACGGTGGCATAGAGATCTCATCTTCTCGATGGATATCGGCAATGACAGATTGTTCCCGAAACACTGGACTAGCTAAAGAGTCGTCGTCCATCGACGGATACATATTGTCCATCGTTTTCTCCTCATCATTCAGAATGTCATCTAATATGGCGATCGCTTTGCTGGTTTCCTCGATAGATTGATCGGAATGCTTCTCGTTTACATCCTCAACAAAGTAAGCCTTGCCATTCGGTTCAACCTTCTCGGTCACTAGATCGGACAGTTCGGAAAGGGCGACGATCTCGTCAATGCTACTCTTTGGAGATGGAGTCCTCGACTTGGCTTTAGTTTGAACGCCTTCTTCCTCCTTGTCAAACTTTGGTTTATCTAGTCCCGCCGAGGGGATCAGCTGAAAGTGCTTTTCGTCACTTCCATTGATGACGGCATTGAGGTTCTGTGAGTAGTAGCCATTTGACGTGATTGTTGTTGAAACTTCGTTATTCTCAAAACCTCCGTTTTCTACCCCCTCGGAACCGTGCAAGTGCCCGTTTTGACTAGATCGGGATCCCTGCTCTTGTTTCGTTTCGTTCTCTAGACTTGTACTGCTGAAAAAGGTACATGCTAGGTACATAGGAAGACCTGAGTTTCGGATAGTGGCGGGAAATAGTAGGAGTATGGATTAGTGTACGTTAGGGCATGCAGCATGCAGGAGTACTATGGTTTTGATTTTAGTACAAATGTTAGTAATTTCTCGAGAAAGAGCGTGAAGGAGCTAGGAAGTTGACTTACCAATTGCCATCCAGATCCCAAAGCGGATCCACGTGTAAACGTCTAGCATCAGCATCAGGTAGATGTTGACGAAAATACTGATTGCGGGTAGCAGTGGTACAAAGGGAACCTTGAATGGTGCTTCGGCCGTTTCCCGCGGTTGAATCGACATCAGTAGCAGTACCAGCAACAGTAAGCCGAGAAGAATTCCAGCCAACGTCAATGCCCAAGGCTCCAAATCGTACAGAGGTTGCTTGGCGTAGAAAATCGTCAAGGACAGGGCCAGCGATACAATGCCTGTCGAAGAGTGTGTGACAAATCATTATCTTCGGTCAATGCTAGACAATACTCACAGTATAGGGTAACCAGCACTCCGACAACACTGGTGGAGGTATGAGAAGGTATCCTCAAGCAGGATACGTTGAAGAGTTGTTTCACGAAAGCAGAAGCTGTCATTCGGTTACCGGACTTCAGAAGATTTGAAGATTCAAACGCTTGTTTACTGGTTGATGGAATGGATTCAGTCTTTGGAGGCTCGGAAAATCTGTGCAAAAGTCAGTCAATTAATTATTTTACCATGGCCATTGAGCAATCTTACCTTAGAATTAGTATTGAGATCGCTACTACGGTATATGCCATAAGCGTACCAATTGACAGCATGTTGACTAGAGCTTTCAGATCAAACAAACCGGCCATGGTCCCGGTGAGGACGGCAGCACAGAGCGTTCCAAACACTGGAGTCTTGAATCGATGGCTGACATCTCCTAGAGCACGAAACACCAGCCCATCCTGTGCCATTGCGTAGATGATTCGTGGCTGAGGGAACATCGCACCGAACAAGCTGGCTACAAGTCCAATGATTCCTCCAATTGCCACTGTCCATTTAGCAAACGTCCATCCGATTTCGTTGAACACAAACGGAAGTGGGGCGTTGACATCCTGCTTGTAGTAGGGCCACATCAGTGTCAGCACTGTTGATACTCCAAAATATGCCAAAAAGATCGTGCACAATGACAGTAGAATTGCTCTTGGAATTGCCTTCCGCGGATTTCGAACTTCCTCTCCAGTCGTGGCAATACAGTCGAACCCAACAAAACCGAAAAAGCACGTGGCCGCTCCCCTCAGTGTTCCCTCGAACCCAAACGGGAAGAATCCGCCTTCCCCAACGTTGTAGATCGTAGACACGTTGGCCGGATTGATGTGCCAGTTGGAGATGTCCGCATTGATCGCTCCCGCAATGATCACAAACAGCACTATCCCGATGTTCAGCACCGTGAAGAAGTTGTTCACCATGGTTGATTTCTTGAGGCCGAAGGCCAGGGCAACTATCAACAAATAATGTGATTGAATTAAAGTATTTAGGTATTTAGCATCACACTTCAACTCACCTCCCAATAAAATCGCCACCGAAAATCCGAAGAAATCAAAATAGCTGGACATAAAGTCCCACTCCATGGGCGCAATCTCCCGGAAGCGTATCTTCATCGTGTCGTTTGCCAAGGTGTCGATGTACAAACTCAGTCCCCGCGAAACGCTTGCCGAACCGATGATATACTCCAGCATCAGAATTCCAACCGATGATGAAGGCCATAAACTCGCCGATGCATACATAGCTGTAGATATATGCCGAACCGGACTTCGGTACTCGGGCTCCAAATTCTGCGTAGCAAAGGCCTGCATTCAAACAAATCTTATGAAATTCAAACTCTACATCGCGTCGCTATAAGCACTAACCAGCTAGAAAGGAGGCAGCTGCTGCTATGAGGAAGGACAGAACAACCGAAGGTCCAGCTTGATCTTTGGAGACATGTCCGGCCAGAACATATACCCCCACGCCAAGGGTGGCTCCGACACCGAGGGCGGTCAAATCGAAGGTGTTCAATATCCGTCCCAGCTTGCCATTGTCCGATCCGTCACAGTCGATGGAGAGGATTTTCTTCCGTGTTAGGATCTTCCAGCACGAAGGGGCTGACATATTAGGTTCCGGTGATTGCTACTAAGCCGACGATTCGGGGCTTATGATGACTGTCTGTAACGGAAATCGAGAAAGGGAACGATCATAAAACGAGATATTAAAATTATGGCCCCGGTAGTGAGGTGTTATCTGAGTGAGAAATTGATACGTGGTGCCGTTATCATCGTCGTCTACAATCAAATAGAGGAGGGTAGACGTAGTGAGGAAGAAACTATCATGAGCAGATCTCTGTATTTGCCGTATGATTAATGCAAAGCTTATTGGGTTGAGGGCTTTTGCACCGCGTTGATAAGAAAGAAAGGTATGTGTGCTTAGTGGAGTCACACTGATTGAGGTTGTCTGTTATGAAGTGTTTTAACGAAATGGGAAATAACAATAACTAAAGCTGGAAAGACAAAAGTGGGCCGATGTCAAGGAAGGTCAGCTTGGTAGCTCGCGTGTTCCTCATATTGACAGTGCTATAAAACAGCAATCCTACGATTAACTTATGGTCACTAAAGACTGGACTCGGAAAAATGAGACACAAAAATGATCACCAAAAATTCATTTTAAATTGGATAGGTACCTCTCAAATTTTCAGGGATTAAATAACTATATATTAGCTATGTTTTGGCATAATTTATTTATTGAATTTCCTCCCCCAAGCTAAATGCTCGTACATTTCTCTTAACACTGCTCATGAGATCTTGGACGAGGCTTTGTCCATCTTCCTTACACAATTTCTCCCAGTTTTTCTTCAAAGCTTCAACGGTTTTGAATGTTTTTCCGCTTTTCTTCATCTTCTTCTTTATTATGACCCAGAACTTTTCGATCGGACGAAGTTCTGTGGTATTTGGCGGGTTTGCCTCCTTCGGGACCACATTAATGCCCTTCGCTTCGTACCAATCCATTACAGGCTTGGCGTAATGGCACGAAGCGAGATCCGGCCAGAACAGCGTTGGACCACGGTGAGAGCGGAGAAGGGCAGCAAGCGCTTCTGCAAGCATTCCTCTCAATAAATCTGCCCGTTTATGGTGCCGGTTGTAACGAACGGCTTGCTGTACCGTCCGCACTCGCAGATCACCTGCCGAAGGTACTTCTTCGCGAATGTGTCCATCTCTCTCTTCCGGAACTTTTCCGGAAGCTCCATGCGCGACGTACCGACAAAAAACTCGAAGCAGGGGATGTGTTTGATATCCGCCTTAATATATGTCTCGTCGTCCATGACGACACAGCCTGGCTTGTTCAGCCACTCACGGTAAAGCTTCCGCGCACGCAATTTGGCCACCGTGTTTTGCTTTTGGCGCCTTCCTGACCTTAAAAACACGTAGCCCAGCCCGCTGGATGAACCACTTCGACGAATTGACCATTTTGGCCACGTCTCGGGTAGAAAGGTTCGGGTTATTCTTAAAGTACTGCCTTATCTTCCGCGCCTTCCCTGGGTATTCCGTTTTCGGTTTTCGGCCGCTTCCAGTGCGCCGCTCGATGGTCTTCGTCTCCTGGAACATCTTCACAACGTGGGATATGGTGGAATGGTGGATTCCAAGTCTTTTGCCGATCCATTAGGATTATCGATCACCGCGCACAAGATTTGCTGGTGTACTAGTAAACTAGTACTAGTGGTGTACTCTAAACTAGTATTACCCAAAATTTCATTAATTTTTACCCACGCGATATAGGCTACACCCAAAACAAAGTGTCGCATTTTTTCCGAGTCCAATCTTTAGTGAACTGATGTCAGTATTAGCTGACATTGTAAAAATATAAATTTCACTTGCCTAAGAAAGTATGGTTTTACCTAGTTTTCAGTAAAAAATGCTTCACAAGTGTTGGAAATTCAATTTTTACTTGATATACTGTTAACATTAAAGTAACACTTTAGGTTCGGAGGTTAGCAACATTAGGTTCAATATCAATATTTTCAATCTAGCGATTGTATGCTAGCTGGCGCATCTGCTCGCGAACGTTCCTCATAAGATTCAGCACAGACTTCTTAGCGACACATTTTGACACTTTCCTCCATTTTTTCAAACTGTTGAATAGTATCTGCTGCCGAGACATGTTTCCTAAGATGTGCTTCGCCAATACCCAACATTCTTCGATTGGTCGAATTTGCGGGCAATTAGGAGGGTTCACGTCCCTTGGACCGAATGAAACATTCTTCAAGGTACCTTCAAAAATGTTTTCTTCGCAAGAGCTGATAAGAAGACAACAAGGTCTTTGTGGTTTCAATGGGCAATGGTCGTTTTTCTAAGCACTCTTTGGTGTGTATAAAACTGTTCATCGAAGCTGTTGTGATGAAGAGTTATAAAATCTTACCACACCCAGGTCATAGCTTTCAATTAAAGAATGTTTAGACTTGAATGGATGTCTCATAGTGGTTCAATACTTTCCCTTGGAGGAGTCCTATCGCCTTTATTGTGGTCCTTAGTAGTACACAAACTCCTTAAAGACTCTATTCGATGAAATTTGAACACACGCAATTGTTCGTAACTTTTTAGCGTGTGGGTAAAAATTATTGAAATGTTAACTGAATGTATTTCATTGTGTTGTGTCAATTGTGTAATGAGTTTCGTGAAAATCGGTCGAGTGATTTCAGTGATGGATTCGAATGAAGAAATAGTGCGCCAACAAATTTTGGGCACTCACTTCGAAAACCCAAACGCTTCTCATCGATGGATCGGAACACAGCTCGGAATCGCACATTCAACCGTATCTCATGTGATCAAAACGTTCAAGGACTGTAAGACAACCAAGCGGAAAAATGGTAGTGGCAAAAAACGTGGCACATCAAATCCGGAGAAGGCCAGGATGGTATTGAACTAATTTAAGCGTTATCCCAACATTTCGATCAGGGATGTTGTGAAAAAGGCGAAAGTTTCAGTTTGTTTTTGTGCAGAAAACAATGAAACGTTCTGAATTACATGTGTACAAGGTCCAGAAGGCACCGAACCGGAGCGATAAACAGAACTCGGTGGCCAAAACTCGTGCAAGAAAACTGTACAGGGAGTGGCTCACAAAACCGTTCTGCATTGTGATGGTCGATGAGACATACATTAAAGCCGACACCAAACAAATGCCAAGACAGGAACACTACGTCGCCACCGAAGAAACTGTCGAAATTCGCCAAAAAATTCCTTGTCTGGCAAGTGATCTGCGGATGTGGCAAAATGAGTCAGTCTATCATCACTTCTGGGACCGTCAACGGACAAATCTACAAGGACGCCTCCAAAAACGACTTCTGCCCTTCTTGAGATTTCACGATGGCCCGACACTGTTTTGGCCGGATTTGGCATCTTACCACTATGCCAGGCCCGTCTTAGACTGGTACAAAGATAATAATGAAGTTTTTGTACCAAAAGACGTCAACCCTCCAAACACTCCGGAACTTCGCCCAATTGAACAATTTTGGGCAATCATGAAGGCAAAGCTCGTTAAAACTCCAAAACTGATAGAAAATGAACTTGAACTAAAGAAAGTGTGGTTAAAATCATTACCAAAATTTGATGAAAGGGGTCAAGGCAAAGGTGCGGGAATTTGGGTTGGGAGAAGAGGTTCAATAAACCAATGATGTCAAAACTTAATCATTTAGTAGTACTTTATTTCCAGAAAGTTTAAAAAGAATCGGGCTCAAGGAAAATTTTTGGTGACCTATTTTGTGTGTCCAAATTTCATCGAATACAGTCTTTAAACGACTAGCAGAGCTAGGATACGAGGTGATTGACTTTGCTGGCGATTTAGCTATAATAGTTCTGTTTATATAACTGCAAAATGGTGTAGAATAGATGGCTTAAATGTAAATCCTTCTAAAACTGTAATAGTACGGCAAAAGGGTATATGCATCCTAAGATTGGACAAATTTTCATTAACAAATAGAAAAATGCTCCCTAAAATTGCTCGTTAAATTCAACAAAATATAACCATAAAGAATATGAAATGTTCCATAGACATGTGAAAACAGCTCCATAGATTAATGAAAATTGAGCATTGGAAACCCGGATATGTTAATTAATGATAGATGCAATGCTAAATAAAGGGTGATACGGTCAAAATTTGGTCAAGGGAAAACGCGTGCAAATCCGTGAAATCGTCTGATTTAAAAATCAAATTAAATTTCTTTTTCAAGTTCAATCAGTATAAAATTCAGGAAAAATATTCAGTTAGGCTTCCGCTTTTCCAAATCCGAATTGCAGACGCCTTACGCTTGACCTGCCATCAGATCTTTGTGCAGCCACCTTGTCCACCTGTCTTCGCCGCAGAAAGCCAGTTTGCGTTGAACTGCTGCTCGTCCTTAGCAGTTTTTGGTCTTCTTTAGGTTCCGCTTGACAATAGCCCAGTATTTCTCAATTGGGCGAGCTCTGGCGTGTTGGGAGGGTTCTTGTCCTGGGAACCACCTGCACGTTGTTGGCGGCGTACCACTCCAGCGGCCTTTTACCGTAATGGCAAGATGCCAAATCCGGCCAAAACAGTACGGAACAACCGTGTTTCTTCAGGAAAGGCAGCAGACGTTTATTCAAACACTCTTTCACGTAAATTTCTTGGTTGACGGTCCCGGAAGCTATGAAAATGCTGCTTTCAAGCCACAGGTACAGATGGCTGCCAATCCAGATATTTCTTTGCGAACTTTGACAGTTTCGCGTGCTTGAAAATATCTGCTACCTTCCCCTTCCTTTGCCGTATAAAACTCCTGTCCCGGAAGCTGCTTGTAGTCGGCTTTGACGTAGGTTTCGTCGTCCATTACCACGCAGTCAAACTTCGTCAGCATCGTCGTGTACAGCCTCCGGGATCGCGCTTTGGCCGTCGTATTTTGTTTATCATCGCGATTTGGAGTCACTACCTTCTTGTACAGTCGATAGTCCGCTCGTTTTTGGCTCGATGCACGGTTGTAGACGATACACCCAGCTTATTTGCGGCATCTCGGAGAGATAGGTTAGGGTTTCGCTTGAAACTACCGGCAGCTCTCTTTGTCGTCTCAGCGGCTTCCGGTTTTCGATTTCCCCCCGATCCAGACTTCCTGGCTGTCGACAAACGTTCCCCAAACACTTTAATTACATTTGTAACGGTTGATTTGGCAACTTTTAGCGATTTTGCCAACTTTGCGTGCGAGTAGCTCGGATTTTCGCGATCCTTGCTTGGACGGCATTTTGACAACTGAAGAGTGAATTCCAAAATCAGAATAGGAGCAACATTCTACACACACACACCTTCAAAATGAGGGGTGTTCAGGTTTTTTAAATGCAAAATTGAAAGAAATACGTCAAGTTGATATTGACCAAATTTTGACCGTATCGCCCTTTATATCATGTATAATCTGACAATGGTTTACTTGAAAAGTAACCTTAAGCATCGATTAGTGTACCATACAGATGATGAAAAGTACCTTGATCTTGTATGGTACATTAATTCAAGCTTAAGGTTACTTTTCAACTGGATCACTGTCAGATTGTACATAATATATTTAGCATTGTATCAAACATTAATGAACATATCCGGGTTTTCAATGCTCAATTTTAATTATTCTATGGAGCTATTGTCACATGTCTAGGGAACATTTCATATATTTTATGGTTATATTTTGTTGAATTTAACGAGCAATACATTTCATTTAAGGGAGCGTTTTTCAATTTATTATTGAAAATTTATCCAATCTTATGATGCATTTATAGGGCTACCTTTTACCAAAAGAAGAAGGCTGGCATGTGTTACTTTGGATAACAAACTAAAATGGAACTCCCATCTTGACAAGGTAATCACTAAGGGTAATCATTATTTACGTTGCACGCGTAGCAAAGCTCGCACTGGGTTCATCTAGTATAGTATTTTTCATATATTTCCAGTTTATAAAATGAACTATTAAACCATCCTTGCCGTTAATTCTGACTAAAAATGAATTTGTGTCTGTCTGTCTGAACCTTATAGATTCGAAAACTACGGAACCGATCGGCTTGAAACTGTGTATGGAGGGGTTTTTGGAGCTGAGGAAGGTTTTTATGATTGTTAAAGACCCCTCCTATTTCTGAAAGGAGGGGCTCCCATACATATGTAACACACATTTCTACAGAACTCGAGAACTTATTGAGCAAATGGACCCAAATTTGGCATGTGGAGTTTTCTGGAGGCAAAAAATGTTTCTATGGTAATTTGAAATCCCTCTTTTCTCTAGAAGGGCTTGAGGGGGGGTGTTCTATTATAAAAATAAAACTGAAATGTCTGCATAACTCGAGAACTAATAAAGCAAATGGAACCATGTTTGGCTTGTGAGGATTATGAAGGAAAGAGATATTTCCACGGTTGCTCAAGACCCCTCCTCTCTCTGGTAGGGAGGGGTGGGGGGAGCTCTCATATAAATGAAACACAAATTTCTGACTAACTCGAGAACTAATAAAGAAAATGGAACCAAATATGGCATGTGGGGGATTTTAGAGACAAGAAATGTTTCTATGGTAGTTCTAGCTGCCTCCCCTACCAAGAAGGGATGGCTTTTTTTTTGCATAACTTGAGAACTAATCAAGCAAATGAAACCAAATTTGGGATATGGAAGTTTTTGATGGCGAGAAACGTTTCTACGGTAGTTTGAGACCCCTCCGCACTCTGGAAGGAACGGTTCTCATACAAATGAAACACTAATTTAAATCAAACATGAGCCTTGTTTCAGAGTTTCCGCTAGATTTTTCCACACGGCTGGCTAATATTTCTTGACCATTTGGCCGGTCGCACCAACCTCCCAGCCTTACGCACGGAAAAAAGTGAGCTTGTGTTGAATCCTCCGGTCGCTTTATACGGTCGGAACTAGGCTACTGCTCGATGGATTCTCTCACTTATCCAGATGTGCCAACATATTGTAGATGTTTCCGCGATCTTATCCGGCGACACGAAGTGGGCCACGATGGCCGAATTTTTAAGGCCCGGATGAAGCAGATTGAAGTTTTTTCACTGTACTCGCCAAAGCTGAATTTAAGGACTTAAGATGCATCAACGGAGGTGGGAGGGGTGGGGGGCTCATTCCTTAGCTCAGTCGGTAAAGACGCGACTACAAAGCAACACCTTGCGGGAGGCGGCTGTGTTCGACTCCCGGTCTGGTCGATTCCTAGACCAAAATTTTGTCAAGGAAAGTTTCTCGACTCCCTGGGCATAGGGTATGATTGTACTTGCCACACAATCATACTAATGCAAAAATGGTACCTGACATAGAAAGTTCTCAATGAATAAATGTGGAAGTGCATTTAGAACACTTAGTTGAGAGCAAGCAATAAGCAAATTATGAAAGCAATAATCTTGAAATGCTAAATAATAAGGATGTGAACCTGATGTAATTCCTCCAGTATTTATGAAAAATCTTGCAACAGAGCTAACTGTTCCATTATTTTGGGTCTTCATGTCATTGGAATCTGGAAACTTTCCAACAATATTGCAAGGCTCATTCTTAGTGCCTACTTTTAAATCTGGCCGAAAATCTGACATACGTAATTATCGTAGTATAGCCATTATCTCTGGCATTCCAAAAACTTTTGAAGCAATTGTCAATGAAAAATTGTTCCTCCAAATCAAAAATTTAATCACCCACATGCAACATGGCTTCTTTAAGGGATGTTCGACCTCGACGAATCTATTATTTATAGATAATTCATTGAATGCAATGGATAATGGAAACCACGAAGAAGCTCGCTATACAGACTTTAGCAAAGCATTCGATCGCATTGATAATATCAATTTGATTGAACAATGTTGCTATTTAAACTGCAAAACATAGAAATTGAGCCAGGACTTCTGAAATGGCTTGAATCATATTTAACAAACCGCCAACAAATAATTAAATTCAACGGAAATCCTATTCAAGTCACTTTAGGTGTCCTCCAAGGATCAAATTTGGGGTCACTGCTTTTCATTCTATAAGTAAACGACATTTCATTCATTCAGAAAACAACAAATTGTCATTGTGGGGGCGACCTCGGCGTATTGGTTAACATCCATACCTCTCATGCCTAAGTCACGAGTTCGAATCTCACCCCCGGAGAAGTTACGAAAATGCCCAAAAGTGGTGTTTGACTGACTACAACGGGAGATGAACCAGCCCGAGGCTGAAAATCTCGATAATCAAGACAAAAAAAAATGTGTTTATTTATGCCGACTACATGAAACTATTCTTGGAAATAAGAAATCAGAATGACATCAAAATATTCCAGAAAGAAATACACATAATCCACACATGGTGCTCGAAAAGCCTACTGTAAATAAAAAGTGTAATTTAATATCATTCAGCAAAAACGAAATACACCAAATATATTAATCTCTTTAGGAAATCAAGTTGTTGGAATATGTGAAAGAGTTAGGGATTAAGGAGTTATCTTAGACTCTAAACTAAATTTCAATGACCACTTTAACACAATTATAACGTTTGCATTACAAAAAATTGACAAAAATTACCGATTTGGCATGGGTTTACCGTCATCCGCACTAACGAAACTACCCATACAGCATCAATCATAGTAACCTATGAATCAGCAGACAAAATTTGCAAGTTCTATTAGTCGAACTCTAACCATGATGGCAAAAACAGTGAAGCAACTCCGTTCAAAAGTGTTTTCGTTCAAAGAACGGCACCCCGCCGCGTCGAAAACGGACATCGAGGGACACTATGTGGACGCCGGATCCGTCCGTCCGGCATCTACAACATCTTGGCACTATTAGACAACAATCAGAGCATCGAAAGAATGCCCGGTGCCGGACGGCCGACAACCCTGAGTGACAAGAAGCTCTAAAGGATGCTGAAGAAGAAGACCGAAGGAAAAGTGGCTACATCGCTGCGTGCGCTTGCGCAAACAGTGAGAAAGTACCTGGCGAACATGAACATACATTGCAGGAACCGGAAGTCACGTCCACTGGTTTTAGAGCAGCAGGCTATGACGCAACGGCAGCGGCTGAATAACATGGTCAACAATGGACGGCGAGACCTATCTCACCATGGATGTCAACGACTAGCAGGGCACTTCGTATTTTATTTCCCCAACGAAGGAAGTGAGCTCCGAGGTGAAGTTCTTTTCCCAAACCAAGTTCCCCACGAAGGTGCTGCTGTGGCTGACAATCAGCGAGAAGGGGATGTTAAAGTCGCGCTTCTTTCGCTCCGGGCTGGCCGTGAACGGGGAAATTTATAGTGCAAAATGCTTGCCGGAAGTTGCCTCGTTCTTCAAGAAATACCATAAGGGCCAAGACGTGGTGCTCTGGCCGGATCTGGCGTCGGCCCACTCATCGAAGCGATCGTTGGAAGAGATGGAGCGGCTATAGTCGCCGAAGTGGAAAGAAAACAACAATATTCATCCCAGCCAACCGTAACGAAAACACGATTGGGCTGGATCATACTCGGTGGTACAGAACCAAGTGCAGAGTTCGTTGGGTACCACAGCCTTCAAAAGTGTCTTTGTGCTGAGACGAACGACGCAGCCCTCCAGAATGCGGTGAGTGACTATTTCTCGATCGACATCTTAGGAATTGCCAAATCTAAACACTCTCTTGTATCAACCACAGACCAACGGGCTGATGACATCCTCAAGACTGTTCATCAGACTGCTCTGGAAGTATGACGATATTCAGCTTCCGAACGGTAAGCTCGTGGCCCTACAACGATTGCGTCTGAACTAGGATCCTAACCTGGCAGTAATACTCCAAACGAAAATCGGCGAGTTTCTTGTGAAGGGTTACATCCGAAAACTGTCGGAGGAGGAGTTGAAGAAATTCGATGCTGTTGACTGGACCGGATCAGCTGACGTCTCTGTTGTCTGTACTCATCCAATTTCGGGAGAACAAGGTCGGAATCTGGGGTGATATACGGGAGATGTTTCACCAGGTGTGGATTTCGAGGGAAGATCAAAACCGTCTACGCCTTCTATGGAAGAAGAATCCGACAGATGCAGTATCAAGTACTTTCATAATTCAGGTAATGACGTTTAAGGCATGTTGTTCGCAAAGTTGCGCCCAATACGTCAAAATTGTGAACTCCGAGAAATACGCAGGACAGTACCCGGCGGCATCCAAAGCAATTGTTCAGCACCACTACGTGGACGATATGTTAATGAGCGCGGAGACGGAGGAAGAAGCGATTCAGCTAGCTCAGGATGTTTGTCACGTACACGCTCAAGCCGGATTCGAGATGCGCAACTGGACCTCGAATTCACCAGGGGTTCTCGTCGCCTTGCAGAAGACGAAAAGAGCCTAAATTTGGGATCAGAACTAGCCACAGAGAATGTACTTGGCATGTGGTGGTGCACAGCAACGGACACACTTACGTTCAAGTTATCACCGAAACACTAAGCGGATCAGGAAAGCGGTGACCAAATAAAAGGGAAGTGTTGCGGACACTTAAATAAATTAGAAAAAAAAGGTGAAAAAATTATTCCCCTGAATTTTATACCTTGGCCCAATGTGTTCCTGTAGTCGAGCTACGTATATTTTGCAGTAAATACACAGTTTTAAAGAAATTTGTTGTTTTTTACGTTACCCAATGCACATATATGGAATGCAAGATTTGACATAAATTCGTCGGATATTTAATGTAAACGCGAACCAGAATTTTCCATACAACAGACTTGATTTAGGCGATAATCAGGTCTGTTGAATGAAATACTGCTAACAAATTTTCGGGAAAATTTCACGCGTTCGTTAAAATTCATCTTTGTTTTTTCTGTGCATGATACGAAAACATGTTTGCTACAGAGTCATAAACTTTCCATAAGAATACATCAGATAACGCATTGGACTAAGAAAAATAGAACGAACAGAGATTTCTTTCGTTTTAGGCCCAATAGTTTCCACTCCCTAGCATTGAAGAGTTTGGATTTGAAATATAGAAGTCAAACTTTCGTGTTGAAACTCTGCAACTCAAGAGCAATATATCTTATCTGACCATACTTCAACCCAACAAAATTCAGAATCTATGAAATGACAATAAACAAAATTCCGCAAATTCCGTTATGCTTTCCCTCCGTCAGACGCCTGTGCAGTCTCGGTTGACCCAGATCTATCAGTCCAGTTGGAACAAAGCTCGATTGAACTTGACAAAACAAACGGCTGCAACTGATAGGTACATATAGTCACATTGACAGCGGAAGAATCCGTTTGCGTTGCGCAGAGCGGAGGCAAAAGTTCCCCACCGCTTCCTTTTGCCCAGACACAGATGAGCGTGATTGCAAGCGAAAAACATAGGATCGATTACTCAGTTGCTATTTGCTTCTGAAGTTGTTTACTTATTACGGCATCACAGTGCGACGCGGCCAGAGTGAGAACACCACCGCACAAGTGATTGACCACGCTTCAAACGTTAAGTGAACCGTGTCCATTTCGCCGTACAAACTCACTTGGTTTGTTGCGGAGGAATCTGAGCAGCTGATAAATGCCGGTGCTGTGGTTCACGTTGCTTCGCGATAACACGGGACTTTTGTCCGCGTGCGGTTTGCGAACCCGGTACAAGGACGCCGGGCAGTCTGAGCTGGCCCCGTCTTTGCAACCGTTGAGTCCCAGTTGACATTACTATCTCTCCCCAATGAACCGGGTTGCTCGGATGAGTCACTATTCACGAAATGCACTCGACGCAATCATTCTTGCGAAATTCCACGATGATAGTGAACAACAACAAACATTCTTAATTGTCAGGCGGTTCGACTGCAAAGTGTCCGAGTTCCAAAGTGTTATCAAACTCCTCGCGCAGTAATTGGCGTCGTTTTGGCATTTAGCAGCACATACGCATCCGAAGGCTTACGTCGTTTGTCACTCAGGTAATCGGTGCCAACGTTCACCAGTTAGATCACGTATTTTTCGCGCCTCTCCAACAGTACCGTCAACTGGTTGGAACGAGGAGAGGTGCGTAGCAAAATTTGGGAAATTAATGGCTCGTTCCTCGCCGCCGCGTTGACAAGCCCACTCCAAACGAACACAGCTGTTTTGTGATGCGCACTATAATCTGTCATACTGGTGTTTGCGCCCGCGTTGGAATAACATTTGATGAGCACCCAAGTTTTTCCCATTCGCACTTCGGCAGCACGCAATGGCGGTTAGTTACACTAGTTGAGCATCGCATTACCCTCCTCCGAACACAGAGAAAAATACAATCGAAATTTGTGTTTTGTTTCACCTTTAGCTCTGGCAGATGGGTATCTGTCATATTTCGTAACCTGATCACTCTCCACTTTGAACGCGGTTGCTTGCAGTCGATTGATGTGATTCGTCCCGTCCCCCTCCTCTCAGATATAGGATCTACTGACATGCGTGAAAAAGGGTAAAAACCATAAAAGCGGTTTTGGGTGGATAAGTGCAGTGTGATGCTCGGTTTGATTGAGTTCGGATTGATGATTGATTGACGAAGTTTTACTGTTTGGTCGTAAAAGCTAACTTAAAGGTCATAACCATCACTTCTTCCGTTTCAAATACCAGCTCAACAGGCGCGTAAAATTCCTTCTCGTTTAATGCAAAACCAAAGCAAGCGTAAACAACGAAACGTTCCATTACAACAGACCTGATTCCAGCGATATCTGGCTTAAATTAACATGAAACATCCCACTTAATGTATGCCAAACCTAGCAGTCCCTTTGTGCGCATTGGATAACGCAGAATATTAAACGTGTCTTTCAAACTGTGTAGCCGTAGTGTACTGTTTTTGTAAGTTACATTGTTTCAAGCATTCATTGTGAATATATTACTTAGGATTTTTGTTTTATCAAATACAGTGTTTCCCACAATAGGTGTCACCTTTTCAAGTCTTGATTTCTTTCAGCTGGGTAATTTTAACAGCGGAATTGATTATACCCATTTTGAGTGTATTCTTTTGACAGCAATCGCTGAAGATAAATTCTCAGTACTTTTTCAAATGGACGTACAGTATTGGACGAAACATTTGCAACCAGTCAATCCCAATAATGAAACTCTACATTGAAGGTTTATAAAAGTCAATTTGGAGAAAAATGAGAAAAAGAAAAAGAAACAGCACAATTCATGTTTATTATAACAAAAAAAATCCTCATTCATACATAACAATTAATGAAAAAATAATTTCAATATTTCGTACCAAATCTTTTATTTTCAATCCAGCTGAGACCGGTGCGTGCGCTGCTACGCTTGCAACTAAATGAAGGAAAATTTAATATAACTGGCACGCTTATGGTTTTTTAAATGAGTTTTTTTTCTTGAATAAGCAGGGGTTCAAACTTCTATCAAAACATGCTTCTTATCCGAGAAACCCACGTTTTGTGTTTAAGTAAGCTGGATAATTTTCCTCTTTGGTTAGAAATTTGTGTTTCATTTGTCATGGGAGCCCTCCTTCCAGAGGGGGGTGGTTTCTCATACCACCATACAATCATTGAATTCAAAACCCCCACATTTCAAATTTGGTTCCATTTGCTTGATTAATTCTCAAACCATCGCACTGGGCTCAACGATTATAATAAAAATTTGAGTTTAATTTGTTTGAAGCCCCCCCTTCAGAAAGGGAAGGGTCTTGAACTACCATAGAAACATTCTTGCCTTCAAAACCCCCACATGTCAAATTTGATTCGATTTGCTTGATTAGTTCTCGAGTTATGAAGAAATTTGTGTCTCATATGAATCAGAGCCCCCTTCCTGAGAGAGTAGGGGTCTCAAACAATCATAAGAACCTTCCCAGCCCCAAAAACCCCTTCATATAAATTTTCACATTGGTCGGTTCAGAACTTCTCGAGTCTATAAGGGTCTGACAGTTAGACAGACAGACAGAAATTCATTTTTATGTATATAGAAATCTAGCCTCCAAAACCCCCATATGCTAAAAAGTTTTCATTCACTTGATTAGTTCTCGAGTTATGCAGAAATTTGCTTTTTATTTCTATGGGAGCATCCTGCCCCCCCCATTTGAAGTGGGGAGAGGTGGTGAAGTGCCATAGAAACATTTCTTGCCTCCAAAAACCTCAACATACCAAATTAGTCATTTGCTTTATTGGCTCTCGAGTTATATTAAAAATTATGTTTAATTTTATGGAAGTTTCCCTTCCAGAAGGCGGAGGGTCTCAAACCACCATAGAAACATTTATTTCCTTCAAAAACTTCCACATGCCAAATTTGGTTCCATTTGTTTGATTTGTTCTCGAGTTATGCAGAAATTCGTGTTTCATTTATATGAGAGACCCCTCTTTCTGTAAGCTGAGGAGTCTCAAACCACAATAGAAACATTTATTTCCTTCTTAAACTTCCACATGCCAAATTTGGTTCCATTTACTTGGTTAGTTCTAGAGTTAGGCATAAATTTGTGTTGTTTTTGTATGGAAACCCCTCTCCTCAGCCTTCCAGATGGCGGAGGAGTCTCAAACTTCCATAGAAACATTTTGTGCCTCCAAAACCTCCACATGCCAAATTTGGTTCCATATGCTTGATTAGTTCTCAAGTTATGGCACAAATTTGTGTTTCATTAGTATGAGAGCCCCCTCTTAGCAGGTAGGGCGGAGAGGGAGTCTCGGAGATTACTTTAGAAAGTACATTTCTTGCCTTCAAAAATCTCTCTACTTCCTGTCAAATTTGGTTCCATTTACTTTGATTAGTTCTAGGTTAGTTATGCAGAAACTTGTGTTTCATTTGTATGGGATCCCGCTCCCCATCCCTAGCAGAGAAGGAGGAGGGGTCTCGAACTACCGTAGAAACATTTATTGCCTTTAAAATCCCCTTCAGCCAAATTTGGTTCCATTTGCTTCATTAGATCTAGAGTTATGAAGAAATTACTGTTTCATTTGTATGACAGCACCCCTTCTAGAGAGGGGAGGGGTCTCAAAACTACCATAGAAACATTTTTTGCCACCAGCCACCCAAGCCTTTTGGATTTGTGCAAACAACTGATCCTTATTTCGTACACCGCTGATTCGTTTTTGTGACATTCCGCTCTTGTAATCATCGATTATTTTCTTTCGTAGTTCCAATCCAAGGCTGTCACGAGCCATTTTTGGTGTCCAATAACATAAATATAAGGAAAACATGAGTATTGACCTTTCTCAATGTTCATCATGCAATATTTACCTTGTTATGGTACAATAACGCAAGTAAGAACACTTCTGTCAACAAACGCAACCTTTTCCACCTTTATTTAAACACTTCTAGAGGAATAAGTCCAAGAAAGCGAGAAGTTGCACTTGTTTTCACCAGCGCAAAATGGCTCTTGTCAACAAAATACTGCCGATGAACTGTCAGTTGACAGCTGATTGCTGCAATAATTATGTAACAAACATCTAGACTACTAAACCGTCAAATGCAGTAACTTGCTCGATTTTGTGATTATTCGATTTAAGTTGCATATGTTTTGTCCAATACTGTAAGTAACATATGGACGAAAATGAGAAAACATTGAAATTTTTTGAATTTATTTTTATTCCTATTTGAAAACCAGACATGTTTATCCCAATTAAATTCCACTGAATGACACATTGGTAAAAGATATTACTTCACTGTGCTTAAAAATTACACTAGGAGTGAAAATTCAAGTTTCATTTAGAAAAATGTTTCTTACAACGGTCTGCAATAGAAAAAGATAATACGTCATTTTGATAAGTCAGTGTGATAGATGGCATGTTACTTGCGACAAAATTATACGTCATTCTGCGAATGATAATGGTGATACGTCGAAATGTTACGTCAAGTTGTCATATTTCACAAAGATACGTCGAAATTATCAAAATGATGATTGTTTTTTTTCTGCAACAAAACGGTGTAAAAATATCTTTACTAAAAATATCAATTTTTACTAAACAAAATCTAAATTTTTAACCATTTTTTTTCCCTTTATTATCGAGATTTTCAGCCTTGGGCTGGTTCATCTCTCGTCTTAGTCACTCAAACACCACTTCTGGGCATTTTCGTAACTTCTCCGGGAGTGAGATTCGAACTCGTGACTTTGGCGTGAGAGGTATGGATGTAAACCACTACGCCGGAGTCACCCCCAAATTTTTTTTTTTTTTTTTTAACCATGTGGTATTAAACCTTTTACTTACGTGTCGTTAAGAGGCATTCAAATGATATAACAATGATTCGCACGTTACTTTTCAACACAACCGGCGTATGTATATTATTCCCAAAAAGTGCAAATCGGTGTAAATCACATTTACGGTGTACATCGCTTTTGTAAAAAGTTAGTAAAAACTTTCAGAAATAATCCATCCGAAAATTCATCAAATGTAGGCATATATACATGATTTTTTAATAACATGCCATGAACAATGCGTTTGTTTACATTTTGTGACTTCGGCCCTTTTGAAAAAGTACTCGAGAAATAAGCGATTCCGTTTGTTTATATTTATCGCACAGGAAGGTTCATTAATTAGTCACGCAGTAAGGGGAGGGGGGGCGACGATCCATACCATACCACAAGGGAAAGCAAGCGTCTTTTGACGTTCCCAAGCAAGTTTTAAAATTACATTTGCAAAAGCTTTGACCGTGTCAGATATTCAATAGCCTTAATCAGTTTGGAGTGATTAGGCGTTTTGTTTTTGGTACCTTGAAATGGTTCAAAGAAACTGGAAATATCCATATTCAACACAAAGTAAGCGCCAGACGAACTGCCAGAATGAAGAAAAAGATCAAATGTATGAGGGAGCGAATAAGAGGTAATCCGGCCTGATCTGGCCGTAAGTTCAGAAAACAATTTCAAATGTCCCCTGCTTCAATGAATAGGCTTCTCAGACATGATCTAGACTGCAAGCCGTTCAAGAAACAACGGGTTCACGAGTTGACGGAGCGTCAAAAGCAAACCAGGGTCCAAAGAAGCAGAAATAAAAAGCTCATCCTCCCTTCAGGACAGTCATAATCAACAAAATGATCGTATGTGTGGCAAAAGTCTAGCCAATATTCCAAGAGATAAACTAGCTGTAGAACGCTATCAGAATGTATCGAAAACCATAGATTGGGGCGCCGTTTCACGAAAAATCGGCCTATTTTTATGTAGAATTTCCCTTGAAATTGAATGGAAGTGGTTGCAGCCACCGCACGGGTCGGGTAACAGAGATATTACTGATTTTACCCCACTTCTCCCATTTTTCGAATAATGTCCAATAATCTCTGCTTGGAGGGGTCTGTGGTAGTAGTCAAAATAGGGTCAGCAGTGCACCGAGGTTAACCGTAAAAAGTCCGACGCGTTTAAAGTTTTCCGTAGACGTGGAACACTTGAGCACTTCGAAGTATACACGGCTCTCGAACGCGAACTTAAGAGCCTCATCAAGGCCAAGAAACGCGGATACTGGCGAAGATTCGTGAACGGGCTATCGCGCGAAGCGTCGATGAGTACACTTTGGAACCCGGCGCGATGATTGCGTAACCGAACTACGAACAAGGAAAACGAGGTGTACTCGGACCAATGGATCCTCAAGTTCGCGCGAAAAGTTTGTTCAGATTCTGTGACGGCACGGATCATTCCTCGCGAAACCACGAATTCGATAGATGAGATCAACCAACCTATTTCAATGGTAGAACTCTCTCTCGCGCTCCTTTCGTGTGGCAATACGGCTCCAGGAGCTGATAGAATCAAGTTCAACTTACTTAAGAACCTTCCAGACGTCGCGAAGAGGCGCATGTTGAACTTGTTTAATCAGTTTCTGGAGCTCAACATTGTACCGGATGGTTGGAGAAGGGTGAGAGTTATTGCCAGTCAAAAACCTGGTATACCCGCGTCCGACCACAACTCCTATCGACCCATCGCGATGTTATCCTGTATTCAAAAGTTGTTGGAGAAAATGATCCTCTTCCGTCTGGACAAATGGGTTGAGACGAACAACCTGCTTTCAGATACTCAGGTACCGGACCACGATTTGGTCGGTTATGGAATACGGTAGTTTTTGTTTTCAGTCAGCGGCTCGGTCGCACTTCATTAAACTGGAACGTATTCAGTATCGGTGTCTTCGTATCGCGTTAGGTTGCATGCACTCGACTCACACCATGAGTATTGAAGTGCTGGCTGGCATGTTGCCAGTCTCGAATCGGTTTTCAGAATTATCTCTCCGGCTCCTCACCAGGTGTGAAGTTATGAATCCCCAGGTGCTCGAAAATTTTGAGAAGCTCCTTGAGTTGAACCCTCAAACCCGCTTCATGACCTTGTACCATTTGTACATAACAAAGGATGTCAGCCCTTCACCGAATATTTCCAATCGTGTTTGCTTCTCCGATTTCGACAATTCGGTTCATTTTGATTTATCCTTGAAGCAGGAGCTTCATGGAATCCCAGAGCAACATCGTCCTATAATTGCTCTGGTAATATTTGCTGCAAAGTTTGGCAAAGTTGATTCCACTAAATCGTTCTTCACTGACGGATCTTTAATAGAGGAGTCAGCAGGATTTGCTATATTTTAATGAAATTTATAGCGCCAATCGTAGACTTCAAACTCCTTCTTCCGTATATGTCGCTGAATTACCGACAATACACTTTACGCTAAAAATTGTTGCCTCATTAACACCGGATCAGTACTTCATTTTCACGGATAGTCTCAGTTCTATAGAGGCTATTCGCTCCTTGAGGCCGGTAAAGCACTCCTCGTATTTTCTCATGAAAATATAAGAGCTTCTAAGTGCTTTATCTTCGCGTTATTTTATCATCACCTTTGTATGGGTCCCATCTCATTGTTCAATTCCTGGCAATGAGGAAGCGGACTCGCTTGCAAAAATAGGCGCTATGGAAGGCGATATTTATGATCGACAAATCACCTCCATCGAATTTTTTCCTATTTTCCGTCAACAGTCAATCGTCAGCTGGCAGTATAAATGGAGTAAAGGAGATTTGGGGCGATGGCAACATTCTATCATCCCAAAGCACAGTGGGGAATCGCTGGTCATTAATCCAATAATACACTATTGTAATAATACACTATTGAAATTTTTAAATCCAAATTCTTGAAGTGATTGGACTGAATTTGAGTTCTGTACGATTTTTTGAAGTATGTCACCTCTGTGTTTTTTGCGATTTTTTGAACAAAATTATAAATATTACATAATTCGCTAGAGCTCTACCATTGACTTTAATTAAGATGGTGTTCAAGAGAAAGTTCCTTGAAATGAAATATAGAACAAATCTGCATCTTTTTTTTTTTTTGAATAGTACAAAAATTTAGTAAAATTTGAATTTTAACTAAAAAAGTGTGATTTTTTTGTGAAAACCATGCAACAAAACTATGAAGCCCGGGTTCGCCCGGGTTGGGGTTAGTTGTAAATATTAGATAAAAATGTTAGTTTTCAAATGCACATCGGCTTTTGTAGCGTAGACTTGCGCAGAGTATTGATATTTTTGAAAGAAAAGATAGGGTTTTTGGCTATTTGCGCCTTTTTTGAATATTTGACAAGATTTATCTCTCCTGGAGCGCTTCAAGCATCTCATGTTCAATTGCTTCAAAAGTAATCATATCAACAATAACCTATTTTGAGTATGCACTACTCTCTTAGCTTGTCAACAAACTGTGGTATTACCGAGAATTTTGTTTTTGTGTGAAGATTGAACAAACTGATCGCTAGTTTTTGTCACACCCCTATTCATCTCTGTTCCGTATTACTAAGCAACTGAAAGAGCGTTCTGTTCATCAAGCATCAAATCTTTCATTTGTATCTGGCTGCTAAAGGCTATATTTTGAGCCAAACTGTATTATTGAAGTGCTTGTGGTACCCAAAGTAACTGTGAATATGGATAGTGAAATTGCAAGTAAGTTGTTATGGTTATTTCCTCAGAATTGTCAGTCGTTTATCTGAAATAAATGTGATGGTCTGGCTAAACTATTTCTGATGAACACTGCTTTTTATGATTTTAAACAGATATATGAAGCGATGAAACTTCAAGGATCGCTAGAAAAGATGAAGGCAGCAGCAATCAACTGTTTTCCGTTGGATAAGGATAAGAAGTTCGATAGATTTTGGAAATCATTAAATAAGAAATTTCAGCACTCGCAAACGAAGCGTAACCGATTTGTGTCAGACCATCCGGAATGGCTGGCCGATTGTGCATTACCACCTTCTAAAGAACCGTCACCGAGAGCAAAACCTTTGAAATTCTTAGATGAGTGTAGTAATCGAACAAAACGACGGAGAACTGAAGAAATGACAGCTAATTATTCTGCAAATGACTTTGCCGCTGAGATGATGATCCCAATGCTGTTGATCCCAATAACAATCCCACACAAATTATACCTGAAAAAATGTTGTCTATTATGGTAAAGGCAAAATTGTCACGACACGAACATGAAATCATAAGTGAACCAGTAAAGGACAGATACGAAAATTCATTTAAAATATTTATTTTTCGCATGTTACAAAGAATTCCGTCGTTTCAGATACCCACCGTATTATCAAGTGCAAAAAGCAAAACAGGAATGCTATCCCCCACAAAACGCATTCGTCGTCACTGAAAGCATTGTTAAGATTGAACTCCAGGCCATTATCAACAAAACCGCTTAACGTTTGCCGCTATTGCGCTAGGATCAAATTGATCTTCGATAACAATACGGTAAGAAGGAGCATTGTACGCTGATTGCCAAATGGGACTGTGACGATGCCTCGGGGCTCACAGAGTACAAACAAGAGTTCAAATTCGAACCGAATAGAGATTCTAGTATATTTTATACTTTATTTTATACTAATTATACAACTTGCTAATAAGGCAGACAACATTTTTTTGGGTCCATTCAAATATTACATAACATCAGAGATGGTATAAACAAATCTGACATCACCTAACGCACCATATTTTATGAAAAAAATATGGGACTATCAAAGCTTATTTTTGTGTTACGTAATATTTGAGTGCGTCCTAATGGAAAAGCAACCTCATGTATGGATTCAGCGACCCAAAATTAGTAAAAAAACACGTGTTTTTACTGATTTGGAGACATTTTTATGCATGGCCAGCTTTTGTATGGAGTCGCCCCACTGTGCAAAGGTGTCGAAGAAATCTTGGTTTGGGGGGATGGATGTGGGTCGAGACTTCATTCGTGTCATGTCTCGCCTCATGTCCAATCATTATTCTTTGAACACTCATTTAAACCGGGTTGGGCTGAGCGACAGCAATCTCTGTGAGTGTGGACAAGACTATCAGGACGCAGATCACGTTGTTTGGTGATGTGCTGAGCATCGTGGAGTCAGATCGGAGCTTTATGATTCCCTTCGGGCTCGAGGTAGACAACCCAATATGCCAATTCGAGATATTTTGGCTGTACGTGATTTGGAGTACTTGAAACTCATTTATGTGTTCTTGACTAACATCAGCCTTGGATTGTAGTTAGTTTAACCTGTATGTTTACTATAAGTTTTTTTTTTATCTGTGTTTGTGTGTGTTTTTTTTTCTTTTTCAAAAAATGTCCAAGTCTAAAGAATACTATAAATTGTATAGTTATAAGTGTTTAGAATATTTAGAATTTAAATTTAATGTGTTATGTAAACCATACTTTAAATTCCCATTCTCTTTCCCATCCGTAATTTTTTAATTCCTATTAACCTCGAGATGGCCGCGAGTAATCGGTTCTTTCCTCCTAACTTTATTTTTAAGATAAATGTTGTATAAAAACATGAAAATTTGGCTCTGTAATGTTGGTTCGATTGAGCCTGTACAAATAAATGATTATTTAAAAAAAATGAAGTTTAAAACAAATAATAATTTTAAAATAAGCCCTTTCCAATTCGTAGCCTTGATTTTTCAAACATTCAAAGACCCGTAAAAATTCGAATTGTCATTATAATTAAATTGAATTGGCTTTTTTTGTGGTTTAAGGATAAAATTATAAGGCGAGTTGGCGCGATACACGATAAAAATTGGACCTGAAAAATGTATTGTTTGAAAAACTTTTATTCCTTAAAAGTGCTCATCCGGCGATGTATGGCGAACTTTTAGACAATGATATTGCCTATATAAAGAAAAAACTCGTCCAATTCTAAGATTTGAAGATTCTCCTTTTGGCAAATTGACTTTCAATTTTAAAATATTTTTTTCTAGCGTGTAAGAACCGATTTTACAATTTAAAAAAAAAAAATCATAAAGAATTGATTTCACAATTTTTGCAAATTTTTTCATAACAGCCAAGACAATTTTCTAAAAGTCACCCATTTCATAAAGAATCAATTTCACAATTTTTACAATTTTTTTCATAACAGCCAAGACAGTTTTCTAAAAGTCACCCATACACAAGGGGCAAGACAGCTCATTATCGTGAGCAATTTCAGGGTTGCTTTTGAGGTACCTCGAGTAACTCACGTTGCTCAGCAAGCAAGTACTGTCATTTGTTTCCTCTCTGTTTTAGCACAACTGCTGTCAAACAAACCGCACGCTAGTATAAGAACTTAATTTTCACTATTTAACGCTGATTTTGAAAATAATCTATATTCACTCAACCTAAACTTCTTATGTGCTTGTAAAATTTGGTATCGTATATACGTCTATTCGTGTTTTAAGAAGAAGTGATTTTTATGTCTCCAATTAAGTCAAACTTTGAATAAACCCATCAGTTCAGGTCACCTGCTGCTATTTGCTGTTGAAGCATCAATCCACCAGACAATCAGATTACAACTGGTGCTGTGGAACAAGGGCAAGAGATACAAACGGGTTTAGTCGGCAGCACTCCGACTCAATTTTCAAGCTTCTTAGAATCTATGTTTACCGAATTACCAATTTTTACATATCGTTACCTGATCATTGGACTTCAGTAAAGTCATTTGTATCACATGTTAATTATTCCAAGAACCCTTATAATCGTAGAATAGGGCTCGTCGTTGTTCCATCTTCCATTTACATCAGCGGAATATTCATTATTTTTGCAAACAAATTTGAAGTCAAACTTGTTAAAACCTTAGCAACCGATAAGTACTGATGCAGATTGATTCAATTTTAAGCAATGTTGAGTTACTCGCGAGTTGCTCGGTTCATAAATGCAACTCAGAGTAGAGCTGTCTCACCCCTAGCCCATACATCACTTTTTTGTTTGTTTGTTTTTTTTAAGTTATGTTGACATGATGTATTCTTTGTTAGACAAACTTTTTTTCCTTTAATGTGCCCATCTTGAAATAAATGGCAAACTTTTAGACAACTATATTGCCTTTATAAAACGAAAAATCGTCCAATTCTAAGATAGCCTTTCTTTGCAAATTGACTATAAATTTTAAAATATTTAATCGATTTTATATTTTTTTCATAAAAGTTATGACGATTTTCTAGAAGTCACCCATGCATCACTTTTTTATAAGTCTTGTCTTTTTTGTGTAATGTTGATTTAAAAAAAAATCAATCAAAAAACTTAAGCCCTTTTCAAATGGTAGTCTAAGTAAATTTTGAAAAATAATGTTTGCAAAGTTGCTTGAAAACACATAGTCTGCACACCCACAAAATTTCATTGGATTCTGAGAGGGTGCTGTCAATCACGAAGACGAGTTGGTGTGAAATTCGTTAATTCTATTTTGAAATTGTGGACAGTAATTTATTGCTAGAGCGAAGAAATGAAAAGAAAGTATTGATTTTTCCGTAAGAGTACGGCAGGCTGTGAAATTGAAAGATGCAAGTTGCAAACGAGCGGAAGGTCATTTGTACGGTTGGGTAACGGGATGTAATGTTAGCCTAGCTCCTTCATTCGGCCTATGTACCAAATATGCCATTAATTCGTCGATAATCAACAAAATCAGGGTACTATTAGGATGATCGATTGCACCCAAAGCAATATTAATCAATTTATAGTTGTTTACTTCAGCGTAACTTTCGATTTTCTTGACTTTTTTGACATCTTCACATCATTGGTGAAGCTGAACAGATTATCTACACGATCTCTGAATGATCTAAATTTTGTTAAATTGAACATATAAACCAAGTAATGCAGCCAAAATGTACAGACATTAGTCACACGTTATAAACTTACTGTTCACAAAGGTAAAATGACTATGATTCAACAAGAAAATCGTAGACCCAGTGTTAGAAACACATTTATTTCTATGTTCCCAACTATGGTTTTCAAAATGGCTCATCTAAACACAAACTAAAGAAAAATATTCTGTGTAGAGTGAATAATAATGTTTTTACTATCGGATGGCCGATAAATTATATGCTAGAATCCATTATAGTCTATTTTGTGAAGATTCTTTTGGGTAGAGCTAATACAGCTGGCAACGCCATGAATCAGAAAATCAGCAAAAAAAACCGTATGAAGACTACATTTAATAACAAATCTATCAAAAGGGACGAAGTTGCATCCATGAGTAGACCCAATTTAATGCTTATAGATGCCCTGATGCAGGGTAGGCATGGAGGAGATACTATTTTGTCAACTCTAAATGTAAACATAAAAAATCATCTTCAGGATTCGAAACCTAACTTTGTTGAAAAGAGCTGTGATAGTAATTGGTGGATGAACTTACTAGGCCATTGCTATTCTTGAATAGATTCTAGATAAGCAAGACTGATTACAAAACTTGAGATTAAAAGCAAAAAATACTTCAAAAGTTCCCGACTCATATCTGTCATTTCAATCATGAAACAATGAATAAGTGTCAGGAATTTATAAAACACGATTAGCAACACGATTTCTAATTCATGAAAACAGTTACGGATTTGTTTCCGTGTAGACACAGCCATGGACCTATGTAGACATTTGGCATGAAAATGGCACCTTTGTTTCCGTACGGCATGTTTACACATTATCTTCTTTGTGGAATAATTCCATCGAGCTGCCTAAATTAGTTCGCTTATCAGTTTCCCCTACTTATTTAACTTCATAATAAAGATTTTCAGCCCACACCAAGTTCATCTCTCACATGGTGGGCCCTTCTTTCAACCCGTGTTGCACTTGTAGGCACATTGTAATTTAATTACCGTTTACAAGCAGTAAATCGCTACCACCCGATCTCCGCCCAATTATAGTTTTATGAGCTGTTTTCACCCGTCATTCAGCAGTATGGGGCAAATAAATTCATGAAAGTACACAACCCTTTGCGCCCACCACCATAAAAGGAGGGAGAGAGCCAAGGGCATTGGCTAATTTACTGGTATCGAAAAGTTGGCTCTATCGGTGCGCGCGTTAGTTTTCGAGCGCTTTCAAAACACCCCCTGGAATCGACACCCGGCAAAACCGAAATAACCGAAGTGCCAACTTTGTTCTGTTGCATATTGTTGGTTGAGGCGTCTAGTCTAGTTGCTATGGCCACGGATCAATGGGCATCTGTCACGTGCCAGAGGTTGCAACAACAACAACAACAACAACACAAGTAGAACCAGCGCGCGCATATCGAGTCCAAATTGGTTTGTTGTTGTTCAAGGGGTTGAAATGCGTGTTTCTATTGAGAAATTCTACCCGAAAGACAACATGGCACATGATCAAATTGTGCGCAATGATAGTAAACATGCTTGTTGAATCAGCAGTCTGGATGTACATAGATCTTGTTTCAGACTTTCGAATCGAATCGAATCGAATCCATAGCTATAGGAATACAATCAACCATATGACAACAAGTACGTGAACAATTGTATATGAACACTTCGTGGCATCTTCTACGCTCATTCATACATATATCCGCTAACTCATTGATATAATTTTTCAAGTACAACTTTGACTAACACTACGGCCCCCGGTGCCTATTCGTTAATGATGCGCGGCAAACAATCACCATCAACAAACACCGAAGGGATTGAACTCTACGCAAATAAGCTTGAGATGGAAAACACCTACTGGAGCGCGGCGTCTTTACTGTTCACTGCCGCTGCCAGCTAACAAATGAGTGTGATGATTAGTGGGTGCACGTGCGTGCGAAAACTTTGCGGTTTGGGCTCGAAGTGAGCAAAATGAAACTATTTACGTTAATCTCTTTTACGGTCCGCAGGCCCGATAGTAAGTTTACAAGACGAGGTGCGTTTGATAATGGTTTGTCTAATTTGGAATGTGTGTGCATTGCTAATTTATAGGTGAACAATTATATTTGTACAAAATAATTCATTTTTCGCGCTTGGTATCATGGTCAGTGATCGAATTCTGTTCATAGATTTTTTTAACATCCTAGCAGCTGGAACAATAGGGGAATTTACTATAGACACTATATATAGACCGGACAACGCAAAACCATACAATCTGCCAACCCTGAAAAATGTCATAAATTTGAGCAATTGATCTGGCTCCACTTTGTATTTTCCACTTGAAGTAAACAGCGCAATAGGCTAAAAAAAATCGGTTTCGATGTTGGTAGTTTGTTTTGATTCCGGTTGAAGATATTCATTAAAAAGCATAGTGAAAAGTGCCGTGTAAAAAATGAATTGTTTGGAGCGAAATTGCGGCAATAACTCGCGATGTGAAGTGAATTCTGTGGGTTTTTTTCCGGTTTCCAAAGAAAGCTAATATGAGGCAGAAATGGCTTGCATTCTGCGGCCTTTCGGCAGATTTTTAGATTCTAGGAAGCCATAGGCTGTACAGTGTAAATACAAAATACTATAATTTGTTTTCTCCATCACTAATTAAAACAAATATATCTAGTTACATTTGAATACTTACATTTACTGAATATGGAAGTAGAAAATCTCTTATTTGTTCATAATTGGTTTTTGTCAAAACAATACTTGATCATAATACTTTTTTTTTTTCGCTGCATTTTGGCACAGACCTACTGATCCATAAATGCCAAGTGTTGTCAAGAGAAGTTAATGTCAAAATAAAAATCGACGCGGGGTTACAAAACAATTCCATCAGTTGATTTGTGTTTTTAATGCAACGGTTTCAATCATAATACTTGCTCCTTTAAAGTGAATCAAAAGTTGACAGTCCGTTTGGCTGCATTTTTTGACAGGTCGTTTGGCTGCATAAGACAATTGTTGTCCGGTCTCTTTATACAGTGTCTATAGCATTTACCTATTCTTGGAAAGCTAAGCATAGTCCACCCTTTTATGAGTATTTTCGCAGCATCGTGCAAACATCTGTCGTTTTCGTTTGTTTACATTTATTTGTTCCGTGATTCTCTTTTGATTCGACTGAATTATTTTGAACGGCTTGAAGGTGTTTTTATAGTTCGTCAAACTTCTCAAGTAAGTGTGATTATTATAGGCAGTCTCTCTTTTATTCGGTTATCATTCTATTTGTTCCGTGCATTACATGTATCAAAACAGACGCATTTTTGAGTCCTTATAATACTGAGCACGAGATCATGTAGGACTAGCACATGAACATATCTTTAACTTAGCTCAGTTTGGTATTCAAATCTTAACCATAATTGTTCTGGATGGATTGTCCCATCTACTGTTGTGCTAGGGGTTTATAAAACTATGGAAAATTTCCATTTTAAAATTATGAAATATGATGTCTCTTAGTAAAGGGTGAGTCTATAATTATTGCGACACTCTCAAACTTGCTGAAACTGTTTTGATTCTTGATCGAAATTAACCAAATTATGCTCAGTTTCTCTCTAGAGTTTGTAGTTTACATACTCTTATGGCATCTTCAACGGTGGTCCAAATCGTGGATGGGATTTATTTTCTTAGACCAAACGCAAAAACATCGCTGCACCGGTGTTGTAAATTTGATATTATACCGGATCTATTTTGAATCATTTTAAATCTGGTTTATGTTTTGATCTATTATTGGGGCAATTTGAAACAAGAAAAAACCGTCCCAAAACACTACACGCTGCTTGATAATACCAATTAATGAGTAAAATTCCAGCTTTTGAGTCGGGTTATGTTGGTGCCGCACAAAACGTGGTGTTTCTCGCCTCGGATGCTGATAATAACCTCAAGTTGCTCCCGGTGCTAGCGAATTGCTTTTGGTTTCATTCCTGAATAACGAATGGTTTCATTTTCGGAAAACGCTGACTAGTTCGAAATGAGGAAACTCCCGGAATTGTGACTGTTGTGGATTTTACGACAGTTTGGTGGCAAATTCCGATTCCGAATAGTATTTTGATTACTCGGAAATGAAAATAAATGAAGTTATGGATGAATTGGTCTTGATAAGCACACGAAAATAGCTCATACAGATAAATGTTAGAGAAACCTGTTGTATAGACAATTTCAGCAAGTTTACTGGGGATCTGGACTTTTTGGAAGTTGAATAAACGTTTTGGGAGTTTCAAGTCATGAAGCCATGAAGTCTGTTCGCTTTTTTTTGAGAAGAGTAGTGGCGGAACTTCAGAGAAGTTCGATGAATTGCCGAAACATTTTCAACGTTACTAGAAACTTGTTTGAACTTTCAAAAACCTAGCTGATCACCCATGAAATACTATAGAAACAACTTTCAGGAAATAACCGGAACTTTGAGAAACAGGTTTAGCTTCCCAGAAGTTATTTGGACTTCTAGTTGGTACATCTTTCATGATGAACAGCAGAATATCACAAATATTTTAATAATTTACGAGAAATTGAAAAAAATCTGGGAATTTGGTCGATTTGCTAATTTTTTAATAAGTTGGTGTTGATGTAGTTGGTGAAAAATTATCGAGTAGTAAGAAGTTTAAGTTCTTCTTAAAACTTAAGTATCCTGAGCTTCTGGGATGTTTCCTGAACTACTGGAAAGTTGTTCGAGCTTCTGGGAAGATCCTTGAACTTCTAGGAAGCTTCCTTAACTTGTAGAAAAAATCTTGAAATGTTTTCTAAAATTTTGAGAATGCTCCAAAAATCTTTAGGAGTTTCCTGAATTTCTGGGAGGTTTTCTGAATTATGAATTTCTGGTGTCCTCAAGGGTGTGATCCTCTCCTTTTCGACTCTTGTTTATCCGCTGCCATATTACAATGCTGATATCAAATATCGTTCAGATTAAATGCATACATTCACACACTTACCTTCAGCCATATGAAAGAGCAAGTATTCCTCATCGTCTGCTATCGACGCACTAGTGGCAGTAAAAATTAATTGGCTGATGCAACTCAAGTATAAAGTTGTTCCATAAATAGACCACCGCTGAAGATGCCCTTAGTTGTGAAGTTGTCAGTGAGCCTTCGGTCGAGATGGTAGAAAATCAGCAACCCGTTCACGAAAGGATTTTGTTCCCTCATATGTAAAATCCGAGGACGTCACATTACGCTTAGGGAAAACTGATGAATATACATCATTAGACCTGTTTCAAAGGTTCTCTAACGTTTTCATGAACTGCACTACTGCGTCATTGATGATGAGACCTTCATTGAAGCGGATAATAAGCAGTTGCCGGGACAGCAATATTTCACGGGTAAGTTCAAGTTTGCTGTGTGATTGTTTCAAACGGACGAAACTGTCGAAAGTCGGTTCGAAGTACCTGATTTGGTAGACCATATGCACTTGTGGCAAACGCAATGAACCATTCGTAGCGGTAAGATTTACAAAATTGAGTGCCTTAAAAAAAGGGCTTTTGCCGTTTTTTGGAAACAGGACGATCATAAAACCGTTGTGTTGGTGAATTTGAGGCAAAAGTACGGGATTTCAGACTCGGATGCGAAATACAATAGAATAAAGATAACGAAGCTTAGTAATTACAGTGAGTGTTTGATGAAAAGCTGAATTTAAAAATTATTTTCAGTGATGCAGCTTTATAATCTAATGCAGCAGTGATGCAGCTTTATAATCTAATAATCTAATTGAAGTTTTTTTGGGAATAATTATGAGGAAAGCAAACTTCGCTTTCATTATCTCTTGGCGTTCTCCTTTATTGTTCTATCCAAACAATGTCAAACATCGTTTATTGGACAAACACCAAGTGAAGTAAATATTAGTTTATTGAAAGACTAAAAATGATCTTCAACAAAACTGTATTTTACAGTACGTGATAGTAAGCATACCTTTTGTTCGCGATTCAGCGTGACAGAAATGTCAGTCCAAAGAGGCTTATTTAGATCCAATTCTGGAGGATATAAACGCTGCGGACAGGCAAACAACATGTTCCTGCGGTTTGAAGAATACCATTTCTGCACTACCGGAACTATAAATACGGAAATCTATCGATCTGAGTAACTGCAGAGGAAGTTGCTACCTTTATATAAGAAACATAGTAGCCCACCACTATTTTGACAAGATTTTCCGTCGGTTCATTATAGCAAAACAACTCTCAATTGGCTCACGGATAAAGTATACATGACGTCGAGAAAGACATCACTAGGCGATTGTGGAGAGGGTCTTTTAAAAAATCTCTTAAGGTAGCTGAAAATATACAGGAGCTCGAATTGATTGACTAAAGCGTTCAAAAGTATTCGATCAATAATTCAAAAATTCGTGAAGGAATAGTATGAATCCCATCCTTGTTCGCGTTCAATCTTGTACAGCAACGGATTGGTTGGTTGTTTCAATTAAACAAAAATTTCCATGTGGTTTTAAAAATAAAATTACATGCATAACGTATTTTCAATACAGTCCTTCAATTCAAAACTGTTTTAGCATGCTTTCAGAGTTGTTTTGGATTACTTATAGAATATGAGGAGATGTTTCCAGAATAGTTCTTTGATGCTTTAATTTTATTCCGGTATGTTTTCAGGATTCTTCTTGACTGCTCCTTGAATGCTTCTGGAGTAGTTGCAAGAAGTTTCCAGAATTTATTCGGGAATGCCACCAGGATTGTTCTGGAAGCATGCAGAATTTTTCTAAGATGACGTATCACGATGTATTTCCAGGATTCTTTCAACGTAATTCTGAGATGATTCAATAACTGTTCTGAGATGCTCTTAGAGTAATTCTAGGATTTTTTTTTCAAAAGGGCGAATCTAACAATGAGAGGCTCTCTCCTCTCTCGCTCTCTTTCATTTATTACAGCGCCATTACAAATCTTTTGAGGGATTCTTCAGTACAGATAGAAACACAACAGTGCTGGCTACCATACTCTACAAATGGTTGAATGAAAAACGTAACGCTGAATGGAATATGAATGAAAGAGAAAGTAATCAAAGAGAGTCTCTCAATTGCAGATTCGCCCTAATGAAAAAAAAACGATACCAGATTTTTTCTGGGGTGATTTTAAAATAGCTTTGAGATGCTTCCAAAGTAGTTTTGAGTAGTTGGCACGATAAGAACCGAAAATAAATGCGCTTCGATCTTCGCTTTGAAGATCGTTGTAAAGAAGTTGTGTAGGTTCTTATAAACCTGACTAAAACTTGAAACCTATTAGCACCTCTTACTGCCATAATAGAACCGAATTGATTTCTAGTGGCCTTCATAAAACTTTAATAAAACTTAATAAAGCTGGATGATTTTTGCAATGTTACTTGGGATGTTATGTTATGTTATTCAGGAATTATTTCAAAGACCTGCAGCATTTTAATGATCTTGAGATCTCTCTTAAGTCCCGAGGACTTCTCTGAAGTTCAGTAAATCGATCTCCGAGGTTTTGATGATTTTCGAGGACTCCTCTGAATTTCCTGGATTTTTTTAATTTATAGAGGGTTATCTAAAATTTATGGAACTTCGTTGCTGTTTTAGAACTTTACTAATATTCTCGAGATTTCACTGAAGTTCTCTGGAATTGGCTTTTCTCAGTTCTCAGAATTTCATAGAAGTTCTTTTAACTTCACTGTTATTCAATTTGATTCTCTGGACTAAGTTGGAATTGTACAGTTTTTTAAGTTTTACAAAAACTTCCCAACTTAATCACAACACAGACAAAAGCAATGCGACAAACAAACAACCAATTAATCTCGACAGTTAATACCTATAATAAACACATTTTTCCCAACAAACGAAAGCAGTAAATACGCGTGTTTTATTAAAACGTTTAGTAGCCGTTAATCAATCCAGTTTTAAGTCGTTTATATGGACTATCTAATAAAACCTAATCTTGTTTTATTAAAAATTTTGCACTTTACCTCTGAAAAGTGTTTACTTTTCAATCAATTGAAATTAAAATCGCAGACAGACGTTCGAGTTCATCTCATTTACCTGTGTTAAAACATGGCTTCCCTCAAGATATGAAGCAGCAATAACCTCAAACAGATAGCGCCACAGATTTGTTTTCATTGGTAATGGAAAATGGGTTGCCAGTCAAATTGTCAGATTTGATGTGGCAATAAATTGACTAGGCGGCGTTACTGTGCAAGACGATTCGAAGGTTGTTGGTTCTAATCTCGCTATCAAATGTTAACAAATAACTGTTACACAATGTCTTTGTTACTGTACAAAAATATATAAAAATATTAAATTAAATATCCACAATTTTTAATCCCAATCAATAAGTTTGTATCGCATGGAAAATCTATATGAACAAAAATGAATTTCTGTCTGTTTGTCTGAACCTTATAGACTCGGACACTACTGAACCGATCGGCGTGAAATTTCGTATTGAGAAGTTTTCGGGACCAGAGAAGGTTCTTAAGATAGTAAGAGGCGGGGGGGAGGGGGGGGGGGGCTCCGAAGCAAATGAAACACATATTTCTGCATAACTCGAAAACTAATCAAGCAAAAGAAACTAAATTAAGCATGTAAGAGTTTTTAGATGCAAACAATGTGTTTATGGTAGTTTGAGATCCCTCACCTCTCTATAGGGGGAGGCTCCCATTCAAATGAAACAGAAGATTCTGCATAACTCAAGAACTAATCAAGCAAATAGAACCAAATTTTACGTGTGGAGTTTTCTAGAAGCAAGAAATGTTTTTATTGTGACTCCAGGCCCCTCTCATCTCTAGAATGGAGGGCTCTCATACAAATGAAACTGACATTTCTGCATAACTCGAGAGCTTATCACGTTACTGGAACCAAATTTGGCATATGGGGATTTAGAAATCAATAAATGTTTCTACGGTAGTTCAAGACCCGTTCTCTCTCTCTGTTATGGGGAGGGGGGGGGGGGGCTTCCATACAAATGAAACACAAGTTTCTGCATAACTCGAGAATTAACCAAGTAAATAGAATCAAATTTGGCAAGTATAGAGGTTTTTGAAGGCAAACATTTTTTTTCTACGGTGGTTTGAGACCCCTCCGCTCTCTGTAAGAGGGGGGCTCTATACAACTGAAACACACATTTCTGCATAACTCGAGCACTAATCAATCATATAGACCTAAATTTGGCATGTGGAGGTTTTTGGAGGAACGAAATGTTTCTATGGTAGTTCGAGACTCCTCCGCCCTCTGCAACGCAAATTTTTGCATAAATCGAGAACTAATCAAGTAAATGAAACCACATTTGGCAGATGGAGGTTTTTGAAGGCAAGAAATGTTTTTAAGGTGACTCCTTTTTCTGAAAAGAGGGCTCATATACAATTTCTGAATAACTCGAGAACTTATCACGTTACTGGGACCAAATTTGGCATGTGGATGTTTTTGAAGGCAATAAATGTTTGTATTGTGGTTTGAGACCCCTTCACCTTTTGAAAGAGGGGCCTCCCATACAAATAAAACACAAATTTCTGCATAGCTTGAGAACTAATCAAGCGAATGAAACCAAGTTTGGCAGGTGGAGGTTTTTGTAGGAGATAAATATTTCTATGGTGGTTTGAGGTCCCTCCGCCTTCTGGAAGGGGAGACTCCCATACACATAAATCACAATTTTTAGCATAACTCAAGAACCAATGAAACAAATGAAACCAAATTTGGCATGTTGAGGTTTTTGGAGGCAAGAAATGTTTCTATTACAGTTCAAGACTCCACCCGCTTTTGGGGGGTGGAGCTCTCATACAAAGGAGATTGGGCAAAAATGTATGGAGAGTGGGCCTGGAATGTACATCAATGAATGATATCTCATTTGAAAGGTCTCATTATGACAAGAAAAAGTTGGTATGGGGCCAAAATTATCTACCGTGGGGGAAAAAAGTTATTCCATGTATAAGATACGGATATAAGGTGTTTTTTTTTTGTTGTTTTCTAACGAAGTTAAGGTGGTTTTTTGTAGTATTTAACTGTAACATTCTTAACGAATCGACATTCAAAAACGGGCTGAGCGTGTGTGTGTGCGTGTGTATATATGTATGTGTGTGTATGTGTGTGTCCCCCACCATGGAGTCTAGCCTCGCCGTCTTCCTCACATTACTGGTTCCTCTCCGTTGATAGCATTCGATATCCTCTGCTAGGGTTACGCAGATTGGAATCATCCCGGCGATAACGCAAACTGCCTCCGACGAGATGGTTCTGTACGCACTCGCGACTCTAATTGCCATCAGACGAAACACGCTGTTCAACTTCCTGCGGTTACGTTTCGTTTTGAGCGCGGCTCCCCATGCTGGAACGCCGTACCGCAGTATCGAGGATGATACGGCAGCCAGAAGTCGCCTACTGCTGCCTTTCGGACCACCGATGTTCGGCATGATCCTTGCAAGCGCACTGACCATTTTAGCCGCTTTTTCGCAGGAATAGTCTACATGGGTGTTGAAATTCAACCGGTCGTCGATCATCACTCCTAGATGTCTTAAAGCCCGCACGGACGGTATGACGTGCCCTCCTACGGTAATCTGCATCCACTGGATCTTTCGGCAGTTGCTAACCAGCATCACTTCCGTTTTGTGGTGAGCGAGCTGCAACTTGACTGCATTCATCCAGTTTTCAACTGCGTCGGTCGACTCCGCCACCAGCATTTCTACTTCTTCCAGCGACTCTCCGGTTATCGTGAGGACGACATCATCCGCGAACCCGAAGATCTTTACGCCCTTGGGCAGCTTCAGTTTTAGGACTCCGTTGTACATTATGTTCCACAACGTTGGGCCGAGTATGGAGCCTTGCGGAACGCCCGCCGTAACCCTAATCGACTTCTGCCCCGAGTTCGTTTCGTAGACCAGAATCCGGTTTTGGAAGTAACTCTTAGGATTTTACACAAGTAGTGGGGACTCGCATACCATGCAGCGCTGTGGCGATGGCCTCCCAGCTGGCACTGTTAAAAGCGTTTTTGACGTCGATCGTTACTACCGCGCAGAACCGATTGCCGCACCTCTTCTTCTTGGACGCTCTTCTACAACTTCAATGACCGTCCTGATTGCATCCACCGTTGATCTCCCTTTTCGGAATCCAAACTGCTTTTCAGATAAGCCGGTCTCGCCCTCCGTGAACTGCGTCAGTCGATTAAGTATAATCCTTTCCAGAAGCTTCCCAGTGTATCCAACAGGCATATGGGCCTATACGATGCTGGATTCCCGGTGGTTTCCTGGTTTCGGCAGCAGCACCAATTTCTGGATCTTCCACTTATCCGGAAAGTAACCATCTGCTAGGCATTTCTGCAGCACCATCCTGAACAAATCTGGAAACGCCAGTATCGCAGTTTTTAGAGCCACGTTTGGAATGCCATCCGGACCCGGAGCTTTCTTCAGCTTCAGACCTTTCGCCACTAATGACAGCTCGTCGTTGGAGACTTGCAAACCTGCAATGGTTACTCGGTCTTCATCTTCATATGGTGTAGGCGGCCACGTCGTCGAATCATGCTGCGGGAAAAGACCCTCCACGATGATCTTCAGCTTATCCGGGCACATTTCCGCTGGCGTCACTGGACCCCTGATCTTCGCTGTTACGACCCGATAAGCGGTGCCCCAAGGGTCATCGTCAGCTTCCCGGCACAACTCCTTGAAGCAGTTGGATTGGCTGATTTTAATCTCCCGTTTGAAGGCCGCTCTAGCTTCACGGAAGATTATCTTACGCTCCTCTCTGACCGTTTCAGACCTTGTTCTCTGAAAGCGTCTTCTAGCTCTGAGACAAGCAGCACGAAGGCTAGCAAGAGTTTCGTTCCACCAGTAATTTAACCGCCGGTTGTTTTTTGGCTCCAATCTCCTTGGCATCGTCGCATCGCAAGCCCTCGCCAGAGTTTCTGTCAAATCATCTGCATCAAGATTTGTAGCGCCACTGTCTGCGCGAAGTGCTTCAATCAAAAGATCCTTGTCGAAGTCCTTCGTCTTCCATCTCCGCCCGCTTGTCCTTATCTCTCTTACAACCGTCTGCATTCGTGTTCCAACACTATACCGGATCGACTGGTGATCACTATGTGTATAGTCCTCACAAACTCTCCAGTTCATGCTCCTCACCAGCGACGGACTGCAGAACGTGTGTGTGTGTGTGTGTGTGTGTGTGTGTGTGTGTGTGTGTGTGTGTGTGTGTGTGTGTGTGTGTGTGTGTGTGTGTGTGTGTGTGTGTGTGTGTGTGTGTGTGTGTGTGTGTGTGTTTGTTCTGGCACAGCTCAGATTGCATTTGCGGTTTACTATGGCTTCCGGATTCCAAACTTACGTCCATCCAGTTTAATGAACTTCTATAACATATTCTCGGCAATCCCACGTTTACATTTTTAGCATGAGTATTTCGGTTGGCACTCACCCAGCAATCATGAATTGATTCCTCGTTGTTAAGAACAATCTATGAATAAAGGGTTCAACAATGCAACAACGGGGTTATTCTTCGATAGTCGAGGCGTCTTTTGTCACTTGGTGTTGTGAGAAAAGTCACGTCGTGGTCAAATGACTCTCTGTACATATCAAATGGAGAGTCAAATACAAATCAAATGGATAGTGCGAGACATCTTCAAAACAAAAACGAATCTTCTGCTGATCTTACCTCATTTGGTGTGACTGAATTAGTTATGAAAACGGCCTAAAGAGGATGTTATTCGGGGAAATCTCGTATGCCTTCTCTTTCGAAGTACTACCAACAATCAATGTGCAACTAGCGATTTGAAATTGGTTTACTGTTGTAGAACCCCTAGGTCTGAAGTATACCTTGCAGTCTGCACCTTGCAATAATTCTTGCGCTTTTCGGTACCTTCTGGTCCTAGTATCTTGGTTGATGTTTTGATTCGCTATGTTATTTTGACACAACATTTGAGGATGTGTTGGTGTGAGCTACGTTGTTAGGGGCGAATCATTGAGCTTGGGACCGAGCTTGCGACCGAGCTTGGGACCGATGTGCTAGTACTGGCTGAGCCAAGAAAAATATCGTATTTGTTCTGGACCTACTGGTCTTAGAGTTAGTCTATGGTACTACACAGTTACATAATAGGCAGAACATATTTCTGTATTGCAAGAGCAACGAATAGACTGACATAAACAATATTTCGTAGATACTGTTCTTACCGGTACCGTGGAGAAAACCTTTCTTCGGACATTGGGCATTGACCGTTTAAACACACTCTCCTACTTTCACAATTTAACGACCTTTATTAAATAAGACAAACTTCTGCTTAAGCTTCTGCGCGCACGATTGATAGCGAACTAACTCTGCCCTGGTATATGGAACGATACCCAAGGGTCAGTGATAAAAAACATCGAAAAATACCGATCGTATACGATCATTCCTATCACTGTCTAGCGAACACAGTATACACTGATAGGGAACGAAGCAATAAATAACAATCTGAGAGAGATCTGTATTGTTCCTGTATTGTGAAACATGTTTGGGTTACCAGTATTCAAAACATTTTCTAATCCTCGACATGCCGGCCGCCTTGAAATCAACCTAATTATTTCCTCGCCATTGCGACCAACACTGTTCCTTCTACTTATATGAAACTGACTAACTACTACCTTATTATAACGATTTGGTTTGCCTACTCGTTCGTTGACTGTTGCTGCTTAATGTTGAGTGCGATGACCTTGTGTTGAACGAGAACATAGTATTCGATCCAAAACGGTATGTAATTGTTTGTTGCTCTTCCATCACCGGCTGGTGATATCTATTTTACTTATACTATTTTTACTTACATGAAAAACTGACAAGCTACGACCCAAAATATAGGTATAATGATGAGACAAAAGAATTCAGGCAAACAAAATGAAGTTAACAATCAATCCTATGGAGCTTTGTTAAGATAGAATACACAACGCGAATTACAACGTAAAAGGAGTATCTGAATTGTTATTGAATCAGTTCACACAGATAATGATAAACTACAAATGAGAGAGTAGAAAGTTATAGGAACTGTAAAGCACGTGGAAGTCACAAGACACACGCACTCTTTATTGTTTTTTTCTGATCCATTCTATTAAATACACTGAGGGTTATATATTAGTTATATCAGTTGAATACATACATATTATTCCTGTCCCATAAAGGATAGAGGTTCAAACAGGTTGGTGTCTAGTTTTAGTACGAAACAGTATGTTGAAAGTAGGATAACATAATAACAGAAATAAACCAGCTGCACACACACACGCACACACACACACACACACACACACACACACACACACACACACACACACATGCGCAACCTATTTTTGAATGTCGATTCGTTAAGCACGTTACGATAAAATACTACTGAAAAACACCATAAATTCGTATTTAATATACGCAATAACTTTTTTCCCCCACAGTACACAATTTTGGCCCCATACAATATTTTTCTAGTCTCAATGAGACCTTTCAAATGAGATATAATTCATTGCTGTACATTCCAGGCCCACTTTTGCCCAATCTAATAACTCAAGAACTAATTAAGCAAATAAAACTACATTTGGCATATGGGAGTTTCTGGAGGTAGGGTTGCTATATATATATATATATATATATATATATATATATATATATATATATATATATATATATATATATATATATATATATATATATATATATATATAAATGAATTTCTGTCTGTCTGTCCGACCCTTATAGACTCGGAAACTTAAGAACCAATTAGCATAAAAATTTCCATGCAGGGGTTTTTGGGGCTGGGGAAGCTTCTGATGATTATTTGAAACCTCTTTTCTCTCAGGAAGGGAGGCTCTCATACAAACAACTCACAAATTTCTGCATAACTCGAAAACTAATCAAGCAAATGGAACCAAATTTGGCATTGTGGGAGGTTTTGAAGGCAATGATTGTATGGTGGTTTGAGAACCCCCCCCCCCCTTGGAAGGGAGAATTTCTACCCAACATGAGAATTATCCAGGTTCCTTAAACACAAAACGTGTATTTCTCGGGTAAGAAGCATGTTCTGATAGAAGTTTGAACTTCTGCTCAGTTAAGAAAAAACCTCATTCCAAAAAACAGCCATAAAGTGCCAGATTTATAAAAAAAAAATCTTTTAATTGCAAGTGTAGCAAGGATCGCAACGGGTTTAGCTGGTCATACATAAAAAGCAAAGTAAGTTTTATTATAATTTGAAAAAAAATTGAACAAAAGTTTTATAATCGTAACCACAGCATTTTTAATATGTTTGATTGATGTTGAACAAAAATTTCATCGTGGTTATTAATTAACTAGCGTAGATAACGACTTAAGCACCCCGGGACCCTATTCCGTAACCTACAACGCTCATATTTTGCAGTATGGTGCTTCACTAGATGGAGCACCATACTTCAAAAGTTGCGAGTTATAGGTTAACGTTAACCCCGTGCTTAGAATAGGGTTCCGGGTGCTTAAGTCGTTACCTACCCTAGGTAAAAATAAAGTAATCTTGAAAAAACTCGCTTAGCTGAGCGATTATTGAATGAATGTTCTGTTGAATCTAATCATTAGTTCTACCTCTACAGAAGTTGATTATACGTTTAGTTTGAGAGTTGCAAGCCTAAAGCTGAATTGAGAGAACAAAAACCGAAGAGAAGTTTAAATAAACGAAGTTTAAGTTCAGAACCTAAAAAGCAGTTATTTAACTATTAGCTGAACTCCATTGCTGCAAACTTGCTTCTTAAGCATATGCAATTACCTGTGTCCAAAATCGATTGGCGACAGTTTGATAACTTCGTCAAATTCGTGTGAATAATGCCGGAACAGAAGTTGTGATTGAAAATAGTTCAGATAATATTCATTAAATCGCCATAATGATGTTTACTATATGAGTGATTGTTTGTTGGTTTTTTTTTTCAACCAAAAAATAAGTTTAGTCAATATAATATTTGAATTGAATCAATCCAAATCAATCCAAAAATGTAGTTGATTTTAAATGAAATACTTTTTTCTCCGTGTATATGCAATCATTTGCAACCAATAATAATACGTCATCAAATATATTTGACCAACGTTGGTCAAACAATCGATTTACATATTTGGCCAAATAATTTTGAGTCAAATATTTGCCAAAAATAATCAAAGTGTGATATACGCTTTTTTCTAAATTACTCAAAATTGAGTACGATTGACTCAAATTCGTCGGAAGCATGGGTACTCTAAAATGAGTAGAAATAGTTAGAAGTAACACGTTGACAATTAGTAAACATCGATCGGATTTAACTCGATGTTGCCTTTTTGTCATCTTACCACTACAAACTATCTTTACTCACTTTTGGGTAGCCATATTTCCGACAAATTTTAATCAATCGTACTCACTTTTGGATTGTTTAGAAATAACGTGTAGTGCGGACTAACAACTTTGCAAACAGCACTATTTGGCAAAACTTAACGAACCAAATATTTGGCTTTTGTCAAACAGTGTGATATTAGCTCAGGAACCTTTCCGAAAATGATTCACTTTATGATCAACAGCTCAATCCACAATCATGGAGAGTCATCTTGCAAGATTGCACGAATATAAAATTACAAATTGCTTCGCCTACGCAAAGCTCACACCAAGAGTATGTACAGCTTTTTTTTATCAGCCACAGACAGTGATGGTAGTGGTGGTGGTGGTGGTACAGCGGGTAAGGTAAATAGAAATATGTGAGATGATAACAGGAAAACATCGTCCTCTCCGGCCGAGTGTGCTACGCGATTCACAGCCAAACCATACAGCAATTGTTTTTATCTCAAACCATTGCCTCCATTTGTTCATCATACTAGTAGGTACTTGCCTATTCTTGGCAAGACAAAAACGAAAAAAAAATACAGATTGTACCCGTATAATAGAGCAACGGTGATTAAAATCATCGGATGGGGAGGTGACACACAAGTCTTATACTATGATTTGGATCTGTATAACCTTCCACGCATGGCTGTCGGTCGATGATGATTATGGCCACCGGGTCAGGTGACTCCAACTCAACTGTGCGGTTACCACTTACCTTTAAGGTTTCTTGAGCATCTGCACCCACCAATCGAAGGCGACAGAGATCAGTGTGCTGTGATGGAAACGTGATTTACTACTGCTGTTGCCCCGAGCGATGTATTGTTGATAGATTTTGCCTTTGTTCCAAATTCACTGACGTAACCCTCAAACGATTTCTCTTATCACGGCTCCTTGATGGTTGTTGTACAATCAATCGATCGACTACAGGGATTGCAATCACCTTAATTTTTCGTTGTGACTCAATTTGACCACTACTGCAGCTTCTGATTCAAATTAATGCACAGGTTAGAACTTTTTCCTCAAATCACAATTCACTAGCTTCGGTTGCTCTATTTGCACAACAGCGCTTTTCTTTTCTTGCTACACCGACAAGGCACTGTAAGCATCTTCACCGGCAGAATAGATTCAATTCTAAAACAGAACATCCATTGTCATCAAGCAAAGTAAAGAACCAATTTTTGCATCCTCTACCGAAACAATCCCATCAACGCCGTCCTGAAACTTACTAAGAGAGTTACTAAATAAGCACGACCGACCAGCTCGAGTGTTTAAGCGCAATTAAAATCTGAACCGTTTCGCGAAACAATACACTACCAGTGCCTGCAGTGAACTACTAACTAGGTGCCGTCTACTACCGACGATCGGCGGCACACACCACCTTAATTACCACCCGATGAAGGGCTCTTTCTCCGCCGCTCAACCTGATGCGGCGATGTGCTCTTTTTTCTCCTCTCACCGAGCGCATCATCGCACGACCACACGAGCTGCTGTCGTCGGCGCACCGCAGGGAAAACAAGAGAAAAAAAAATAGCCACTCAAGGGAAACCCACCAGCTGGATGCGGAATTGTTTTTGCTTATCAGTGCAGCCTTTCGACAATCGTTATTCGCCAATACAACCGAAACAATTGATTGTAACGTAATAAACGGTCCATGAAGAAGTGAAAAAATAGAACTAATATTCAATCAATGTTTGGCAGAATTGGACATGCAGAAGAGCAAGCCGCTGGGCTACAGCGAAAACTTAAACCTTAAATCTTAAACTTTATACGTAAATATGACAGAAAACCTATGGGAAAATTGTCAAATTCACGCAAACGCATCCGCAACGTATCAATTGTGGGCCAGCCATAAGAATTGCTCCACTGCAACCAGGTTCCAGGGCTTGTCTGTTTATTATCATGTATGAAAGATGCTCAGTAGTGATATCATATGTGATGAGTTAAACCAAAAGTTAATTTAAATCAAATGCTAAGAGACATTTGCATACGTCACTGATAATTCTGCTCACCTTTCCTTTACTTTTACTTTTGCTTATTTTTTATAATGAGCATTAGTATGAGCATGATTAACCGCCCGGGATTGCTACTCCGTTATTGCCAAATCAACTGTAATTACACAGAGAATCAACAGATGAAGCTTGGGACTGCAAAATCCGTTGTCTTTTGAAATCAATATTTTTGTTAGGCACTTCCTGTCGACGGAATCTAGCGAACACTAATTTGTTTACATATAAATCAGTCCCTCTATAATATGCTGGCAACCAGATGGCTCTTGCGATGGCTAGAAAAATTCCACACTGAAACAAAATACTGCGTCACTTATTTGGAGCTAATCTGTACATGGTTTGGCAGGCTATTTGTAGTTGTGGTTTGAAGAGCAAAATTTTCATAACTACAAGTATGATTAACCAACAAATTTACGTCAACGAGTGCCTGCAAAAACGGCTATTTTGGCCTGCTTTGGCGTCTTCCTATTCCGGTAGCGGCTCAGGAGTGGTATTCAGGAAACAACGTCAACATTGTACCAAAGGACTGTGATCCTCCGAACACACCAGAACTTTGTCCAATCGAAAGATGTTGGGCCAATTGAAAGATTATGAAGCGAAACCCTGGAACATCTAAAAGAGAGGCAAATAATGAGAAAATTTTCCTAGAAAGTGGGAAAATGCTTCCAAAAAAGTGACTGAGGACACTGTGGAGAACTTAATGGGTGGTATCAAATGTAACGTTAGAACGTACGGTTATAACAAGCTCGAATAATAATATTTGGATGTAAATGAATTTTAAATTAACCCTTTGTTAAGATGATTTTTTATCGAATTTAGAAATAAATAGAAATAATGTTATGAGTTTTCATTTGGCTAGATTTTGCTATACGCACACCTTCTTGTGGGACAATAGCCCTCTTTTTGACTCGCATTCATTCAGAAACTCTCTTCAAAGACAACGTATAAAAGTACTGAACAGTACTCCATATAATTCCACTAGTAATGGCCAGGCGAAGAGACTGGTGAGGACTGTGAAAGACGTTCTCAAGAAGTTTTTCTCAGACTCAGGAATGCTGGAGTTGAGATTAGAAGACCAGATAACCCTGTTGTCAGAAAATAAGTGTTTCCTTTTTATATAGTTTTTCGTATATACGTATTTCGTATATAAGGAATCCAAAGAAACATTACAAGAGGATGTAAGTACCACATACCCCTGATTACGAATCAAAAGTTGGTAATAATTTCACTAACAATCAACCAGATCCATTGGATGCACTGATACCTGGGAATATTGTGTTGTACAGGCATAATATAACCCGTATACGGATATGGATAGAAGCGTCGTTTCCAAATCGGTTTTCTAAAAACTTATTACAGATCGCGATTGGACTACCGCTCATCCAATGTAAATCAGATTCAATAAGCGCCAGTGAGCTATTATGCGCTGAATTTGAATGAAAAGCCAAATCAACACTCGTTCGTTGTTTCTCCATGTCAGGAGTCAGGATCAACAGTTTTGAACGCAGAAGTTGTATCAAAAGCATATATTGCTAAGAATTTGTGCCATACGCCGAAATATGTACGGATAAGGATGGGAGCATTCTGACGGAGAGCCGTGATGTAATTGATAGCTAGAAGCAGCACAAACACGAACACCTGATTGATATAGAGAACATAAGAATACCAAAACAGCTGAACAAATGACTACGTCAGCACGGCGGCTGATAGGAACAAACCAACTTGAATGCTAGGAGATGTTAAGGATGCGCAAGAATAACAAGGCAGTTATTCTTGAGCATCCTTACTTCTCCCAGCATGGTATCGGAGCTGCACTCATAAAGATGGGTCCGGAAAGCTGTCCAGTTTTCTTCAACAGCTGACAATCGTGGTGGGAATCTCGGAAACCGAACAGCTAGCTGAGTATTCTGAACAAGGGGTTATATGCCCCATCTACAAGGAGGATAACACGTTGGAGTGTAGGAACTATCAAGCGATCACAGTCCCAAATACCACATACAAAGTGCTATCCCAGATGATCTTCCATCGCTAATCACCAACAGTAAATGAGTTCGTGGGAGTTATCAGGCTGGTTTCACCGAAGACGTTCGTCAACGTCTTTATTATAAGGGAAGTCCTCCTAAAAATGACGCGAATACCAGGTCCCGAAGTAGGACCTGTTCATCAACTTTAAGACGGCGTACGACAGTACTAACCGTACAGAGCTATGGAGAATTAAACCTCTGTCTTGCCAGAGGAAGTATTGTTGCCAGTATTGTTTAGAATTCAACGTTGGTACGAGCACGACAATCAACCACTCCTAACGTTTTGAGCCGCCGTGACATTGAGAGCAGGCGCTCACATGGGCTGTACCCTTCGACTAACTGTATATTGTGTGATTTGATTGCTGAAAGGAGATTATTTAAAAGACTGTACTCGAAAAAATAGTCACTCAAAAAGGGTGATGTGATGATGTGATGTGTGATAAGAACCCACCATCAGTGCAAGGATTACCCATGGCTGCAGGACTATTCTCAGCAGGTTGTTCTGAGAGAATAGCCTACGTGATAGCTTCTTGTAGCAGGGTCCGAGGACAGTGAGGACCTTCGGAAGACTACGGCCAGAAGGTCACGTGTCTTCGCATGACAAGAGACTGGTGACTCCACGAACCTTTGTCCAGTCAACAAATCCTTCGACTGCCTTAGGCTACCCCCCTAGGGAATCCCCGTTATATAGTTGTTAAAGGAACAGTGGAAATTTTTTAGCATAAATGATTTGTAAAAAAAAAGTTAAGACAAAAAGAAAATGTCACGGCTATACTGAACTTTAGAATTAAATAACACATTTATTTTTGTTTTGGATGTACTGGAATATTGCAAATTGCTACTGTTCATAATAAAATAGCTGTGGGCAATAAAATGAGAAAGGATCTCACAACAACAAAAATTAAAATTCAAATAACTTATCATAAAAGCATATCAGTCTCTATGTTGCATCATAAAATCAAGGAATACTACTTTCCAACGCATCTTTCACTGCATGTTATTCGTATAGGACGCATTTGCTTTTATAGAGTGATCCAATATAAATGGACCTAGAACTTAACTGCATATACTGTGCTGGTTTTTAAAGGTCTTACTCTTCTCATATAGAAGGACATCATGAAAGACCCAATTGATATGTAACAAATTTCAACTTGAATAATTTACATGGAATTTTACTCTATAAAAATTAAATTACTTGACTATGTTGTATATAAGTTACTGTTGTACATAATTTATTTATTTTATTTATTTATTTATTTATTTGTCAACATCTTCAGCTAAGCTGTACAGACTGATAAAAATACTATCTAACAAGGGTCTTAAACTTATTTCTCGTCACATTATAATCAAAATGATGGCTTACTTCATTAAATCTTCGAGGCATCTTGCAGTGGATGATTTTCACCGAAGACTGTTCGGTGCCTGAATCCACAAAAGCTGTCGTTGTCGGACCTGCGAGCAGGAACATAAAGTTTATTTGTTGCAAGAGATGTGTGCAATCCAAGTGGTTGCTCAGTACATCGAATGCAAACAATCTCTCCGCTGGTGAAGAGGCTCCAGGGCTAAGGAGTTGACATCGCGTTCTATGGCGGTAGTCGGAGAGGGTCGTTCCACGGCAGGTTGCGCAAGGCAAATCTAATGAAGCAACGCTGAACTCTTTTCTAGACGGTCAGCGTGTACAGCATGATAGGGAGCCCATACTTGAACTCCGTATTCAAGAATACTGCGCACCAAAGAACAGTACAGGACTTTCAGTGCGTGAATATCGGAAAACGGAACAGTTTCGACGAATAAAACCAAGGACGGCAAAAGCTTTAGCGGAAGTTATGGAAATATGGCCGTTGAAATTCAGCTTACTATCCATTGTTACACCTAAGTCTTTAATCGAATTGACTCGTTCAAGTTCTGAATGTAGCAAATACTGGAAAGCGTATGCGAACGGCTTCGGTTGAAACTATGATCTTGCATTTTATTGCATTCATCTCCATTCCATTGAACAGGCACCAGTTTGAAATAGTCTCAAGGGTCTTGCTGTAGAGCAGCGCAATCAGCCATAATTGATGGTTCTGAAGACTTTTAGATCGTCGGCGTACATTAGTCAGTGCGATTGTAGGCGGTGGTACAAATCGTTAACGAAGAGAATAAAATTAACGGACCCAAATGGCTGCCTTGTACACCGACGGCATCCGTAGCTGGGTGGGAGTATACAGATCCAAGCTTGATGTAGAGGCAAATCTACCGTAAAGATAGATCAACCAGATCATCAGCCATCCAGGAAATCCCAATCGTTCCAGTTTTGATAATGTAATGTAAAATAGTCACTCGAAAAGGGTCACCAAAAATTCATTTTTTGTCATATGTTGTTTCAAAACTTTCAATTTTCAAAACATTATGGTTGAGTTCTTACTTTACTGGATTATTGGATCTCCTCTACATGATCGAATGCCACCATTTTGCCCTTGACACCTGTTCGCGACCAAACCGTCCGCTCTGGAAACTGAAACTGATGGATGTGCAACGGCAGACAGCAGCAAGCCCATTTAACTACCAACCGGTAGGCATGGAGATGAGTCAACAAATGTAGCAACCTGTGCACACTGCAGCTCCACTCCCTCCCTCATTTGGTCTCTGAGAGTGGGTATAAAACAAATCCAAACCCATTACAACGCTGGGAAATCTTGAAGCAGATGAACGTGCAGTATTTCACGCACGATATCGAAGCCAGCAAACCCTTTAAGGTGGTTCTGCGTGGCCTTCCGGAATAGAAAACGGAGGAACTGGCCGACGAGTTAAAGGCCAATGGACTAAGACCAGTGCAGATCAACAAAATGCGTCGGCATGACATCTCGAGAAGCTATCGGGATCAGCTTTACCAGGACCTCCAGAACATCAGAGCGTTGTTCCACATCGTCGTCAAGTTGGACCGGTACCCACCGATTCACCGCGATGTCACTCAGTGCCAGAACTGCCTGATGTTTGGGTATGGCACCAAAAATTGCCACATGGCGGAGCGCTGCGTTGATTGCGTCAAACACCACGAAACCGATGCTACGGTGTGGCACACAAAGCAACAAGCAGAGAATGCCCGAAGCGGGCCGAATTTATCGCAAGGAAGTCGTTGCAATCCTGACCCAGCCCATCATCATCAAGCGATTCTGCAGAACACGTGCAGAACAAATACAGGAGATGATTGCGTTCCTCAATAGACCGTGAAGTCATCAAAATCGCCAATTGGAACGCTTGCTCGCTGAAGAGCAAGAACATCGAGTTTATTAACTTTCTCAACGAGCGGTCCATTGACATCGCAATCATCACCGAGACGCATCTCAAGCCTGAGATCAACGTGTTCCTCCCAGATTTACATCTGATCAGACTTGATCGAACCTCTGCCCGAGGGGGTGTTGCCATCGCTCTGCGTACCAACATCAACTGCCAGATGCATCCGAGTTTGCAGCTCCAATTCGTCGAAGCCATGGGAGTCAAGGTCGAATCCACCGGCGCCACTATCACTATCATCGCGGCCTATTGTCCCAAACAAGCAAGCATAAACGACGGGGCAGATACGATCTTACGAAACGACATCATCCAGCTCACTCGGAGGCATGGGCAGTTCATTATCGCCTGTGACCTGAAAGCAAAACATGAAACCTGGGGAAACGCACGACGGAACAAGAACGGCTCCATCCTACACGATGACCTGGAAGAGGGCTACTACACCATTCTGAGCCCGGATACTCCCACCCGGTTGAGCAGATCCGGGGTCCACGCAACGATAGACATCTTCCTCACTAACATGGGGAACAACATCGACCAGCCGATCGTGTACCAAGAACTCAGCTCAGACCACTATCCGGTCGTGGCTGAAGTTGGGTCCTGCGTCAACCGGCATTTGGTAACCAGGCGAAACTACCATCGCGCCAACTGGGTCCAGTTCCGTCATCAGGTCGACAACACCGTCGATTACGATAGACGCCCCGAATCAACCGACGACATCGATCGGCAACTGCAGTCGATCGAGCAGGCGATCTCTCAGGCCCGGGAGCACCACATCCCAGAAGTAACACAGGTGAGCAACTCCTTATCCATTGATAGTCTCACTGGTCTGCCTGCCTTAAAATCAGAGTGCAATCGTTTGAACAAAATCATTAAGGCCAGAATGGTGGATCTCAGAAACAATAATGTTGCCCACAAAATCCGCGCCCTCCCATATTGTGCAAAGCCGTTCTGGAAATAAACAAAAATTTTAAAAACCAATCCTAGGCCAAATCCACCATTGATCCCACTAGACAACAATGACTCTAAGGATCGTTTGATAACTCCTGCTGAGAATGCTGCTGAGATAGGTCGACATTTTGTCAGCTCACACAATCTTGGACAGAACATCACCAGTCCTCACGAAGCTGCCGTTAACAAGCATGCGAATTACATCCATCTATATCCCAATGACTTTTCGGAGGAATTAAAAATCACAGCTGACGAACTGTCGACCTATATCAAAACATCAAAGAACATGAAGGCCCCAGGTTTCGACAAAATTCTGAATTTGGAACTCAAGCACTTGAATTCCCAATTCTACGAACATCTAGCATTAATTTTTAATCAATGCCTTAGGCTTAGCTACTTCCCAACGTGCTGGAAGTCAGCTAAAATCATACCCATCCAAAAACCTGGGAAAGATCCTACGTGTTCCAAGAGCTATCGACCCATCAGCCTTCTCTCGGGAGTATCAAAGCTTTTTGAGAAAGCAATATACCGTCGGCTTCCTACATCTGCCGACGAACTCAACATCCTGCTTGATGTACAGTTTGGTTTTCGACGCGGTCGATCAACAGTATATCAACTGAATCGAGTCACTAACATCCTTAGGCGAAACAAGTATGTTTCGAAAACATCCGCCATGGCCCTTCTTGGCGTGGAAAAGGCGTTTAATAACGTCTGGCATGATGGCCTGGTGTACAAGCTGCACCGGTTCAATCTCCCAGTCTTCCAGAACTACTTATCAAACAGAACATTCTGTGTTTCGCTGCATGATGCAGTTTCCGATGTGCAGGAGGTTTCTGCCGGTGTTCCGCAGGGAAGTATACTAGGTCCACTTCTGTTTAACCTGTTCACCTCGGACATACCCCCACTCCCTGATCTCTGTCGCTGTTCGCCGATGATACCGCAGTCGTCCACAATGGTAGGGTAGTGAGAAAGATCTGCATCAATGCAACGAAGACCCAGGTCATTCTCTTCCCACACTCAAAATCGCCCAGACTTTTTCCGGCTGAGGATGTTAAAATTTGTCTAAACGGCACAACGGTGGAATGGACCAATTCAGCCATCTATCTTGGCGTAACACTAGATAGAACTTCAGGGAACAGGTTGATAAGACTTTCACAAAATGTATCGTTCTGTTAAAGCTTATGTATCCTTTGCTAAACAGAAAGTCTACATTGTCCCTGAAGCTTGCTATCTACAAACAGATCATACTCCCGGTTATCAAGTACGGCATGCCGATCTGGGAGAGCGTGTCAATAGGTACAGAACACGTTGCCACCTATCAGACGACCAAGCCATTCGGGACCTGGTACCCATTCCCTAGGTTTTTTTTCAAATTGTAGTCATTGTAGTTAAGTTATCAAATTGTTTAAATTTAACCAACCAATCCCCATAGGGGATGATATGTACATAAGACTAATAAATTACCAAAATTAAATTAATTTATTAACAATTACTAATTAACAAAATTAAATATAAAAATTGAAACAAAGATAAATAAAAACACATTTTAGTAGTGTGTAGTATGTCTGCATACAGTCTACTTTTGTACCCCGAACTATTAACATCGGAAATAAACAACAAAGAGTAAACATTGACGTTTGCCTCTGGCACTTTCCCAGCTGACTTCGTTTTGGACGTATTCGATTGTGTTGACCCGCACCGAGTCTGCTGCGTGCATTCTACCTTGATAGGAGTAGCTGATTGGATACACTTCCTTGGAAACCAATTCCTGCCTTTTTCAAGGCAGAAGAAAGAGTTAAGTTATTTCCACAGCAAAGTGTGTCCATCGGATTCCTGATATACAGTCCACCGCCTTGGTGCTAAGAAGTGCGCCAACAAAACCACTCATAAGATTTTGGCCATTGTGGGGCTTGTTTCTTTTGATACTTTTACTCACGGTTTATTACTCGTTTTACAATGTTGGCCCAAAACTTTTCAGTTCGGTGGGTTGAAGTCTTTTAGTGCAAATACAACATTGTTATCTCTGTACCAGTCGCACAACGACCGCGCGTAGTGGCAAGATGCCTAAGCCAACCAAAATGGTGTCTCTGCTCCTTGAGACCGCAGGAAGGGCAGCAGGCACTTCTGGATGCACTCGTCTAATGGGACCCGTCGTGATTCATGCCTGGCTCATCTCTTCACACCCACGAATGGCCTGCCAATCCTTTTTGGCAAATTTGTTCACCTTCTTTTTTCTTGAATCCTAGAGGGTTTGAGCTGTTTAGTGGAATACCTGTAACTAGAAATTAGAAGAAGAATTAGTATCTTCCATTTAATTCCAACTACCTTTGCTTATCTTCGACAGATACGCGTATTTCGTCTACAATGTGCAGACTTCTTCAGTGTCTCATACTAATAACTCGACTTGAAGTCTAGAAGTCGAGTTATTAGTATGAGACACTGAAGAAGTCTGCACATTGTAGACGAAATACGTGTATCTGTCGAAGATAAGCAAAGGTAGTTGGAATTAAATGGAAGATACTAATTCTTCTTCTAATTTCTTTTTTCTTATTTTCTCAGAAACGGCAAAGCGTTATGTGGCAACGTAATATTCCTGCCCCGGCAAATGTGGCCCAAACACAATGATAACGGCAACGGAAAACGGCAAAGCCCGATCTGAGTATTCCTACTTGTCGGAAAGAAAATAAGCTAGACACAAGCCGATTCTAATTGGACATATCGAAGTCATTTTCAGCAACTGTCAAAATTGCCGATTTCCGTTCCGTTTCCGATATCATTGTGTTTGGGTGGTTACTTTGTGTTCACCTTGATGTAAGTCTCGTCGTCCATCTCGCCGACCTCGGTCTCGTCAGCCACTCGTGGTACAGCCTCCTGGCGTGCTACCATGTTTTGTTTGTCGTTCCAGTTGGGTGACTTGCTGACCATGTAAATGTGAAGGCCGGCACATTTCATCGTTCCTTCGACAAACCAGACAAACAGAACAGATTCAATACATTCCTTGCCTACACCGGATCAACTGTCTTCGATTTTCTGCTACTGAACAATCTGGGTCTCCTTGTATGACTTCACTTCCCGGGCACCGTCGAATGATGGAATCCCAGGTGTTGTTGTGGGACGCTGTCGGATTTTCCGCGACGGTACTCATACTTCTTTTTTGGCAAATCTGCTCTTGTTCCGATGCCATCTCCGAGATGCCACTTGAGATATAGTGAATGGTCACCCACAATAGATAAGTTGTATTCCGTTGACGTAAATTTGACAGCAAACCTATGGGAAAACTTTCAAATTCACGAAAACGCATCCGCAATGTATCAATTATGAACCAGTCATGATGGAGTTTTGCCTACGTAACGGGTGGCAATTAAAATTTTGGAATTTTTTCGAGGCCTCTATGCTCAACAACAAACGAGCTCAGAGAGAAATAAGAGTGTGTATGCGTTAGCTCTTTCTCTCCTCTTTCTGCTAGTATTTTCTGTTTTGTTTATGCTTGCTCAGTTTTGCTCAAAATGCCGTCGAAACAAGAAGTATTTCGCGAGCGCGTTGTACAGTTCTACGAACGGCACAGAAATCTCGGCAAAACGTATACGGTACAACATTTTAAAAGCAAAAATGTTGCGACTTCGACTGTTTACCATATCTTAAGATCCCCAACAACTGCTCGCAAGCAAGGTAGTGGAAGACCAGCCAAAATTATGGACGCAAAAGGACTTCGTTCTCTTTCTCGTGCCTTCAACAACAAGGATTCACTGAGCCAACGGGATGCCGCAAAAAAGTTCAACTGTTCTCACCAGTACATCTGCAAAACATTGAAAAGAGTCGGAATAAAGTGCCGAAAGAAGACACGAGCCCCGGAATATACTGATGCACAGATTTCAACGCTGAAATCCCAATGCCGTTGGTTGATTAAAAATTATTCCGGAAAAAGTTTTGTTTTGGACGACGAAAGCTACTTCCCTCTTTCGAAGACGCAGATTCCCGGAAACGATCGATACTATTCAACGGATAGTTCTACTACACCTCCGAACATAAAATATAAGTTTAAACATAAGTTTGAACAGAAAGTGATGCTGTACATTGCCATTTCCGAGAAAGGCATTTCTAAGCCATGTTTCAAGCCCTCTGGTTTGGCAATCAATCAAGATGTGTACCAGAACGAATGTTTGAAGAATGTTTGATCTCGTTTCTACAAAAACATCATGCTGATGGACAATACGTGTTTTGGCCGGATAAAGCGTCATCGCATTACGCCATAAAAACACAATCGTTCCTGAATACCCATTCGATCCCATTTGTACCCAAAAACCACAACCCGACAAATCTGCCTCAGTGTCGCCCAATCGAAGATTTCTTCGGGGTTTTGAGTTCCTTGGTGTACAAAAATAACTGGAGAGCCACGAATTGCAAACAGTTGATTGGTAGAATCAAGAGATGCATTCGCAAAGTTGACATGGAGGCCGTACAACGCTTCTGTTCCGACATCAAACGGAAGCTCCGCCGAACATGCGATTACGAACCGTTTTCAAATGTTCACTAATTTTTTTTCAACGATGGACAATGTATCTTTTATTTGAATAAATCAGATCTTCTTCAACTATGTTTGTCTTTTTTTGACAGCTTGAGAAAGAAATTCCAAAATTTTAGTTGCCACCCGTTAAAATTAATGCAAGATTAAGTTGTCTCCCCCCTAGGGATTACCGGTATGTGCAGTTTGATCTTTCCATTGAGAGGAACTGTACACCATTGCAAGTCTTGCACTGGAAGTGGCTTCCTATCACATCACATCACATCATATGGCTCGTGGAGGTGCGAGGTAGGAACTTGCGAGGACCAGCGATCGGTCGCCGCCTCCTGTGAAGTTGTCAACTCACCATTTGAAGCCCATCTCCACAATCACTTGACATATAGTGGTGAAATTTTGCCTACGTAATATACTCTTAGATAGTTTCTGTCAAAATTTTATCAATTTTTATCCACACGCTAAAAATTTAATAAAAATTAAGATTATCATAGTGTTTCATTTTATTCAAGTACAGTCTTAATCCCTTTATAGGTACATACCTACGTTTTTCGTCCATCAGGCATTGTTAAAGTGAGTATGAAATTATTAATAGTGCTTGATTAAATCGTCCTGTAAGGACAGGAATTATATTTTAGTAACTAATCCTTCGTTTCATCTCCATACACTGTAGATGGTCATATTCAGAATACAATTTAAACACCTCTTTTTCTAGTCCAGTTTTTTCACTGTACTCATCATAGAAAACTTTAAAAGAAAGATGAACGCTATTGAATGAGTGCAAAACAAAGTCGTGCAAATAATTCCTGTCGGAAAAAAAGAAATCTAAACGACACTTTGACCAATTGGCTGTACTGGCACACGCGTCGTTTGACATTGACATCAAAATGTGTACTTAAGTTGCATTTCATTGCCCATAACTACGAATCGAAGAAACCTCTTCGCGCCCTGATTAGAATGTGAGTAGTAGGAGATTGACGTTACGCTTCTACCCCCTGATCCGAAACGACGATGGTGTTATCAGCCACAATTGCCCGGTTCAGAGTCACAAAGAAAAGTATGTTAAGTTCATAAGACACATCACCGCGCACACACACTACAGTTGCTGATTGGTATTGCTGCGATGATTGGAATGAACGGGGTGTCCTCGGCGTTTGTTAGTTAGAAGAGATTATCCGCCCGCCCGGTGAATTGGTGCTGCCCGGTTGAATCATAACATAACATTGGTTGATGAGTCGGATGATGGTTTGTTTTGAATTCACTAGTGCGTAGTATTGCAGTGGAATGCAGTGGATGCTTGATAGTTTACATTCGATGTCATCACCATGGTCATGCTGGGAAAACATTCATGTACAATGTAGAAATTGTTAAATATTGAAAGCGTGGTTTAACTGATGCTTTCAGAACTTAAGATTGCCCATTTTCAGTAATTTTAATACGAACACATTTTCCGCCATCCGAAATCCTCCCAAATAAATAGGGTATGTGTCCCTTGACTCAGCCTAATATGCAACAATCGATTACATTTTTCATTGTAACTCATAAAGTATTTGAGCTGGAAACAAAATTTAACTAGCTATACACTTCCTAAGATATGTTTAATAAGCCATCTGGTAGAATGTATCACGAAAAGCTACACAACTAGTTTTATAAAGTCTGAAACTTTCGAGAGATATGGATGTAATGTTGGTCTATTGGTACCAAATTGGGTCTAATCATGGATGCAAGTTCGTCCCATTCAATTGATTTTCTATAAAATGCAATCTTCGTAACGGGTTTCCATCCTGATTTTCTGATTCAAGGCGTTCCCAGCTGTATTCGCTCTACCCAACAAACAATTTCACGAATCAAACTCATACTTAAACTGCTAAGAAACACTTGAGTGAGTTTTACATATGATTTAGCGGTCATTCGACAATCAAAACATTATAATTCACTATACACAGATTTTGTTCCTTCAATTTGTGTTAAGATGAGCCAAATGAACAACATTTAACCGGAACTCAGACATTTGTATTGCAAATGTTACCAATAACAACATTTCTACTACGCTTTTCATACAACAGACCATATTTGGGAACATAGAAATAAATATATCCCTAACATTGGGTCCACCGTTTGCTTGTTAAATCATTATTATTTTAATAATGTGACCTGCAAGTTTATAACATGTGACTATATTCTGTACATCCTGGCTGCATTATTCGATTTATAGGTTCAATTTATAGGCAAATTTAGATCATTTGAAGATCGTATGGATAATCTGTTCAGCTTAACCAGTAAAGTCATGGTGTCTGAAAAGTCAAGGAAATCGAAAACTACGCGGAAGTGAACTACTATAAATTAATTGATTATGTCTCAATTGCTTCGAAATAAATCAGTCATGCTGATAGCAACATGATTTTGTTGATTATCGAAGAAATAATTACATATTTGGTACATAGGCCGAATCAAGGAGCTAGGCTAACATTACATCCCGTTACCCTAGTAGGTAGTAACGCCTCTCACCGCAATTTCTTCTCTAGAGAGCAGCTGAGAAATCAGCGCTCGAAGGAAGTGCAATCAACTATCAACGGTAATAATTCACCATGCGCACCCATGAAAATGTAGCAAACAACGCGAGAGAAAGGCCGTTTTGCCCCTTGACAGCAGGCAAAAACAACAGAACAATCGATTCCGGAGAATAGCGTGACAAATCGACAGGATCTCAAACGACAGGAAGCAACTAGCTCGTTTTGATTTACTGTGAAATGTTGACAAACTTACCTTGGATGCACGCTGGCCGTATCAAAGCATGCGAGTTTCTCCTGTCTCGTTGTTTACAAATATTTTCATCCTCAATTTAATCCGTCAATTGTGTTTCAGTTTCAGCGTTGCATCTTCTCGTGCGCTCGAGTATCGACCACCAATTCCTCCAAGTGCATAGGAAATTTTGCTCGCAGAAGCATGCATACAGTATTAATGATACACATCCACAAGGTTTGTTTTTGAAATCGCTGTGCCGTTTATTGTCGTTATCATTGTCAACAGATTTACATTTTGAAAAACATGCACATTCTACACTCGCAGAGAGATGCAACTTTACAAACATTGATCACATTTCGTGAAATCATATTTAATTTGACTAGATTGTCACGAATCCTTGCTTACAACTACTAGCCTAAACCCGGAATGAAATTCATACTACCTCCCTCGCTTTCCATGCTCTTTGATAGGCCGTTAAGACTACGCCTTTTCCACGCCAATCATGGCGAAAGGATTTTCCAGCTGACTTTCGTAGAGCGTCTGACTGCCGGAGCCCAGGACCGAATGCCGAATGCCGTAGGTGAAGTAGATCAGAAATCCAATCAGAAGCCAAACGGAGAAACTGATCCAGGTGGCCGCATCCAGCTGGAACATGAGATAGATGTTGACCAGGATGCTCAGCATCGGAATAAACGGCACCAGCGGGACTTTGAAGGTTATCTTGGACTCCTCCGTGGGTTGACAGGCGATGACCAGAAACAGAATCAGAGTCGACATGGCGAGAATCGTCAAGATCGTGAGGTTCAACGGATATTGAGCTGAGAGGTAGTTTTGACCGTGCACCAGAATGGCACTGATGGCACACGTGATGAGAGCTGTAATAATTGAATGATTCGGATTAAAATTGCAACCGGAATGGAAGTTGAGCTATCATACCGTACAGGAGTAAACTAATCTTGACGATCTTGGAGGAAATGGCATTTGGGGTTTTCGCGATGTTCAGATTGAACAGTTGTTTCACGATGATCGAATTATCCTCACTTGGTACACTGGCCCTGAAGTTGGTGTTCTCGTCGTATCTTAAAACCAGAACGCTCAGAGCAACGATTGTGTATGCCAGCAGGGTTCCGATAGACATCATATCGATCAGTTGATGCAGATCGAACAGGAGCGCCATCGTCCCGGAGACCAATCCGGATATGATAGTTGCGAATATTGGTGTCTTCGTCACCGGATTTACCGTTTTGAGTTTCTTGAACATGATGCCATCGGAGGACATTGCGTACAGGACTCGTGGAAGAGGGAACATCGCACCCAAGGAGTTCGTACACAGGGAAAATATTGCTCCTATGGATACAATCCATTTGATCTCCTGCCATCCAAGCCAATCAAAAAGGTTGGGAAACGGAGCTATCGGGTCCTGATTGTAGTAGGGCAACGCCATGGTGAGCACGGTAGCCACTCCAAAGTATGACAGAAAGATGATGATCAATGAGAAAATGATCGCTAGAGGGATATTCCTGGATGGATTCCGGGCTTCTTCTCCGGTAGTAGCAATACAATCAAATCCCACGTAACCGTAGAAGCATTTGGCTGCCCCTGCCATGACTCCCGCCAATCCATACGGCATGAATCCTCCCACACCAGCATTGACTCCGGGCGGAATCTCTTCCGGCTTAATGTTCCAATTGTCGGGATTAACCTTAGTTCCAACGGAAATAAGAACCACCACTATCACCATCAGATTGACGCCAGTGAAGATGTTGTTCAATACTGTGGACTCTTTGACGCCGTACGCCAGCAGTGCAGTGATCGTGAGCACCACAAAGAATGAAAATATGTCCGGATACCTTCCGAGGAAACCCACCCGAAACTGTACAATGCTTTGCATAGCATTCGCCATCCGGTAGTCTATCAGTGCGTCAATGTATCCACTGAGTCCACGGGCTACGCTGGCCGTTCCTTCAAAAGAATTATATTTTTAACAGGCTCCTCTCGGAATTCAACCACACTAACCGATAATGTACTCCAGCATCAGGTTCCATCCGATTGTGAACGCAGCGAACTCCCCAATTGTAATGTACGTATAGATATAGGCCGAGCCTGCCTTCGGAACTCGAGCGGCAAACTCAGCATAGCAAAGCCCGGCAATGGCTGCCGCGAGGGCAGCTATCACAAACGACACCACCACTCCGGGACCGGCCTGCTCGTAGGCAACCGATCCGGCTAGAACGTAGGCACCCAAGCCAAGCGTACTGCCGACACCCAGGCCCGTTAGATCTAGCAGCGTCAGGACGCGGGCCAACTTCGAATGGCTGCCATCGTCGTCGTTCGGTTTTTTTCGACATAGGGCTTTGAAGAATTTATCCATAATCTACTGCAAAGAAACAAGTTGAAATGATAATGGGATTAAATATGTTTTCTCATAGTTTACATTGCAAATAAATTTAAATAGGGAAGCGGAACCTATCTTGAGCTCAATAAGCAGACCTCCAGTGGAAATCGGTGAATATGCACTGTGTACCCAACACTGAGTACCCAAGTTATTCACAATTTATTCGATCCATTACCGTTAATCGTTTAGCAACATGAAAAACATTCGATTCTGATGCTTTTCCTCCAATTTAATACGGAAAAGTAGCAACTGCTATGTATCTATTTTAACAATATCACGAAGAACATTAATCCCATCTGTGTACATATGTTAATCACAATGCGTTTGTCGGTATCATAGTAACGAAAAATGGGTAAACAATCCATGATTACGGGTAGTGACGTAAAACTCCAAAAACAAGCGAATGATAACAGTGCTAGTTAAATTTTTGTCCGCATCCATTTAGTGCACAAAAAGGCATTTTTCAGCAGAAAACTTTTAAAAACTATACCAATTACCGAAAACAAAGATTCCACCTTGTGATATGATGCTGTTGTAAATTGTTGTTTTTGGAGATCTACGTCACGCATGTTTACAAATAAACAGGTTGTGCATCATCTCACGAACACAATGACAGTATTTTCCATTGTGTGTGTGTGTGTGTGTGTGTGTGTGTGTGTGTGTGTGTGTGTGTGTGTGTGTGTGTGTGTGTGTTTGTAATAAATCTCCCACTAACCGGCAGTGCCTTTATGGAAGAAACTTGTCTGCATTTCTTCAGTAATTTAAATGTCATCCAAGGGGTGAGTCGCTCAGCACAATATCTCGTGTGCCCATTTTTTTTAGTGTGTCTCTAAGCATTACGATGAGTCCTGATGTTTCGATCGTGGTGCAAATATGTGCCCATGTGTGCCACGGTAATTTGACAGTTCAATCGTTATGTTTTGGTTACGCATGGTAACCCGGTGATTGATTTGTTTTGCTTTGCCAAACTTTTGATAACAACTTTCAGTGATGGTAGATAACTAATGGAGCTCAAGATGCTAATTCAGCGATGATTCTCGAATAATAGAGATACACAACGTATATGTCTAAGATCAATGTGAATCATCGGTGCCGGTTCCAAGCCCGGGTAAAGGAGGAGGATATATGTGGTGATGACCGTAGCCACACGAATGCCTAATACGGCCTAACCCAGAATCTACGGTGTAATGCGACCCATGCCTATGGATGCATGGCTGGGGTGGTAAAACAATTACTCAGTCGCGAACGGAACCTGTGGGGAACCAGGGAAAACCCCACAGTATCGGATCCCTTGCTGTGTTAATGCAGGGCTCTGGCGCGGTCGATCTTTACTTCCCGTGCTACTCATGCGACATCATATGAGCAACAACAATACTTAATTAACAAAACGTACCGACTGCCTCTCTCAGCCGGAAAAGATGGATACAGACCAGGGAGACTCTCTGGAGCAAATCGAAGCCCAGTTAGACAACAAATCACTTTCCAGTGTCCACCTGTCCATCAATCACACCAAAAAACTCCGAGATGGAAGATAGTGGCGAGGATGATGGAGTAATCGTCACTATCAAATCAGCTGCGGCTAAAACATGCGAACCTCAGGACCCAGACCGGGTTAAGCTAAGTGGAGCCAGAAAAATGCGTCTAAAAAGCTGTTGGATCAAGGCTACGGCAAGGAGGAGGCCTATCGCCTTGCTCAAAAACCAAGTGAGACTTCGCAGCCAGAATCAGCGAAAAGGCCCAGCGCTGATCTATTTACGGGGGAAGGTAAACCACACCCAAAAAAACGAAGGAGACATTCACGCGGGCAGGCTACACAAGGTCGGCAGCAAGCCTTCCAACGTTACTTCGGTGAACAGCTGGCTACACATAGACAACCAAGGGTCCGGGAATAAAAATGTCTTGGATAAACTCAAGAAGGCTGGACACCCCGATCCGATCCACAAGGAAAGGGGGACAAATGCCCCGGGAAGCGGAGGTGAGCGTACTCAACCCAGGAAACCGAAAGTCCAGGGCAAAAAGGAAGAGGAATCGCACCGCACTACTCAAAAATCGCTTTACACCGAAGTTATGAGCCAATTACGGATAGGAATAATTCCAAAGGACTACCCAACGACAACTCTAATAACACAACAACTGATTTTGGTCCAAGACACCATAATCAATAAAGTAGTTGAGAAGCGTGGTACAGCAGTAAACCCGATCTTCAGAGGCTGCACAATAAAACAGCCTTCCTGGTAATCAACTGCCAGCGGAGTGGTTAAAGAAAATAACTCTCAGCATACAAGTGTGCGAGGGATAACTCTTAGCGGTTGATGAAAAGGATATTCCTAGATCGGAAATCATGGTAGCCTACCTGCCAAAAAGCGCCACGAAATCCGATGAGGAAATAATGGCATTCATAGAGACCCAGAACGACCTGAGTACGGACTCTTGGAGAGTTCTCAAGAGAACTATCCCCAATGGGAACGACATCAAACTGGTTCTCACGATGAACGATGAGTCCATACAGAAGGTGATACGGTGGGGATTCAGGATCAACTACTTGTATCACACTGCCAAACTACGTCTGGACCGACCAGCGCGACAGTAATACTGGCGACAGAAAGGAGCACGCGAGAACGGTGGAGGCGGAAGTTGCTGGTATGGCACCTGTAAAAATCCCAGGGAATACGCAAATGGGCCCTTCTGTGGATCAGGAGCAACAAGGCCTTAGCAGCCACCGAAAAGCACGAAGTCCGCTACAGAACGCGCGCGGGAGTACTGACCAGGAGCTTGGGTTGCCACAAACCCTTTGTGTCTAGGAAACAAGCACTTAATTCTTCAAAGTTAGGCTGTCCCAGCTCTTCAGCCCTTTAACTAGGGTTCAAACGACGCACTTGAAGCCAAATAGCCACTAACTAAAACTCCAACACCACTGCAACAAAGTCCCGAAAGCAACAAAGTCCCTATCCACCAGGGGAATTGTGATATTTCACACACGGAAAGTAACACAAAGGCAAGACTGAGATCGACCGTTTCGTTTGAATTGTAATTCGGAACTGATTTCTTGTTTCCAATTAGGCTATGTTCGTAGGAATAGAATGTGGAGAATACAAACGAAGATGTGATCGTTGCACGATCGATGATCTCGATCGGTGTGCATCGATTCGGTAATGTTGGAATAGGGTGTTGTGTGGCTGCTACGGTTGTTGTTCACGGTGTATCTTCAACAAGGCAGGCAGGCAGTGGCGGATGTGACGGTTGTGGGATTGAGAACATACTTAATCCCTTTTTTGTGCATGACATTGGCAGGATCCAGGAAGCACATCACTTCTCTCAGCTATGATCCACATGACCTCTTCAATCTCTCTGATCGTCTCGGTGGTTAGCTGTGACAGTGGCAGGCTGCAGAGGTTTTTGAAATTATTTCGACGACTTATTAATTTAATCACTTACCTCATCCATTTTTCCACTCAAGATTTTGCCTCAACAAACTGGAAACTCTAAAGTTCACTTATAAAACTTTTGTGTTGTGTAGCAAAACAAATAAATCAAAACAACACCACAAAAACATACAAGGTCAATTTTCCAGGACTGCTAGATTATATCTTCAAAAGATACAAATGTCAAAAGTGTGCCGCAGAGTGCCACACATGTTCCGTTATGGTGTAAAATTTTCACCAACGGTGTGCCTGGCACACTGTTCTTAGCGACTTACCCCTTGATGTAATCACTATGTGCAAACATTTTTAGCCCTGGAGATTGAAGGTGACAACTCTATTGAAAATTTAACGACCCATTTGGGGCTATTCATAAACCACGTAGACTTTTCAGGGAGGGTCGGGGATGTGTTACCAAAGTCTACGCTCCTTACAAAAATTCAAAAAATTGTATGGAGAAAAGTCTACGAGGGAGGAGGGGGGGGGGTCTGAAATGTTCAAAAATGAGTCTACGTGGTTTATGAACAGGCCCTTTCAAGAATGCCTGTTCATACACGTACATTCTGAGGTCATCTTAATATTCCATTAAGCCCCGCAAGAAAATCTTCACATTTCAAATGGATATGTGAACAGTTTTCACACTTCCAGAATCAAAAATGGATATTCTTGATCCTGGTGAGTCAATAATTTATATTTATATTAGCGTGTATATTCATATTAAGGTATATTTTTGATTATATAAAACGACCTCACTAATGTTCCTTATCTGATGCTGAAAAGCTCATCCGGATGCGGGAGCGGGGTACTAACAAACAAACCATAACACACTAAGAGAGGGACTCCATTCACAACGTCCTACGCAAAGCACTCGGAAAGCTTCAATTTCACCATTTACTTTAGTTGAAACAAGGAATAATTTTTAATTTTATTCCCGCGAAAATAACGCAGCAAAAGCAAAACACGTCATTTTCAAAGCACGGCTTGCTGCGATCCACAATGACAGTATTTTGCATTACACTAATACAACTTAACCACTTCTTCTCCACCTGTGTAGACCTCATTGTGTTAATCGTACTGATTTTATGCCTTGTTCAGACTACAGAGTTATAACATGTAATAACGGTTGTCACATAATTTCAACAAGAAGGTCGTCATCAAGATAGGCTTATAACATGTTATAACTATAGTCACTAGATTCATAGTCTGGCGGATACAACGACGATAGCCAATTTGAATTGTCAGTTGGCGGAGCCAATCGAGCATATCTCGAGTAATTTATGTTAAGGGCCTAAAAGCCATTTGTGAACAATGACTTTAAACGTTGATTTCTCACGAATTACGAGAATCCCACCATATCCTGCTACTCCATATGGTAGAACTAACATTCTTCTACCAAATGCTGCTTTCATTTCACGAGAGTGATTTAAGATTCAAGAGAAATCGATATTTAAAGTCAGTGTTTACAAATGGAATTTAGGCCCTTAACATGAATTACTTGAGACATGCTCAATTGGCTCCGACAAGTGACAGTTCAAATTGGCTCCCGTCGTTGTATCCATCAGACTATGAATCTAGTGACTATATTGAAAACCCCTGATACCTTCCTATTGGTTCAAACACATAACCTCTTCTTATCTCTATTCCAAAAGTCATTGCTCATTCTAACACTAACCGCACTATGCGGTTCCGAGGCCACAAATCAAAGATCAATGCTGTCCCTTTGAAAACACCGCAATGAGTCATTGCTCTAATGCAATCTAGACAATAAAAAAGAAGGTTCAATATTGATTCAAGCATGACACCGAAACCCCATTTGCATCCGATCAACCCTTGTTTACAGAGCAATAACCTCACGGGGATGATCGCACGTTTCCGCTACGCGTCCCATTGAGGACGAGTGTCTTACGATTTTGTTCTTTACTATTTATAAACCCCACACCGTCAAACTCGAGCCAGCGTCTTCCCAACTTACAGCCCTTCGTATCGGCTGCTCATTTTGATACAGATATCTACATATATAGGAACACTTGTGAGTGGTCTACTGTCACTAATTGGGTACGAAACACACCGGGTCGGTACGTCATGATCTTTCATTTAATCGCTTGCATATTTCCGACCAGTACCAGTTTTTGGCACCGAAAATTGATTCGCGTCATTAAATGTATGCACAGAATCAAGATTAATCAAGCCCAAAGCATCACTACTTTCAATCGATTCTGACATCAGCCAGAATTTATGTAATCATTTTTTTTTCACATGCACTCCTCCAATCCATTCTCTTTTCACCACGGTTATCTAGCGTTACGCACCTCTAATCGTCGTACGCGTGCTTGCAAGCGAACGCACCACTCGAAATCGCAGCGAACCGTTGATGGGAGAAGTAACGCGTTGAATTCAACTATCTTTCCTTTATCGTTTCGTATCGGGGAAACAATGCGTCCCTTGACGAGAAAATCTTTTCGGAATGTCCGTTTACAGAGAAGTGCAAAATTTGACTGAGGACTATTTTTAAATTCGATTGTAGTTAAATGGAGCAAGATGATGGGTTAATTGGAGGGTTTGATGCGCTAGTCGTGTGCCGTTGGTGGTGGTTTACGCTTGCGCTGATTGGTGTCTAGTTGAGGTTGGCGTATCTAGATTTAGGCGTGAAGATTGGTTGCATTTGTGGAAAATCCAAGTTGCATTTGGACTTATTTTTTCCCATGTTGGGCGACCATTTCTTAGATCTATTGTGATATATTCCCCGTTTTGATATTGCTCAATCAGTATGCCGTATCACTATTATAGGAAGCGACTGACATGGACTGACTCAATGCATTTTCCCAGACAGGTATTACATTTCGAATAAAATGCACTGTTTGTCTTGGCTCTGCATTCCAAATATTAAACGGTTCTGCAATCCCCTTATCTTGAAATGTACGCCTTTTATTAAAGACTGCTGTACAATAACATGGCAGGTTCAACAACTGGTGTCTTCCTTTTCTATGCCACACAATTGACACATATCCTCTTAACGTTTTCCAAAATAGGAATATTAGCTAATATTAGCTTTAGGTTATATTTGTATGGACAATGCCTTGTTGTACGAAGTCAAATTGCACCACTATCAAATGGCTGTAACTTTTTACCCGTTGGGTATTTTCTATTGAAATTTTGGGTGAAATTAATTCAATGTGTATTTGTTTACTCTGTGCAAGTTTCACTAGCAGATGTGCAATCGTTGCAAAGATGGAGTCGGAAGAACAGCAGCGGTGCAAAGAAATTTTGCGCAAGCACCTTAAATATCCGGATCTTTCTCATCGTGCCATCAGCAGGAAGCTGGAAATGGTACATTCTACGGTGTCTCGTATTTTAAATCGGTACCACGACCGTTTGACCATCGATCGGAAAGAAAAAAGTGGCAAAAATGGATCTCCGTATAGTGTTGAGGATCACAAGCGGTTCCGCTTTCAAGAGGAATCTCAACAGTTCAGTTCAAGATGTGGCGAAGAAACTGAATCTAACCAACACTTTCGTGCAAGGTGCGAAAAAACGTGATGGACTACATACGTACAAAGTTCAAAAGGCGCCTAATCACGATGAACGGCAGAATTCGGTAGGTAAAACACGTGCACGGAAGCTCTACACCCATGTCTCTGAGGACGTTAGAAAGCAGAAGATGTTAAAGTTTGCCAAAAATATATGATTTGGCAAGCAATTTGCTCGTGTGGAAAGCAGAGCACCTAAATAAATGCCTCCAAAAGCGTCTTTTTCCTCTTCTGAGGTCACACGATGGTCCTACGATTTTCTGGCTGGATTTAGCCTCGTGCCGAAAGAGGTTTTGGACCGGTACAAGGCAAAAGGGGTCAATTTTGCGGCCAATTGAAAAGTACTGCGCTATCATGAAGCAGGCACTTCGGAAGCATCCTAAGGAAGTGAAATCGGAGGAAAATATGAAGAAAAAATGGATTGCCACGCAAAAAAAAGTTGGTCCAAATGGTGTACATGAGCTTATGAGTAGTATAAAGAAGATGGTTCATGAATTTAGTATGACTATATCATCTGCGAAGAAAAAAATCTCGAAACTCGGGGCTTCTAGATTTTTTAGAAGTTCGTCAGCTTTTAAAGACCATGATAGAGGGGGGAACACCTCCTTGATGACACCCTTTTGCAGTTCTAACTGTTATGACGAGCTTCCAAGGTATGCTGAGATTTCTCTTTTAGGAAGCATCTCTAATTAAGTTAGAAATGCTTTCATCAAACCCACGGTTTACTACAGCATTTTTCATTGAGTTGAAGGATGCATTATCAAATGTTCCTTTAATATTTAAAAAAAAAAACCCTAGTGAAATTTCTTTTGCATCTAAAAAGTTTTCTAGTTTTGTAACAAGCGAGTGGAGAGTTGTTACCGAAAATTGGCGTGTTTTGTTTTTGCTGCGTCGTTTTCGCGAACGAAAATCAAACAATAATACGTAATTTAACTGTAACTAACAGTGAAATCATTAAATATAGGCGTGCTTTGGGAAAGACGTAGTGAATACAATCGATTCCCTCCCAAAATGTGTGAGTGTCGGTAGTATTACCACATTTTTTGGTTTTTTATGCTTCGCCGCCGCAGCCGAAAGAAGAGTTACATCAGCTTAGTTTTGTTTATTAGTGGTTGTGACATCCGGACATAAATGATTAAGTTTGAGGGTTTGTCCGCTTTGTCGAGAGTGAATCGATAATTATTTGCAGTTTTGATGTTCGTTATAGAGTCGCCTCATAGCGGGGATTTGATATTGACAGTGTGGAGTGAAAAAAAAAGACCAGTGCATGTAGAAAACGGCTTGCTTGTCAGAAGCAGCAAACGAAGACAATGCGCATGCGTGCGTGAAAGGCTGCCACATAATTTCAGATGCGTTCACCACGTAGCTGTGTAGGTGGCATATCTAACGGGCGGTTTGGCAACGTCAATTTTTGCGTTTATTTTATCACGAGTGCATGAAGCTAATTACAAATCAACCTCGAGAATTTTCATGTTGCAATGGGTGAGATGTATCTGACTATAACTACACACTTAGAAATTATGAATTTTACACGAGACGTAATTCATGTTTGTAAAAAGTCCGGGACATAAACAAAGATTTCGTGTAAAATTATGTCTCCTGAAACCGACACAAACGCAATTCTATGAAAAATGGGTTTGATTGGATTTATTTTCGCAGCTCTTTCAACTCATTCTTATGTGCAAAAGGACGCTTGCATGTGTCGGTCTCAGGGGACAGAAATTTACATAAAATTTTGGTAGTGTGTATATAACAATAACCTTATTTTTAAATAATACCAAATACGTGCCTGGTTTGGAAATTTAACAGTGCCCTTATCCAAATGATATCGGTAATGTTTACATGCGGGGCTTATTGTATGTGAAAGTAACCTCGGGATGAGCGTGACTCTCCAGACATTCTGAAATGGGATGCTGGATCAGCAGTAGAGCTATCACTTTCTAGCTCTCGGATTAAAGCTGCTGCCAATGATGACTTGAGGGATTGTTGTAAACAGATTTCTTCCATAATACAATTGCCGGCCAATGAATGTTAGATTGCACACACACACACACACACACACACACACACACACACACACACACACACACACACACACACACACACACACACACACACACACACACACACACACACAAAAGCGAGTGGAGAGTTGTTACCAATGATTTACCAGTATGATAACTGAACTGATACTTATTGAAAGGAACTGGACCAAAAGGAACATGACAGATGATTTTATGTGCTCATCTATTATTTTTTCCATTATGTTTAGTATAATAGATGATTATCTAATCGGTCTGAACATTTTTGCTGACTTTTTATCCTTCTAATAAGCCTTTGGAATAAATTAAACCTTCACTTGACACCAGGTTTTCGGAATATAATTCAATGTTAAACTTGCACTCAACAAGTCTTTTAGAGTAGGTGTCCAAGTTTTCTTACCTTTCTGAAGTAGTAAGGCCTGTACTCGAAAAAAATGCACCAGACGAAAGTGTTCGCCAAAAAAAAGTTTTAAGTCTGATTTTCTAAGGAATGAACTAATACATATGGATTATGTTTACTTTATTAATTACTTTATTCAATTTCTTTTCCATCGCTAAAAGCCCGCAGCTTTCCCTTAAGACTCCTCATTACATTTTGTGCAATGGTGGAGCCGACCTTTTTGGTCACGTTCATCCATTCTTTCTTCTATTCCAGCTCGTTCTCGGACGATTTTCGAACTTTGGCTTTCATTATGGCCCAAAATCTCTGGTCCCCAAATTGGCGGTTTTTGGTACAAAAACAACGTTATTGTCTCTGTACCAATCCAACGTCGATCGCGCGTAATGGCATGGTGCCAGGTCCGGCCAAAATAATGTCTCGCCTCCGTGGGACCGCAGGGAGGGCAACAGACGCTTCTGGAGGCACTCGGTGCTGTAAATTTCGCTGTTGATGGTACCCGTTATGATGTACGGTTTACTCAGTTTACCGCATTGGCATATGGCATGCCAGAGCAAATATTTTTTGGCGAATTTGTCCACTTTCTTCTTCCTTATGTCTTCCAGAACACCGTTATTTGACAACGTAAAACTCCAGCCTCGGTATCTGCTTTGCGTCTGTCTTGATGTAGGTTTCGTCATCCATAACCACACACATCAGTTTCGTTCACCACTTTCGATACAGCTTCCTTGCGCGGGATTTGGCCACCGTGTTTTGTTGATCACGCCGGTTCGGTGCCTTGCGGACCTTGAATACACGAAGCTCAGCTCGTTTCATGGTTTGCTGAGCAAACCAGGCAGAACACTTTGCCTTCAGAGCCGCGTCGCGAATCGAAAGGTTTGGATTACACTTGAAATAATCCAACACCTTCGGAGCCGTCACAGGGTCAGCTGTTTCGATTTTCTTCCACTTCCAGCACACCGCTCGGTCATCTGGGACTCCTTAAACGATTTTACCACCCGAGACACAGTTGTATATGTGATTCACAGTTGTTTTCTGATTCATCTCATGGTCGCAGTCGGATTTTCCATGACGGCACACAAAATTCTCCGGCGATTTTCTTCTTGTTTCGATGACAGCATGGCATAAGCTAATATTTATAACTTTGAAAGATAATAGTTTTGACGTGGAAATCTTGAATCCTACAGAGTTTGAGGTGTTTAGTGGAATACCTGTAACTAGACACTAGAGACTAGAGACGCTGAGGAAGTCTGCACATTGTAGACGAAATATGCGTATCTGTCAAGATAAGCAAAGGCAGTTGGAATTAAATGGTGTTAATCTTGCCGATGTCTCTTACGGTTAGCGAGTAATTTAAGATTTTCTTTTAAAATTACGCCCTTTTCAAATGTGTTTTACTCAATTTGAAAAAATAACCTATCTCCAGTTTTCAAACTCTATGCCATGGTGGCCATGGCGGTTGATTGATGAGTATGAAGTTATAACTCTCGACGGCGCTTTAATTTTTATTTTGAGATATCATCGAAAATCTTTTTCTTGCGTTATGGCACTGCAAGAATTTGTTCTGGATGTGTGACAAATGTGCAGAGTTGTTCGAAAATTCACATCTCCTTTCCATAATAAAGTGGCCGACGAAATATCACCAATGGTGTCTCTCACAGAGGCAATAAGTAATCTGCACACCGAAATAAAGCAGTTGTCGCAAAAGCCCGTGGCTTGTATTTAGTTCCCATCGATTAAGAACTGGCCCCAGATCGGCCCTACCTGCTAAATAACTTCGAGGACCTGATATGGCACATCAAGTAACTGAATGCCAATTTGGTTCTAGACAACAGTATAAAGTCTATCAAATTATGGCTCTACCTGTCTCGCATACGGTCGAATGTTACAAATGAGGAAATTTTGGCAATGGTGAGGGCAAACCTTGACACAACTCAGGACCCGGAGGTTGTCAAACTGCTTTGCCAAAGGAACTGACACCAGCAGCATGAGCTTTGTCTCATTCAAAGTCGGACTGAACCCATCACTAAAGACAAACGCACTGGGTTCATCGACGTAGCCGGAAGGAATCATGTTCAGCGAATTTGAAGACCCTGCCCAACATTTTCGGAAACAGTCAGTAGTTTATTTGACGCCAACATCCATTACACCGCCTTCAGTGACCATGCAACTTTAAACTACAATTCATCACATATTTTTATCCCGGAACGCACCGAATATAGCACTATGGAAGCCATGAACTAGTTAACAGAGGCTCTGACAACGATTTTCTTTTGGTATGCGGTGACTATAATAAACCAGGAGTGGCCTGGAATTATTCTGATGGCCAGATTCAACCTGTGAACTCTATATCTTCATCGAGAGCTGGTACGTTATTGATTGATGGCATGGATTTATTCAACATGCATCCAGGAAATCTCGTACACAACCATCTAGGACACATACTCGACTTGTTCATTAGCTCAACGTTGAAATCTCGAGTTCTGTATCACCACTCTCACAATTGACCTTCATCACCCGCCTCTGGTTGCCTGTGTACCATCTTCTTTAGTTTAGACGGTGTACGGTGTATTGTATGGTGTGAATGAGAATTTTGAGCTGGCGTTAGACTATAACTTTAGGATTTTCTTTCTGCCATTAACTGGGACGTTCTTTTTAATGGATTGGGCTCAAATGAGGTTGTAGATCTAGAGAAGCTGTCAAAAGATGCGGGCTTGGTAATGAGTTGGAACATGTTGAAGCACACGCTAGAAAACTTTCCTCTTTTTAGCATTTCAAGCTTATTGCTTTCACAATTTGCTTATTGCTTGCTCTCAACTTAGTGTTGTTAATACAGTTATGAATTGAAACCTTACTATGCCAGATTCCCCTTTTTGCATAAGTATGATGGAGTGGCAAGTACAATCATACCTTATACCCAGAAAGTCGAGAAATTTTCCTTAACAAAAAAATCCTAGACCAGACCGTGAATCGAAATTCCGCTTTACTCCGACGTTTTTCAAACTTCTGAAAATAGTGTCACCTCACCTTTCAAAAACTTGTTTATCACCACAGCACGAAACTCCTTCATCGCTGGTGGAAGATAAAAACCGAATGAAAACAATCGGACATAACCTAAAAGCGTTTGTATAAACATAATGCAAAACTTGTAGCGGATACGATAGTGACTTGCTATTTTTTTTGTGTAAATAGTAATTCGTAAAATCATTTTGTTTAAATTTGTATCATAAATGTCAATATTTAGTTTTATTTAAAACATTCACATTTGTTAATCTAGAAATTGTAAACTAATCTACTTAGTTTTTTTTTGTAAATAATTCAAATCGCAAATCTTCACCGCGTCCCAGATTTCTTTAATTGAAGGCACTCAGTTTATTATGAGATCCTAAGCGACATTCTCCCGCGCTACAAAAATTGTGTACCGCGTGGTTCTAATCCTTTGAGGTTTTAATGACCTTTCTCCTTTACTTCTTTCTCGGGATAGAATATGTTCTTTGCTCCACCCCCCTTTCACATCAGATTGATGGTATGCATTAAGACAATTTAGACACTTCGGGAGGTCAATTCCGGTCCACGGATAATATCGCGCTTTATCTGAGGACTAACATCCTCTACTAGATCACTTTGATCTGGCTAGTGGAAGAGGAAGGAGTAGTTCGATATCAGTTCCGTGTCGTGGTGTGATTAGTTTGGTTAAATGTGGCAAAAGCAATGTGAAGATCCCAAGTCCTTAATCTAGTTCTTTTCCCTCATAGATAGTGCAGTTCAGTATAGTTCGTAGACAAAGAGTTCGATTTAATTTAGTACTGGCTGTTAGTGTGTGCAAAACGGAGATCAGGTAATTTGCTGAAATAGATGTGTGCTATTACCACGTGCTGACAGTGCAAACGTTATCTCCCCGTTTAGATTAGTGGCAAGTGCCAGCCCGTCACACCACCACTCCTCTCAGTTACGACCATTCCTGACCCCACTACCCAGCTTCGGAGTAACCCGGTACGGTGGTACACGTGACCGGAAGGGGGTTGCAATAGTTAAACTAGCACTCCAGACAGGGCTTAAGGCAATCCATCATAAATTCATTCGTGAACATATAATCCACTTTCGGTGACGATCGAAAGCATGCGACGAGTATCCCGTCGGTATTAGAAAGCCCACAAATCAGCGTGTGAGGCGCCGTCGGCGCGCCGCGAACAGCGATGCATAAGCAGTGAGTACCATCATCCGCAATCGAGAGCAAGGAGAAGCAACAGCCGTCGTAGCATACGACACCCGGAGTTCAACGTATCGACCGATGAGTGAGCGACCCTAAACCGACCGCATAGAGAGAGTCCAGCGAGAGAGAGAGAGAGAGAGAGAGAGAGAGAGAGAGAGAGTCATTTTCTGCCCGCTCACATAGCCAACTCGTGATACGTGGCAGTGCTCAGAAGCTTTCCTTATTCGAAAGCTTCTCGAGCCTATAGTTCACTAAACAGCACTCTAGAGAATAAAAAGAATGAGAGAACTCATTTAGAGGGAAAACCGTTAGCTAAACCTAGGCAAGTCTATGTAAATAAATGAAGATAATATCTGAACGAAAGCTTTTTGGATCCCTACAAATGTTGTACGGTAATGAATGCCAGCAGCTATTAGATAAACAGAACAGTATTTTAAATTGAACTAGATGACGTGATGTAAGATACTTTCACATTGCTCGTGGTCGTAATTTCTGTCTAGGTTTTTTGTACTGGGAAGGTGGCTCCGAAACCATCCATTGGGAAACTCCTTTCTTATTCCATTTTCGGGATCGATTTGTCGGCAAGGTTGGCCTGTGATGATACATTGCGTGATCTTGGGTTTTGCTTAGTATCTGGATCGTTTTTACGCATAATAACGATCTGATGCTCTTATATACCCAGAATGTGGTTCTTTCTTTGCGAAATAATTATCCGATCCACCCGTTCACCCTCCACATGAACACATACCCTGATAGGGTCTCAGGCCGGGCAAGCTTCTAAACAGGTGGATGGTCTCCTCACGGAGTGGCGCTTAAGCCATCCACAAGCAAGGCGGGGAAACCAATAGGGTGGTAGGGTTACAAACTACACCAACACATACGTGAAGCATGTTGAGTAGTTCCGCGACACCAATGCAAGGAAAAAGTGTATGAAAATATATTGGATACGGTGTTAATTTACAAACCTAGGGTTTTTTTTTTTTTCATTTGGGCGAATCTACAATTGAGAGACTCTCTCCGGGCTCACTCTCTTTCATTCATAAACCAATTACCTTTACGTTTTTCAATCTACTATTTGTAGAGTATGCTAGCCAGCACTGTTGTGTTTCGATCTGTACTAAAGAATCCCTCGAAAGTTTAATAATGGCGCTGTAATGAATGAAAGAGAGCGACCCCGGAGAGAATCTCTCAATCGTAGATTCGCCCTAATGAAAAAAAAACCCTAGAAATACCCAAACTCGATGATGGTTCCTACATGGAAATTTGTTGGGAAGGAATGGTTCGCGTTGTGAAATTCGCTTCAGGATTTCCAGGACGTAAGGTCGATCATGGTAGAAGACCAGGTTTACATAGACGACGACGGTGGACAAGAGAAACAGTAATCCATACTCTTACGAGAAGGGATAGAGTGGCCCTCAGCACGGTAATACAAACATCAAGAGGGCTTAACTAGCCCTCTCAGAGACCTTCTACGACGTTGGCTATGTTGGACGTTTACAGTTTTGGTAACGCCAATTTGGACGCAAAGGCGACGCGCGGAAGAGGATCTTCGCCCTAACAGCTCCTCGTATCCGTTAACACTAACGGTAACTAACCGTCACATGATACTAAATATTGATCCGCGAAACTCATGTTTTCAAACGAGGTTATTGGGTGATGATAAAAAGGGAGAAAAAGAGCGTAAGAGAGATAAGCGATTCATAAGAAGGAAATTCAAGGTAAACATTGCAACCTTAAAAGAAAAAAAGTTTTCTGAAAATATATTTTGTGAACTGATAAAACTCACAAACAAGAACGAGTGTTCTGCTGAAAGGATATCGAAAAAGTCGGTCTCAACAACTTCTCTCATATTTTTGTATAAAAAAAAAAATAAGTGAGTAAATTGACGATGAAATTAGCTGTCTATACCTGCCACCCTACAAAAGAGAGCCTTTGGCAGGAAGGCTTCGGAAAGAGCTCCTCGGTTTATTAAGCGGGAGCTGTTGGGTTCGATCCCCGGTCCAATCGTGGGAATCTTTGGGTTTGGACGTTTTCTCGACTTCACTGAATGTTCTTTTTTTTTAGCATGCATCACTACCACATGGTGTACAGATTGAGAGCTGTGAAGTTTTTTTTTCGTTGAACAATGATTGTGATTTTTCAATATTTTGATTTTTTGTGATAAATTTTCTCGGAAGTGTTTTTTACCTGTGATTTTCATTGTGCGCGAAGTACTTATTGTATTCACGCTGTTCCTTTCGAAAAGGATGATGTGAAAATATTTGCCGAATAGCAGAGTGCTACTTCTGTAGAGACATAAATGCATCCTTCAGCATCCAGGGAAGCCGTCCAAATGAAGACTGAAGATCAGCAACAATATCCGGTGAGATCTTTCTGAATCATCAAAACAATGCCATCATCAAAACAATATGTTTTGATGATGGAAGTGTATGCACAGTACCTATATCCATTTGACGTTTGTACTGTGTTTATGCGGGGCTTGTTGTAAGTGAAAGTGACCTCGGAATGGACGTGAGTAACCAGGCATTCTTAAATGCGTCACTGGAACGCAACAGAGCTATCACCTTCCAGTTCTCGGGCTAAAAATGTTTGTCGAGTCGACTACAGTTCGCTTAACTGCAAACATTTTTCTTCCATAAAATCACTGCCGGACGGTGGGCGTTGGATTGTATATACACACACACATCACTATCTGAAGCATCATTCTTCCAGAACTGAGCGCTGTAGGTAATTGTTAATCCCGTGCTTGGAATAGGGTCCCGGGGAGCTGAATCGGTTCCCATCTGTTTGAAATTTAGTCTTTTAAACGAGATACCAACGAATGCGTCTTACTAAATCAAAATCAATGAGCACAACACTGCTCCTGGCCAATTGCGATAACCCAGCCACACAATTACAGAGCCTGTATCAACACCTCATCCTCAATTTCCTGTTTGTTGGCATTGCTGATAAAGCGCTAGTTGCCCAATATTAACCGAATTGTAATCTCAATGATTCCTCAGGTAAGCTGGCATTCATTCAAACAAGCTGCCAAAGCTCCTTCGACGACCGATAAGCCCACTCCAGAACCACTTGAGACTTACCTATCTAATCCGTTGCTGGAATTTCTCCCTGAATCAATTCGACAATTTGAACCGAAAATAAACAAAAGCTGATACGGCGGTAGGAATACAGGGATTTTGTCATACTTTTCTTTTTCATGCGTATGTGATGGTATTTACAACGTCAATGGGAGCACGAGTCCACCATATTCCAGACTTCTGATAAGCGATAAGCAAACACAAGCGCAATCATGTTAATCTTGATTTATTAGCATTTACTCAATTACAGCTGTTGACATAATCTGATTTTAGAATCTAATTAAAAAGTAGCCTTCAGTTTTTACCGACCTTTACATAGTGTCGCGATTTATCGGTTATACTGATAAAATAAAAAAAATCGTACCTCTAAAATCTTTTATCACATGCATTGTTTATCTTCGCTCTGCATCGGGTGTGGGAATGGAACTTTCATGCATCCCTAGCTTCCAACCGGATCGGGCGCAGGACGAATACTTTAGACATTTCAATATCACTCAGAGTTCGGTTCTTATCGTTTACACGAGTCCTAAAATCTATAATACACTTGAACACCCTGATGCGGCATTGAGCGCTCGTGATCGCTCCTGATAAAACAACAAAATCGATTCGAGAGAGCTGACGTAAAATCTAACGTTCTCTCTTTGTTTGTACTTAACCACTAAATATCGTCAAGTGTACGAAAATGCCTCACTGTCTGTTGACGTTCTCTACGGTCGCTATTCGTTGTTGACTGTGTAGGAGTTCTTCGAACTCCTTCGGGGATGCTCGGCGGGGATGGTCGTTACAATCTTGTCATTGCTTCCATCGAAGGCATTGTTGTCGAATCCATTCTTGGCGGGTGCAGTGCCATTGCCGTTGACCGGTATCGCTTCCTTTTTAGCTATCGCTCCTTCCACCGAATGATGGATTCCGTAGGTAAAGTAGATTAAGTAACCAATCACGATCCACACGGCGAACCGAACCCAGGTTCCGGTGTCCAGTTGGAACATCAAGTACACGTTGAAGAACACGCTCAACATTGGCAGTAGTGGAACAAGCGGGACTTTGAAGGTCAGTTTAGTATTTTCCGTAGGCTGCAGCGTTGTGATGATGATCAAGAGGACCATGAAGGCACTCAGTACGGATAGGGCTGTGATAGTTCCCGGGTAATCGGAGGAGAGCTGATCCGATACAATGACCAGAATGGTGCAGACTGCGCACACAAGGACGGCTAAAATCAACAAGGTAATAAATTTAATACGACTTTGATCGTTTAAAGAAAAGATTATCTACATACCAAATACGCAAATGCCACACTTAACGATACCCGACGACAGCGAGCTTGGACTGCTCAACTTATCCGCATTATACAGCTGCCGGAATACATTTGGTATCGTTATCGTCTTGTTTTTCAAAAGCTCATTATCCTCGTATCTCAAAACAAGCACACTGACAGCCACGATTGTGTAGGCCAGCAACGTCCCTATTGACATCATATCGATCAATTGTTGCAGATTGAATAACATTGCCATCGTAGCGGCCAGCAGACCAGCCAAAATAGTGGCCAAAACTGGAGTTTGTGTTTTTGGATGCACCGTTCGTAGCTTTTTGTAGATGATTCCGTCCGTTGACATGGCGTACAGAACACGTGGCAAAGGGAACATGGCACCCAACAAACTGGTACACAGAGCAAAGATGGCACCAATCGAAACGATCCATTTGATCTCGTGCCAGCCGAGCTCTTTGAAAAGATGCGGAAACGGGGCTTCCGGGTTCTGAAGGTAGTATGGAAGGGCCATCGTCAACACCGTGGAAATACCGAAATATGCCAGGAAAATGATGATCAACGAAATCACAATAGCCAACGGAATGTTTCGGCTTGGGTTCTTGGCTTCTTCGCCGGTGGTAGCAATACAGTCGAATCCTACGAAACCGTAGAAACACTTGGCTGCTCCTGCCATTATCCCCGCAAAACCGTACGGTGCAAATCCTCCCGCGCCACCGTCTATACCCTCCGGGATATCTTCCGGTTTGATTCGCCAGTTGGCCGGATCACCTATAAGCAAAAAAGTTCATTAGCACATTATCAACCAAACCCCCACGTTTTCAATCGCTTACTGTTCATGCCACCAGCTACCAGCACGATTGCAATAACGCAAAGATTAACTCCGGTGAAAATGTTGTTCATCAGGGTCGATTCCTTGACGCCGTATGCCAGCAAAGCAGCCAGGATCAGGACTATCACGAAGGAGAAGAAGTCCGGATACTCCGCTAGGAAACCTACGTTCATCCCCATAGCTCCCTTCAAGGCATCGCTCATCTTGTTGCCCGTCAGTTCATCTATGTAGCCGCTCATGCCGCGGGCCACGCTGGATGTGCCTGGAATCGAAAGATACAAGTTAGTTGTAGTTATTTGTAGTTTTTGTTAAGCCACCGCAGAGTCCCCGTTTGTCGAAAATCATTCCATGACGCACAGTTGGTGCTTTATTACATTACGGAAAAGTTTCGTTGTGTCAATTAAGGATATTTTCTATGAACGCTGTTCAGAATAGCTCAATTGTTGTAAGGCTTGTTCGCGACAAAATCTGGATACCCCTGAATACGTATATATCTGGAAATACTTCAGCAACGCATTTTTTTCGCAGACTCATGAACGTATATCTGTTCATTGTGTGAAATCATTTTTTGGTGATACTACAAGCTTTAAGATCGAAGATGGCGTCGAAAGAAGAGCAAGTGCGAAAAGCAATTGTGTGCGGTCGCAATGAAAATCCGGATCTGTCAATAAGAAAACTTGCAAAAAAGATTGGTTTTCCTGCAAGCACTGTCCATGACGTTCTTAAATCGTTTGAAACACGTTTGACAACAGCCAGGTGTCGTGAATTTCAAACAAACAATTTCTAACAAACCGGAAACAGCATGAACACAACGTTAACGTTTTTTACTTGTAACGAACTTTGCCAGCGACAGAGGTAGCAGAATCAACTTCAAGCTTCGCGTTCATATAACGCATTCGAGCAACGGTGTCCGATTCCACAAACGATCGTCGTGGTAAACGGGTGTCCCACAACAGCAGCAACATTGGTAACGACGGAATCAAACAAATCACCCCAAGCGATCGATTTTGAGAGCTGGCGTTTGACTTGGCGGGCGGTGGTTCAACAGCAGTGGCTTACAAGGAACCACCTGGGAGCAAAGCGGTTCGTTAGAGCCCCCAACCACGAAATTCAAGACAATCTGGAAAGGCTGAACTACCATCTTCGCAAATTCTAACAGCAGTTGAGATGCTTGGGAATTGGAACTGTTGATCGTTTCCGCACATCTGCTCACGCACATACATTACTTCACCGTGTCCTGATAAGAATGTAGAGATAAGTTAATCCGACACGTCTTCGAAAATCTTCACCTCCACCGCTCCATCCTCCATAGTTATTCGCAATGGGATTTTCTTCCCATCCTCCGCTTTTACTTCGTGTTTTCCATCGTAATCTTCGCACACTTGCTGTGCCAGGTCGACTACCTTTACAAAGGCACATCCGAGGCTTTGGCTACACTGTATTCTCTTCATCTGGGTCCAAGCGCAGAGCAGTTCCAACGAAACTTAGTACTATCAGATAGTCCGGTTTTTTCGTCAATGCCGCATAATCTATGCGGAAAGTGATTCCGCGGCGCACCATCACGAAGTAGTTGTACGCAAACAGCACACGACGGCTCGGCAATGAAAATAAAAAACGCAACGAAATTTAATATAATAAGCTTGAGATCGACTTCCAAATTAACAGCAGCGTATACACGTCTGCTTGGTTCGGAAGTTGAGCGCTAAATGTCGACCATTCCTACGCAGCCATGACGCTCCCACGCTATTCTGGCTCGATAAAACGAATGAAGTCCATGTTGTACCGATAGAAGCAAATCCACCTAAATTGCCCGGAGTTGCGACCTATCGAGCGGCATTGGGCTCTCGTGAAGAGAGAAATGTCTCAGTATAAACAACAAGCTACAACTATAGAAAAATTTCGAAAATCGTGGATAAAAGTAGCTAAGTCGGTTGCAGAGAAATCTGCACATACCCTAATGGCTGAAGTAAACTCAAAAGTTCGTAGTTTCTTCATGCAGCTTAATTAAGTAACTGTAATTAGTTTTAAGATGACTAATAATGCACAATTAAATGAATAAAAAATCCATCTTGGATTGAACTAACAGCAAATTTGTTTTATTGCAAATTTAATCTGTCCAGATTTTGTCGCGAACAAGCCTTATTAGGCGAACAAACTGTTTCTAATAGAATGTTGACCAGTAGGTTCCTTGGTAGATGAGCGATATTTTTTTAAATCAAGTTTCTCGTGCATATTTTGTCTGCGTTAGTGGATCAAAGTAAGCCGCGCATAAAATCTGAGGTATTGATTTTTTGAGATGAGCTGTGCCTTAGATTTGGAGTAGTTTTAGGTTTATTTTTATCAGTTAACAGTTTGTTGCAATCGGATAAATTTAGGTTCTCAATTTTCCATACATTTTAATGTTAACTTCGGCCGTTAAATGGATTATTCTCTCCATTATGTTTGTAAATGTTGTGATTCGAGTTTCTTGACTGCGTCAGTGAATGCGCTTTTGCTGCGATAAATAGCAGTTGCAATATAAGGACTGTATTCGATGAAATTTGGACACACGCAATTGTTCGTAACTTTTTAGCGTGTGGGTAAAAATTATTGAAATTTTAACTGAATGTATTTCATTGTGTTGTGTCAATTGTGTAATGAGTTTCGTGAAAATCGGTCGGGTGATATCAGTGATGGCTTCGAATGAAGAAATAGTGCGCAAACAAATTTTGGGCACTCACTTCGAAAACCCAAACGCTTCTCATCGATGGATTGGAAAACAGCTCGGAATCGCATATTCAACCGTATCTCATGTGATCAAAACGGGCATTTGGGTTGGAAGAAAAGGTTCAATAAACTAATGATGTCAAAACTTAACCATTTACTAGTACTTTATTTCCAAAAAGTTTGAAAAGAATCGGGCTCAAGGAAAATTTTTGGTGACCTATTTTGTGTGTCCAAATTTCATCGAATACAGTCTTTATTATTATTAAAAAGGATATCGAATATTTGTCAATAAAACAAACATTTTCCCAATCCCCTTGCAAAATATAATGTCTTTTTCAAAATCACACCCATTTGAACGGCGCATATGTACCAACGCTTGATTCAGTCGGTTGTCACCTTCACTATCACTTTCACTTCACTCACACATCACCTCACTTATTTTGTGTTATTACTGGTATCACCGTGATCAAAAATGAACTCCGTGAGATGGAAGTGATGGTGAAGTGTAAATCGTAGTAGCCTTCGAAAAATCTACGGCTTGCGTCACTTTTTGTGGTGGCGTGATGGTGTCGTGGCAACCATAATAACACCAAGTTCATTCGAATTGTCACCTGGGATGAACTCTTTCATATTTTTTCACTGGGGTGGCATTCGTAATAAGGTTTTTTTTTTTATTTTCACTTCGTTTTCACCGTGAAGTGAAAACCGTAATAAACTCCGCTGTGTTTGGGCAAATAATCCTCAACGATCTTGGCCGAAATTAGGCTTCTTCGAAACGAGCCTATCTGTTACTCGTAGCATACCTAAAATATCAACAATAATGTGCAAACAACATTCATCTAAGTCCTGCAGCCAAATCTTGCAGGAGTTAGAAATCTTTGTTGACGAACTGTAAACCTATATTAAAACTTAAAAAAACATGGAGGCCCCTGGTTTCGACAACATCCTGAACATGGAGCACAAGCATTTGAGCCCCCAGTTCTACAGTCATCTGGCATTGATTTGTAAGCAAATCCTAAGGCTTAGCTACTTCCCCTCATGTTGGAACTCAGCTAAAGTCCCCATCCAGAGACCTGGGAAAGATCCTTCCTGTTCCAAAAGCTATAAATCAATCAGTTTTCTGTCAGGAATATCAAAGTTGTTTGAGCAAGCGATCTACTGTCAGCTTTTTAGATATGTCGAAGTGCTCAACATCTTGCTCGACGTACAATTTGGCTTCCGACGTGGTTGTTCAACAATTCACCAACAGCACCGAGTCACCAACATTCTTCGGCGGAACAACTCAGTATCAAATCATCTGCCATAGCACACCTCGACATCGAGAAACTCTTGGATATCGCTTGGCATGATGGCCTGAAGTTCAAGCTAAAACGATAGAATCTTCCCATCTTCCCGGTAAAGATAAAACTACCTGTCGGACAGGATATTCCGTGTTTCGCTGCATGGTACAGTTTCTGATGTACAAGAGAAAGTATAGAAAGTATACTAGGTCCACTTCTGTTTAACTTATTCGCTTCGGACATACTCCCGCTCTCTGCAAATAGATTCCTGTCGTTGTTCGTCGATGATACCGCATTCGTCTACAATGATAGAGTATCGAGAGCACTCAACACAAAACTACAGCGAAGCCTGAATGTCTTGCCAGAATACTTCACTGAATGGAAGATCTGTATCACAGCAGTGCAGACGCAGGTTAACTTGTTCCCATACTCCAAATCTCCCAGACTTGTTCCGCCTGGTGATTGTAAAATAAGCCTAACAACACAACGGTGGAATGGTCCAATTCAGCTGTCTATCTTGGCGCTTTCCTAGATAGCAAACTGATTTCCAGGGAGCAGGTTGACAAAACTACCACAAAGTGTAACGTTCTGTAGAAGCTACTGTACGAATTTATCAACAGAAAGTCTGCATTGTCCCAGAAAAACAAGCTGGCAAACAAATCATACTGCATCACCTGAAACTTCAGGACACCACTCCGAGGACAAACACAACTGAAGTCCACCGACTGGCTGAGATAAAGATGCTCGAAGGGCGTCTCAGTGAGTCTATCAATCGATACAGAAAACGCTGCCTGACCTCTGGTCAGCACATCATCCGGGATCTGGTTCTCCACCCTATGTCTTTTCAAATTTAAGTTTTAGTAGGTAGATAGGTTACCTTTTTTACCCTTCCTACACCAATAGAAGGGTATTAAGATCGCATGAAAACTCGACTTTTTATCCGAGGCCCAGAGGGCCGAGTGTCATATACCATTCGACTCAGCTCGACAAACTGAGCACATGTGTATGTGTGTGTGTGTGTGTGTGTGTGTGTGTGTGTGTGTGTGTGTGTGAGTGTGCGTGTGCGCGCGTGTGTGTGTGTGTGTTTGTGTGCGTGTGTGTGTGTGGTTTCTCAGCCATTTGTGAACCGATTTCAGTTCTGTTGACGGCAAATAAAAGCTACAACATTCTTATAGAACGCTATAGATTTTTTTTCATTCGGACATTTCGTTACGAAGATATGAACGAAACAGTACTTGACGGCCTATTATAATAGTAATCAAACAGTTTAGTTTCCCATTACATACTGAGCTATTTGTGTACCGATTTTAGTTTTGTTGGTGCCAAATCAAAGTTATAAAACCCTCAAATAACTGGTCCAAAAGACTATTATTGGTAATATTTTAATCACATTGCTGAACAATACGTTCAGGTTTGACAAATACTTCATTTTATAAATTGAATGTATGGCATATTTAATATTTCTGAATCTTCTTGGAATTTCTGATGAAAATATGTATCCAGTACAATATTGCCCACATTTGAGTTTGTAATTCTGGTGAAGTGTAAGAAGCGTTCTGTCTCACCATCGGTGGATTAATGCGGGTTTTCTAACTAACATAAACAGGTCGCTAAGCATTATTAATGGCAATATTTTAATCACATCCATGAACAATGTTTTCAGGATTCTCGAATAGTTCAGTTAATAAACAGAAATTCCAGGAAGATCCAAGAATATTCGATATGTTATATTTTCAATATTCCTGGAATATTCCTGGATTCTTCCTGGAATTTCTGATAAATATATGTATCGAGTACCATACTGGCCACATTTGAGTTCATAATTCTGGTGAAGTGTAAGAAGGGTTCACCATCGGTGGATTAATGCGTGTTTTTCTCTTTCAATTACTTTTCGAGTCGATAAAGAAGATCTATCTGTTATTCATGCACCCAGCAGAGAGTCGTTTCTTTTTAATTTGTAGCAAAATATTCGTAACTCTTTGTATTGTTTTTGTGCAATGAACGAATGGTCTTTCTGTTTCAACAAATGCTTCGTACTTTTGACAGTTGTGCGTGTGCCATTAATTACGAAGTAGCGAAGTAGCTTCATAAAACGTACAAATCAGTTTCGTTGCAAAAAACAACGAATTGATTCGTTAGTGCTCATAAGACTGAAGCGGCTGTCGTCTGCGAACAACAATTGTGATGCCGAAAACTTGGCGCTGCGAGTGGTGCTATTTTGACAGCTCGATTTTCTTAAAGGCTTTATGCTCTAAACACAATACTTGCGGTGGAAGTTGTCGTGTTTTGTCGTTAATTAGATTCGAAAAAAATTGTGTTGTACTTAATGCAAAGGTAATCAAAACGACAGTATTTTCTCATCGTTTATCCGTCAGGTATTATAATGTTTTATTTTATATACTGTTACTAGTAGTTTGGTAGAAGAAATATTGTAAAGACATCTAATCCATTGTGTACCAAGCTTAAAATGTTCAAATCACCACTAGCGCCACACCAAAAGCGGCTGGCTTCACGAACTAACGCTTTCTTCAGTCCTCTGTTAGTGCTACCTATAATATAAACTAAAATTAATTTTCAGTGTGGACTTTGCCGATAAATGAGGTAGAAATTAATTAAATAAAAATGAAAACATGGGCGAAATTTTCAGTTATGGGGACCCGCAGATCAACAACTTGTTAGTTAATGTTTGGTTGTAGGTATGTAAAATTATGTACATCCCGTACGAAACAATAAGTGAAACTCATTTTGTGGTAGCCCATGTATTATGTGGATCGAAACCGTGCTACAAGATCCAACGTTACTCGAAGCTAGGATCTAATCATATCGTGAAACTTATGTCCGATACTGCGTCTAGCGGAAATGACCCTAGCTCGAATCCCTGAAAATCAGTAGTCTGCTTTAGTAACTCATTCGAGCTTCAATGAATCAATTTTAACTCGAGGCATTCAACCACCCTCCGTGTGTCATCCGTAAACATATCGTCGAATGTCAATCAACTTATTCAGCAACACGATATAAACGAAAGACTTCAACGGCAATATGCAAGGGGAAACTTGTTTTCATTGTCAATGTCCACGGTGAACAACCGCGGCACAGCAGGTGCGTTGCGTTTCGTACCCTTTGAGTCATCACGAGTCATCATCGCATCGCACGACTGCTAAACCGTTTCTACAAATAACTTGACCTTGAGATATTTATGATACTCACCGATGACGTACTCCAAAATTAGATTCCATCCAATGGTGAAGGCCGCAAACTCTCCGATACTGACATAACTGTAGATGTAGGCCGATCCTGCCTTCGGCACTCGGGCAGCAAATTCGGCATAGCAGAGAGCGGCGATGGCCGAGGCGACGGCTGCCACCAGGAATGAAATAACTACGGCAGGACCAGCCTGCTCGTATGCTACCGATCCGGCAAGGACGTACACTCCCAGCCCCAGGGTACTACCCACTCCCAGCCCGGTCAGATCCAACAGAGAAAGAACTCGCGCCAGCTGGGAATCACTTCCGTCATCGTCGTTGCGCTTTTTACGCGTGAGGGCGTTCCAAAATCGTTCGTACCTGCCGCCGCGGCGCATTCTTTTTTTGTCGGATGTTTACTGCAATCTCACTTCGATGCACTCCGGATGGATGCACTCACACTCACACTCACCCAGGCACCGGCGAATCGCGAAACTGTGAAATAAAAAGATAAACGAAAAAGGAAGATAATTTAATGTGATGCCATAAAGAGCGAATGTGCCAATAGCCGACGGGATGGGAAATTCCGCAAGGCGTAGTTGGTGGATATTTCGAGAATGATTGGTTTTTAAATGTGTGTCCATTATTTGCAAGTTTTTTTTCTCTATAGGGGATTTACCCAAACACAACACGACGCTTACAATGGAGGAGTAGGCGAATAATCTTGTTAGGGTAAATCAATTTGACCTTGTACTCATTTTAGAGCAGTGGATTCAGATGCGATGGTTTACTATTGTCGGCAAAGTGAAATCCCCAAAATGGGTAAAAATACGGCGGTTTGACTTCTTTCAGATAGTGAAAATTAATTTAATCATATACAGTCAACATTAACGACATAAATGCTTTGTCAAATCACCAGTTATATTATTAATGACAGTCGCGAGGCAGAACCAACTAGCGATTTGAAATTGGTTCACTGTTGTAGTACTTCTTGGTCCGAAGAACAACTTCCAGTCTGCACCTTGCAGTGTCCACATTCTTGCGCTTTTCGGTGATACAATCTTTGTTTTTATTTTGATTCGTTTTGATATTTTGACAGAATATTTGAGGGTGTGTTCGTATAAGCTACATTACAAGAGGCGGATCATTAAGCTAGGACTGATGTGCTGGTACTGCCTTAACCATAACTAAAGGGTGTCCCACATCAAATTGGGTATTTTTTCTTGAAAACTTAGCTAGACGTAGTTTATAGTGTTTTTACAAAATATTTTTATCGCTGTCAGTTTTTCGAAAATCTGAAAAAATGGCGTCACCCGAAAAGCAATGTTGCGAATTGATTTTGCGCAAGCTCCTGGAAAATCCTCAGCTCTCTAATCGGGCATAGCAAAACAACTTAGAATCGTGCAGTCAACGGTAACCGAAGGTCCATTAATTATGTCACGCAGTAAGGTGGGAGGGGGGTTTGGAAAAACGTACCAATCCATACAAACGCATGTGTAGGTCCATACAAAAAACGTGACAAAGAGGGGGAGGGGGGTTTAAAAAGTCAATTTTTGCGTGACATAATTAATGGGCGTTCCCTAAGTGGTGTGACTAAACGTTACTACGAAACTCTGAGCACCCAGCGGAAGGAGAAATGCGTTCAGAATGGATGTTCTGTTAGTGATCAGGATGCCAAGCGTGTCGTGAAAGTGTTTGAGTGGAATCTCAATGCTTTGGAATGTGGCCAAAAAGTTGAATCTGTTCAAATCTTTTGTTGAGAAAGCCAAGGGCGGGGAAGGACTGCATATGTACAAAGTGCAGAAGGCCCTTTCCCAGTTAAAGCCTGATGTGGAAAAAAAAAGAAAGTCCTAGTAAAAAGGCCCATCGGGCTAGTGAATTCTAACAGGTAGACCTTCGGTAGCTTCCGGGGCTACTGTTTTTCACCGCCTAGCACAGGTTTGATGTTCCGAAGAAAGTAAGGAAGCAGAAACTTTCAAAGTTAGCCAGAAAATACAGGATTTGCAAGCGATCTGCTCATGTGCAAACGGAGTGCGCCTTTCGTGACTATCGGGACTGTGAACGGAGAAATCTACCTCAAGGATTGTCTACAAAAGCGTCTGCTTCATCTGCTGAAGCAACACGAGGGCCCTGCGATCTTCTGGCTGGATCTAGCTTGTTGCCGCTATTCAAATGTCGTCCTGGAGTGGTACGGAAGCCAACAGGGTCACTTTCGTACTCATATATATGAACCTCTCGAAAGCACCGCAACTAAGGCCCATCGAAAAATAACGGGCTATTATGAAACAGGCACTACGGAAACATCCCAAGGAACTAGAAATTAGAAGAAAAATTAGTATTCTCCATTTAATTCCAACTACCTTTGCTTATCTTCGACGGATACGCGTAATTCGTCTACAATGTGCAGACTTCTTCAGTGTCTCGTACTAATAACTCGACTAAGTCGACTAAGTCGAGTTATTAGTACGAGACACTGTATATTCTTCTTCGAAAATAGGTCACTATAACATTAATGTTCATCTAGCACTCTTGGTTTCAGTAAATGAAAATACAAAGTTGTGGCTTTTACAAAACACGACCGATTCGCAAGCAGGTTTATTTCACACTAACTTCAGTATAAATGGTTTTCTATCGTCTATCTGTGATACCCGATCGAGAACGATCCCTCCTTCTACTATAGTAGGGAGATAGCCTTATCAAGGCGAGAGTGAGTTACTCTCGCACCCATCAGGGAAGCTGATGGTTGTAGCAGAGTGGGTTTGCTAACTTAACAAATGAAAATATTCAACAGACACTAAAGAAGTCTGCACATTGTAGACGAAATACGCGTATCTGTCGAAGATAAGCAAAGGTAGTTGGAATTAAATGGAGAATACTAATTTTTCTTCTAATTTCTAGTTACAGTTCCAGTTCCACTAAACAGCTCAAACCCTCTAGGATTCATCCCAAGGAAATCTGAAGAAGACACGAAGAAAAAACAACAGCCAACTGGATAATTTTCTACAGCGTTGTTTTCGTGATGCAATTTTATGTGGGACACCCTTTAAATAACTTTTCTTCTTGACTATCCAGCCGCTGGTAGAAGTGACTTACTGTTATAAAATGTTGCCCTAGACAAAATTGCTTAACACAAAATTGACTCCTAAAACTTGATCATTTGAACAAGAAGAGGATTACTCAGCACACTTCTCTGAAATCACAGACTGAATAAAAAAGTACACTGTCTTCGGCAAATTTATTCTACTTCAATTTGTCTGTTTGGGATAAATAAAAAACAAATAAGTTTAAGGCCTAATTAATGACCTAGAACATCCTGAATTTGAAGAAGTTCAGGCAGAAAAAATAAATGCCTTATTGATAGTAAAAAGCGCTGTTTTTTGTGTGTGATGAACGTTAAATATTTTTGTATCTTTCTGAGATGTTCTAGCTTATTCAAAATGCGTTTGAGTTCAGAACATCAGAACTACAGTTGTATCCGCAGCTTTAAGGGCTGTATAAGATAATGATTTGTATTAAAAATATTGAATGAACCTTCAGTAAGATGATAATTTTGTGATGTTCTAGGTCATCAAAATTGTCCTTGAATTCAGAACTTAAGGTCTAAAGTAGTAACTATAACTGTTTGGTCTATACAAAGTAACGCTACGTATTCAACCATATTCAATGAATATTTTCGAGCGTAAACAAACATAACGAGATAAACCGGGATGATCGAGGTCATCCAAACTGTCCTTGAGTTCAGAACATAAGATCGACAGTTGTAACAGTAGGTTTTTAGAGTATGCAAAAGAATAATATGTATTTAACAATATTCATTGAATAGTGCGTTAACAGACAGAATGCGTAAATCTTGAGATATTCTAGGAAACCCAAACTGTCCTTAAGTTCAAAACATAAGATCTACAGTTGTAACAGTAGGTTTTTGGGCTATATAAGGTGAGTATATGTAATCAAACATATTCAATGAATCTTTTGGAAGGGCAACAGTCAATATATTATAACTTTCTGATCCTCTAGGTCCTGGCGCTCAGAAGTGACTTTTAAGCAATACAAAGTTACAATAAATATTCAAACATATTCAATTAACATTATAAAGCAATATGAAATGTTCTGTGTAATCTAAACTATTCCTGAGATCAGAACATAGGACCTACAGTTGCAAAAAAAGCTTTCTAGGCTAAAGGGTGTCCACGATGAAATTGCCACACACAAAATTTATTCGCAAAATTCGAGTTTTCATCCGATTGCCATCAAATTTTCAGGGATTGAGAAATAACTATTAAACTTCATTTTACCATTTTATTCGTATTTTATTTACAGTCCATACGCAAATGCCCGCACCTTGGCCTTAACCCCGGCCATAAGATTCTGCACAACCTGTGAATCAACCATTTTTTGCATGTAAACCCATACTTTCTTCACTTCCTCGACTGTCTTCACTACCTCAGGTCGTTTAAAAAGGTGCTGCTTCATAATCGCCCAGTACTTCTCGATGGGGCGGAGCTCCGGAGTGTTGGGAGGGTAGAACATTTTCGGCACGAAATTGACCTTATTGTCCGCATACCACTTCAGCGCGTCCTTGGAGTAGTGGCATGAGGCCAAATCCGGCCAGAAGATTGTTGGGACGTTCTGGGCCTTCAGGAGAGGAAGCAGCTGCTTCTGGAGGCACTCTTTTATGAACACCTGTCCGTTCATCGTGTCCTGGGTCACGAAAGGTGCACTCCGCTTCCCGCACGTGCAGATGGCTTGCCAAACCAGGAATTTCTTCGCAAATTTGGACATCTTCTGAGTGTGGACATGCTCCGGAACGCTGAACTTATCCTTGGCCGTGAAAAACAGGTTGCCGGGGATCTGTTTGAAGTCGGCCTTCACATATGTTTCGTCGTCCATGATGCAGCATTCAACTTTCGTCAGCATGTTGAGGTACAACTTCCTGGCACGGATTTTGGCGGGCTTGTTCTGCTTCTCGTCGCGATTAGGGGCCTTTTGTACCTTGAACGTTCGAAGCCCAGCCTTAGTTTTGGCCTTCTGGACAAAACTTCGGCTCAAGTGCAACTTCTTAGCCACATCCCGAACGGAGGCGTTCGGATTTCGGTTGAAGGCCACAACTACGCGGTTGTGATTTTTGGTGTTGTACGGAATACTTTTCCTTCACTTCTGGGCTTCCGATCGGTGGTCAACCGTTCCTCGAACCGCTTAATCTCTCGTGACACCGTGGAATTCGCGATTCCCAACGTTTTAGCGATGGAACGATGCGAGAGATCCTTGTTCTCGTAATGAATGCGCAAGATTTTATCACGCACGAGCTGTTCTTTCGACTCCATTTCCGCAAGTTTTGATCACAGGACTTTAAAACTTGCAGGATGTAAATAATGCACTATGAACTAAATCCACTCAAATTTTCATTAAATTCTACCCAACGGTTAAAAAGTTAGAGCAATTTCATAGTGTGGCAATTTCATCGTGGACACCCTTTATGCACAGCTTCGCTGTGTATTGAAACATATTCGTTGAATATCTTGAAAGACCAACAGATATTATGAGATAATCTTCTAGGTCCTGGGATTGAAAACGGAAACAAACTATCCTGGGATTCAAAATACTATCCTAGGATTCAAAACAGAAACTATCCTGGGATTCAAAACGGAAAACTATTCTGGGATTCAAAACGGAAAATCTATCCTGGGATTGAAAACTGAAAATCTACAGCTGTAACTTTAGCTTTCTAGACCAAACAAAGAAACAATATGTAACTGACCAATATAAGTGAGTCTTCTGGAAGGTTAACAGATAAATATAATGAGATATCTCGGGATGTTATAGATCACCAAAATTGTCGTTGAATTCAGAAGTTAAGATCCATAGTCATAACATCAGCATTATAACCTATGAAAGGTGACGATAAATTTTCTGTTCAACTGAAACACATTCAGTGAATCTTCTGTAAGGTCACCGGTCATTATCCGATTATCTTGGGATGTTCAAATTCATAAAAACTGACTTGAGTTCAGAATTTAAGATATACAGTAGTAACCGTAGCCTCTTGGGCTATACAAAACTACGAGAACTATTCGATGAGTGAATTTATTTATTTATTTATTTATTTATTTATTGGCGTCAATCAATAGTAGACCACATACATATTCATAACATAACGCTAGAAAAATTTTAGGCCTGAAAGGGTTAATTCAATGAATATTTTATGGCATACTCTGAATGGCTTTCATTTAGTTGCGTAGTCGTACGTCATCGTTTCGAACTACCCTATGGTGCTGTACCTTGTAGTTTTTTAGTATGTCTACAAGCGTTGCAATGTTCTGGGTTTTCTCGTAAGGTGCCTATGTGTTGAAAGTCCCAATTCATATTTTTTGTTGTGTCTGGCAACCAACGACGCGTATTGGCAAGGTTGCTGGTTTCTCAATTCTAAAAGCTTAACTGTTAAAAGTGTTCATCAGTGTGTTACATATATGGTATGGATTGAAAATCGAAGTTCCGCAATAATGTAACATGTTCGTCTAATGTGTAAGAAATCGTGACTGGCGCACTGTGCTAAGCGACTTACTCTCGCATTCGACCGATTTTCTTTCAAAATAACAAAATAAGGCCACTTTTATTGACTTTTATTTACGCGGTGAACGATTCGTTGTACCGCAAAAGGACCCGACACCATGGACAAATTTTTTGGCCTTCAAACTTCCACGGGACCACTTCGGTAGAGGACGATCGGATGAGACACAAGATGACGGAAGTAAACAGATGCGGAGCCTATTTCGGTGCCATGGTACGGGGAGAGGTGATGTGCATACTAGTGATGGACCGTGCAAAGGATAGCTACGGAGGTGGTGTAGTCATGGATTCGATCCTATTAACGCCGTTCGTTGGATTCCGTATTGGAGAGATCCTGGGTCTGACGAAACTAGCGATCTAGCGGTGGGTAGCAACCGGATTGACAAACCAGCTAACAAATTGAGGAAAGGAACCCGAAATTCACCCATACGGGAGCAGTAGTTCCTGTACGACAGTGAAGAAAAGTATCCGAGGAAAAGTTTTCCACCGGTGAACACGGCTAAGGAATCCAGCGTTCATCTGTTACTCCATGAGGTAAGAGTACTTGCGGTTCTGGTAGATGCAAAACGGTTCTCGAAGTGTTAGTTCGAACGATGGCGTGTGTATTCTGTTTTGTGTCGAACTACAAGCAAAAAGTAGATCGAGTAATCTTTCAAAACGCTGTGAGCGAGGGCCAGGTAGATAAAAGTATGGAAACCGAGATAAGTCATGTTAGTTCATGTTCTGTTACAGCAAGCGGATTGATCGATGATCTGAAGATGTAGTCGAGGAACAAGGAACGCCCGGTGAATCAGTAAGTGGTTATCAAGAAGTCCATTCCGTTGTATAAGCTGACCCCGCTGATCGACAATTACGGAATGATTCGGATCGAAAGACGAATGGAGCGGCCGGTATTTTTGTCGTTTGAAATGTGTGAATCTGTGGCGCCATCTGTAGGTTTACAGTTTTTTTACATAATGCGTCGAATGAGTGATCGGAGCGGAACTTATAAAAATGGGTCCGGATAAGTTGGCGCCTCGCCTGCATCGACTGATAGTTAGGATCTAGAAGATCTACCGGAGGAGTGTAAAGAGGGAGTTATTTGCCCAATATACAAAAAGGTTAACAAGTTAGAATGTGAGAACTATCGAGCGATCACTATTCTCAACGCGGCCTACAAAGTACTGTCCCAGATTATCTTCCGTCGTCTACCGCCGCTAGCAAGCAGATTTGTGGGAAGTCATCAAGCCGGTTTTGTGAACGGTCGATCGACAACTGACCCAATCTTTACGTTGCGGCAGATCCTCCAAAAGTGTCGCGAATATCAAGCCCCTACACTTCGACTTCAAAGCCGCCTGCAATACTATTGATCGTGAAGAGCTATCGAAGATTATGGACGAGAACCTTTTTCCCGGGAAACTGACCAGAATAATCAAGGCTACGATGGATGGTGTGCAGTGTTACGTAAAGATATTGGGTGCGTTATCGGACTCGTTTGAAACACGCAAAAGACTTCGACAAGGCGATGGTCTTTCCTGATTACTGTTCAACATTGCGCTAGAAGGTGTTATAAAACCTGCGGACTTTAACGAGCGGGGTACGATTTTCAATAAATCCGGCCAGTTCATCCGCTTCGCTGCCGACGTGGACATTGTGGCAGAATGTTCTAGGAGTTAGCTTATCAGTACACCAAGCTGAAAATTGATGCGGAAAAGGTTAAATTGAAGGTGAATGCGTCGAAAACTTAGTATCTGTTGGTTGGATGAACCGAGCGTGATAGAGTTCGCATAGGCAGAACTGTGACAATCGACAGAGATGAGTTAGAGGTGGTGGATGAGCTTGTGTACCTCGGATCATTGGTTACGTCGAATACCAACTGCAACAGAGAAATTCGTAGACGCATTAATACAGGAAATCATGCTTACTATGGACTCCACAAGACCATGAGGTCTGGTAAACTTCAACCCCGTACAAAGTGCAGCATGTAAAAAACACTGATAAGACCGGTAGTTCTCTACGGGCATGAAACGTGAACAATGCTCGAAAAGGGCCTGCAATCACTTGGAGTTTTCGAGCGACGCTTGCTTAGGTCCATCTTTGGCGGTGTATGTGAAAACTGTGTATCGAGGAGAAGTATACAGAAAGTCACTAAAGCTGGAAGGCTACAATGGGCGGGACATGTTGTAAGAATGTCGGACAGCAACCCCGCAAAACTGGTGTTTGCCTCGAATCCGACCGGTACAAGACGCAGAGAAGCGCAGCGAGCTAGGTCATAAGACCATGTGGAGCAAGACCTTGAAAGTGTGGGACATTAGAGGAACTGGAGACAAGCAGCCCGCAACCGAGCTTTATGGAGAAATATCGTGACGCAGGTGCGGTCATAATAGGACGTTGGAACAGCATAAGTAAGTAAGTAATGTCGAATGAGTCGACGTCGAACGTCTGTCTGCGGAAGTTCATATCCTTACTAGCGCCTTCTTCTTCTACTGCTTGGCAATCAATTCTTGTATACAATCAAGCCCCTGCATCAATACGTCGAATTAGTGTTTGAAATGTTAACTTCTATTATTACGAAGTAAAATTCAGTCTAAAACAACAAAATTATGCTTCCTTCATTGTCGATGTAGAATGAAAACTCAGAACGTTGCTTCCTTTTCTTGCGAGCAATATTTGCTTGGTGCTTAGTGCACATAAATAATCAAAAGGTCTATAGAAATATAGAAAAATCAAACACAATATTCCTTATTCCATGTCCAATTTGTCATTTCCATCGATGAAATTCTACTGACTGATGGCAATCCTTTATTGGCTATGTTGAAATTCTTCAAAGTGAAGAACGAGAATGTCCAAGGAAAGTTCATTGCAATCATACTTGCTCGTCGTTCCATTCACTGAATTTGCATAGAATGTGTGCCACCGGCGTCCGACCGACTGGCCGTAAAAAATAACAGTTGCCTATATGCCTCATTCAGGCGTCACCAATCGACGACCATAATAATTCCCAAACGTAGAAACCCTCCATCCGTATAGTAATGAGTGGTGCTAAATTTTAATTTACTCTTTGGAGCACCCGCCATAACAACATGGCTATCGAAATGCACTGCTTCCTCATGCTGACTAGCTGACTACCAAAAGGCTCTTATGGGTGTACGTAATACTCATCGATTACCACGGATCTCCACGGGTTTTCAGCCGAACCGTTTCAGCTGTCTAATATGAAATGTATACGAAAAAAATAAAATGTGCCTTATTACGAGCTGAGTGAAAAACAAAATAGAAATTTAATTCGCCGATGAAATGAACGGACAATCAGTAAAAAAAATTCACCGATGGTGCTCTTATGAAACTGGTTGATCTGACTCTGGGACTGGCGCGGTGTAGATTGGGTTGTTTTGTCGCAATCGATTGGCGGTGGATCTTTTTTTTTCTTATGCGAAATACTTTCACAACAATTTGCAGACTGACAATCAAGGGGGATTTTCGCCAAACACAAAATCGTCTGATTATAGTCCCGGAGTAATGGGACCGGTTGGTGCCGGTTCCGGATGAGGTTCGTTATCGATTCAGCGTTGATGCAAAAATTTGTTAATATTCAGTGTTGTTTGGGATTTTTAATTGCTTTACATATATATATTCGAAACGACGTGGAATTCTAGTGCTACATAAACTGCCAAACTGGAACTACAATAAATTTGTTTGTTGTGGCACATAAAAGGGTGCAACAATCAAAATGTTGTCAACTTAAACTTCACGCATCTAGTTTAATCGTACATCTAATAAAACTTGAACACCCCTGATTTTAGAGGTATGTCACTTATCAGAATGGCATCCAAGCAAGCGGAGCAACGCATCAAATTTCTCACGGCGGGAAAATCCAACTACGTAAACCGAGTTAAAGCAATTGTTAAGAGTGATCAAATCAATTGTCACCAAGGTAATAAAAGTGTTCGAGGGAGAGAGTTACTAGTGGTTTTAACCGGAACCCCAGTATCTCCATCTCATATCATATTGAAAAACAAAGAACCTACTGAAAATTATTTGATAAATGAAATATTTACTGTACACTTATTCAGAAATAAAATTGTAATTCAATGGATCCCTGGACAAAAAGGACTGCAACAAAACTAGGGCCTAATTAGAATCAAATTGAAGAATTAAAATTAACGAAAAGTGGCCTTATTGAATTTGGAATCAAAAATAGAAGACGATATCTTTAGAGAAAGGGAAACTACACTTTCAGATGAAGTAAGACGTGACTCATAAACCTTTGAAGACACTAATCTTCCAACTGATCACACTATTATTATATCTCGAATAAAAATAGGGTACACAGCTACACAACATAGATGAATCAGGTGGAAGCTATTTAATTCAGATAAATGCGAAAATGCGATGTCACAGAAAATCTAACACATATTTTACACCACTGTACAAAATTACAAACAACCAGACAAAAATATTCAATTTTATCAATATACTGATATCACACCTATTCTGGCTGAAAAAAAATCCGAAAAGATAAGACAGGCTGACGAATTCATAAGGAAAATTGAAATTAATGTTTGAAACTAAACTGCGAACAGCTTACTGATGACGTAAATAAAAACAACTACAAAAAATTTTACCCGGTTCCGGATATTGAAATGTAGAATATTATCAAACTTCGTGTTTATCTTTTTCATCGCCAATCAACCAACAATCAAAGCTGTCAAACGCAAAGCAAGATTTTCCTGAAATGGATCGATAGGTCTGCGCCAAAGCGAGAAAGAAAGAAAGAAAGAAATATAAAGGACTGTATCAAAAACAATCTGACAACACATTTTTTCTCATAGCATGAAATTTAAAAAAAAACACAAAAAATTAAAAACAACTGTATCATTTAATTCAACGTTCATGTTTTCATGTTTAAGCAAACAAAAATGAATGAAAGCAACTTTATTTCCAGAATTGTCTGGTTTTGGATTTGACTCCACTCATGAGGTTTTAGACAGCAGTTTTGTCACATTTTCTAGAAGCAGCTTACCAATTCTTTTTGAACTCTTCCGTGGTTTTGCACTTCTAACCACTCATCTTGAAGTTCCACTTGGCGATAGCCCAGTAGCGTCAATTGGACGAAGCTGGGAAAATTGAGAGGATTCCAGTCGTTCTCAACGAAATCTACTCCTTTTTCTTGAATCCATGGTAAGACTGTTGTAGTTTTGGAGTAATAGGTTGACGTTAAATCAGACCAAAACAAATGAGGGACATTGTGCTGCTTGTATAACGGATCCATCCTTTGCTACAAACACTCAGTACGGTAAAGTTCGGCATTGATCACACCTAGAGTGTAGAAAATCGATGACTTGGAGCCTCAGGAAGAAATTACCCGCCGTACGAGAATCGTTTGGCCAAATCTTTCCATCTCCTTTTCGAAGATGCTCACATCTTTGCCGATGACCTTGCGACGGTCCTGGAAGCGTTCTGTAGTCCTCTTTCACATATGTTTCGCCATCGATCAAAGCGCAGGCAGACGGTCGTTGCAAAAGTTGGTTGTATAACTTTCTGGCTCTTGTTTTCGCCCTGGAATTTGGATCAATACTTTGTTTTGCTATTTTCTGTTTCTTATAAGTCTCCCGGTTGTGCAACGTCTTGATTCTATGCAATATTCTGATGGAGATACCAGCCTTTTTGTGCAATTAACGAATCGACATCGATCTGTTCCGAAGGATGAGGTTGACTACCTTCCGATTCAATGTTGGGTCAGCTGCATCTGTTTTTCTTTATCTTCTTTGCTGCTCATCGAACAAGTTATGCTTTTCAAAATTGTTGATGATAGATAGTTGATGATACGCAGTCTTGATGAATTGCGAAACGTTTCGCTATTTTGTTCGTCGAGACATCCTTTTCACGTAGCCACTTGTCCACCACTTGAGCCAATCATTTTGATTCGCTGCATCTCGAAAACGCGTTATGTCTAAAACTCCCGAGATTCACATAACAAATGATAAGGTGTTAGCAAAAGACTTCTGTATGGCGGCATTTTTGTGGAATAGTGTATAGATGGTGCAAAAAAGTGATTTTTTTAAGAATTTGATAAACAAACTGTATAAAAAAATTCTAGCGACTTATTTTCTTATAAGTGTAGCTTGGGGTGCCAAAATCGTTTAATTGTTTTTTTTATCATGATGACTTATAACGTTAAGAAGAGGTTTCATGACTATCAATTTAAATTATAGAAATCCTTAAGAGCCAAGAGCTAAGAGTCAGTTCTATTGTGGTTATATCACGTCAATTATGTTTTCTTCTATAGAAGCAGCACATCTAAATAGTTGATATACTATTCTATATGCGGTATAATTTCAGGTCTTCCAAGGGATTCCAAAACATTGTAAAATAATTTTAAATATTTTTTTTTTTCGGTGGTTATGATACATTGTTCGAGGTTCATAGTGGATGCCCGGGTTCGTCTACAATTGCAGCAGGACCACAATCTGTAGACATGTGAATACAATTAAAATTGTTATTATCATTATATATTATAATATCCTTTCACTATATTATCTTTGATATTTTATATGGCACTAGCTGAACCCGGTGCGAGCCTTAAACCTTTAAACTCCTGCTTAAAAACCCCCACATGCCAAATTTGTTCAATTTGCCTGATTAGTACTCGAGCTTTGCAGAAATTTGTGTTTCAATTGTATCCATTTCCAGGCGGGGAAGGAGCTTCGAACCATCATAAGAACCTTCTCCGGCCTCAACAACCCCTACATATAAGTTTTCATAACAGTAGGTATGATTCTGATGTTTGGTTGACATTTGTGTCTAATTTGCATGAGAGCCTACCCCTTCTAGAGAGAGGAGGAGTCTCAAACCTCCATACAAACATTGCTTGGTTCCGAAAATCCCCACATACCAAACTTGATTCCATTTGCTTCATTAGTTCTTGAGTTATGCAGAAATTTGTGTTTCATTGGTGTGGGAGCACCCCTTCCAGATGCGAGAGAGGTCTCGAACCATCATAAAAACCTTCCCCGACCCCAAAAATCCCTGCATAAAAATATTCATACCAGTTGGGATAATTCTCATGTTTGGCTCAAATTTTTTTTCTTCATTTGTATGAGAGCCACCGCTTCCAAAAAGGAGAGGGGTCTCAAACCCCTGTAGAAACATTTCTTGCCTACAAAAACCTCCGCATGCCATATTTGGTTCCATTTGTTTGATTAGTTCTCGAATTATGCAGAAATTTGTTTTTCATTTGCATCGGATCCCCCCTTTCTAGAGGCGGGAGGGGACTCGAACTATCATAAGATCATTTCTCGAACCCAAAAACCCCTGCATACAAATTTGCATAGCAGTAGGGACAGCTCTCATATTTGGTTGAAATTTGTGTTTCCTTTGTATGGGATCCCCCCTTTCCATTTGTATGATTAGTTCTCAAGTTATGCAGAAATTTGTTTTCCATTTGCATGGGAGCCCCCCTTTCTAGAAAAAAGAGGGGCTTCACAACACCATAAAAACATTTTATGCCTTTAAAAACTCGTCCATACCAAATTTGGTTCCATTTGCTTGATTAGTTCTCGAGGTATGCAGAAATTAGTGTTTTATTTGTATGGGAGCCCCCCTTTGTCAGAGAAGGGAGGGTTCTCTAACTATTATAAGAACCTTTTCTAGCCCCAAAAATCTCTCCATATAAAATTTCACGCCGATCGACTCAGTAGTTTTTGACCCCAAGTAACATTGCCATAACCATGCAGCTTTATTAAGTTTTATTAAAGTTTTATGGAAGCCTCTGGAAATCAATTTGCTTTAATTATGGTACCAAGAGGTGCCAATAGGTTTCAACTTTTATTCAGGTTTATGAGAACATATACAGCTTCTTTACAGCGATCTTAAAATAATGTCTTCTAAAGTTCCGTTTAGTCCTATCAAAGGTTTTATTTTGACTTTATGAACTCGTAAAATGCTGTTTTTAAATGCCGTTTTAAGAGTCGTTGAGATTATCTTATTATGGTCAGTTGAAAAAGCATTTTAAACCCATTTTGCCTCCAGTTAATGCATTAATTGGAAAATTGGCATTGAGAAAAGTCACCAAATGAACAAATGGTTTCATAGTAGCCATTGCGAAGATAAATTTGCTTTTTGCCAGAATTTGATTCTTTCCAATCGCCATATTGAAATTTATGAAATAACTGAAATGTGGAAAAATAAATACACCAAATTTTAAATGTAATTCAAATAAACTGTAGATCAGAGACCAATTTTGACATTCTTTTAGATAACCTTACTTTGTTCCATAAATTTTCAGGAAATTCATGATTAATTTATTGAATATATTTGTTTCAACTTTGTTTTTGTAGATGTAAACTCGTATTATTTCTGAAACGCATTAATTTTCGGCTCTTATCGTACCAATATTCACCATAAAATTAAATGCGCATATGATTTGGAGCATGATACGCTGTGAAAAAACTCAATTTGTTTTGGATATTTTGCTATCAAACAAAATTTCCCGCAACGCTAGAACTTTTTTTCTTAGATATTATTTACTGCTTAATGAATCAGAAGAGCAGAGAATCGAACAAAGCAGAACAACAAAAACCAACCACGATATCACCGTGAAGTTTGACAGCTGTGGCCATTTGGCCCTATGCTGGTTTTGATGGCAGCCAATAGGTTTGATGATGGTTCTCAAGTGGCCATAACATCTTTCACTAGAACATTTTCAAAATCTTTATGGTATTGTAAAGGTTTTATTGATTTGTTTTCACAACCGTCTATAGAGTGGGCCACTTTGTACACATTTCGGCTTTAAAGATGCATAGAGGAGGGTTGGTGGACGAAACAGTTTTAAATGTAGTTTTATCAACAAAGCCGGGAGAAGTGCTATTCGGCTGGAATAAAACTAAAATTGTTCCTTGGGTAAGGTTCAGACAGACAGAAATCCATTTTAAATCCACTTAAGTCGAGTTATTAGTACGAAACACTGAAGAAGTTTGCACATTGTAGACGAAATATGCGTATCTGTCAAAACAATCAAAGATAATTGGAATTAAATGGAAAATACTAATTTTTCTTCTAATTTCTAGTCACAGGTATTCCACTAAACAACTCAAACCCCTCTAGGATACAAATTTCATCTTCTAGTTTCAAATTTTTATGAAGACATAGATCGATAATTTTTGTTTTGCTTTATTTAGTTCTCTCCATGAATTTCTAAATTTCCCAACGGCATCCCGAATTTCTGAGTAATTTTCTTTGAAATTATTTTCTGAATTTCATTAAAATTCACCACTTTAATTATTCAATAAATTCAATCAAAAATTTGTCGAAGAAAAAATTCACAAGACCAAGCAGTTCAACAGAAGAAGCACGGAAAAAAATTTGTGAACTGCAGTCATGAATTCTGGAAAAAGCAAAAATACATCGTGAACTGAAATACGTTATCATGAACTAAATAACATTAATTGAGAAAAATCCTGAAAACGTGAACTAGTTCACTGTTCGTTATCATTTTCGGGAACGCTTTTTTATGTGCGTTCTATGTTAGTCTTCAAACCTGAGATAGTATCAACGGTGATGAAATCGAAGTGGTAAATTCATGAATCTATGCTCATTAGTGATCGCCAAAAACGATACCAGCAGAGAGACACAAATACGCATTATGGCTGGACTGCGCTAATTTTAAAATTTCGCCACAAGCCACTCCGAAAGACTAATAGATTGCGTCTTGTGACATTGGAAGGCTTGCGAAGTGCAGTCTTGAACCGTATAGAATGACGTTGACTTTTGTGTTACGCTGACAACACACCGACCTTTCTCTCTTTCGCGTTGTGAATCCTCAGCAATGACAACCAGTATTTTATTCAAATTGAGGTAGACTAGTGGCTACTTATACATTCGATTCACATCGAATCGACGGCATTTCCATCAGATGCAAGCCACAAACTTTCTCTCACCTTACACGATGTGCATTGAACGACTCCCGACATGACTCAATCACCCGTGTGATAAACAATCATGTGTGAGCATGCGTAAGGCAGCGGAATGGAAACGAAAACGAAAGTAAAAATGCATCGAGGCCTACAGTTGGGCGAGCGAGTTCAATCACTAGTCCACAAACGTGTTCGACCAGCTGATGAGAACTGAGCTTCTTTGCTTCGAAGATCCATCTAGCAACCTCTGATAATAATAAATAACCACAACAACTTCGGTACGAAGCGACTGCCACTCGTATAACTGAACAGATTTATCTCATTTCCGCATCTTCCGCTTCGTCGTCTGTCTGGACAATGAACTGACTACAGATGAATGGGCTCCGTTTAGCAAATATTTATGTCCATTCGATACTTGACAAAGAGTGATCGAACCGGTTCCGGACCACAGTTAACTGTGGTCAGTGCATTCATCAAGCTGGAAAAACAGTTTTCAAGGTTAGCAGGTTACACCGTAGGGCCATTGAATCAGATGATTAATGATGAACAAACCTATCGATGGGTGAAATGTTATTTAGACAAGGTATCAGAGGGATGTTAATTTTTGGTGGCATGATACCAACACCTAAAAAACAGAAATAGAAATCGAGCATCTTTGTTGTCTTAGTTGCGTTCCATAAAGTCAACATTAAATTACGTGCAATTATTTCGAAGCGTGTTTGTATGATTTTTAAGAGCCATTAAATACATAATCATAACTCCAACATTCAACAGCCTCTGAACGTATCGAATGTAAATAAAGTCATGTCAATGAGAAATTACCCTCGGAAAGAAACAACGTGACACAGCATAGAGGCATTAAATGTGCAATCGGTCACAGTTAATTGAATATTTACTTACACCCGGTGAGCCGGGGGGTCCATAGTAATAGACATGTTTTGCAATCCTGGTCGACAACTTTGATACCACCATGGTCAAAGGCACTCTTTATGCCAGCAAGCATTGACTAACCAACCTTTAAGTTGGCTGATGTAAGCAAAGGGCACTATGACAAGTAGGCGGAAAATTCCGCTTCCACTAAAAAAAAACGGCGGCCATTTGTGCTGGACCCTGAAGCCAATTCAGTATGGCTATTGAATTGTTTGTTACTACTCTTAAGTGGGTGGGGTAGGGTAAGGCGCCACTCGGGTAGTTTCCATAAGGCTAAAATATTTACCTGCACTTAGTAATTCAGAAAAAGCACCAAAAAATGAAAAAAGTGCCACTAAATTATTAAGGCCTGTGCCAACAAATAATGTGTGATCAGCATTAAAAAATTAGGAATGAGCAATAAAAGATGAGAAAAGATCTTCGGATAATCTAATTGTGACCGGTAAATCTATCAAATAAAGCAACAGCTATTAGTATATGTGCAATTAAATATGGCAGTATTTCCGCCAAATTATGTAATTTGAGCACTAAACTATTCGCATATGTCTTTTAATTTTGTTGGATTTTCCTATAAAAACAGTAAAATGAGCAATGGATAAATAAATATCCATTGCTCATTTCCTGTTTTATCGGGAAAATCTAACAGAGCTAAAGACATATGCGAATAATAGTGCTCAGAATTATAATATCTGTCGAATAGCTATTACTATATAGCTGTTGCTAACCGATATCGACCAGATCATTCTCATCTTTTATTGCTCATTCTAATTTTGTGCTGATCACATCATTTACTAGCACTTAATAATTTAATGGCACTTTTTTCATTTTTTATTGCTCAAATCTCTCTTTTAATTGATGATTAATTATGCTGCCGTTTCCATAATTATGCGCTCTACAGATCTGGTTTAGTTCACACCTGAATCCGTTGTTTAAACGAGTTGAGGCTTTTTAGAACATGTAAAATTGTGATTCCCATTTGAAATTTATTCTGTTTTCATTATATACACATTGAAATTGACAATTTTTCTGATGCATAATCAACACCACATGGATGTAGAAGGAGATGTTCGCTCATCACCATGAGGCACCAAGAGTGAACATTAATGTTTTTGGCTAGAATTAAAGATGTGAAGAGAAAGTGTTGATAGTTCCGTCAGATGCGGCAGGTAGGAAAATCTAACAGATGTTTTTGAAAATTGAGCGAAAGGGCATGTATCCAATGGTACTCGAACCATGGACGTCAATCTTTGCCTAACATCCCACTGCGGGGTAGGTTGAAGCAACGGAACAAGTCCGCCACTTCAACAGGCAAAAATTGACGCATGGAAAGACGCTCATGTACCACTGTGGCTTGTATAGTTATTCTAGCGATCTACATATTGTGTGCACTCTGTTTTATTGATGCGCACATGGGAGAGGAACTCTCTCCTTTTTTGGGTTTGTTTTGATTCGCACCGACTGACGATCACTAACGGTGCCTCATGGTGATGAGCGAACATCTCCTTCTACATCATAATCGTTACTCCTCGCACGGAGAATAAATAACATAAGAATTAATGTATGTAAACCACATGGATGATTTATTAAATTTGGAAAGTATCACTTGATCGTTGTTTCTCCCCTCGAGAGTTTATCCGCTCGAGGCGAGGAAAAAACACAGCCACATGAACGTTGAAGGAAAAATCTAAAAATCTGTTCGATTTCAAATGGAATAATAGGCTAGTAAACACAAAGTTGTATAACGCGTATCCGGTTTCAAACTTTCTACTATTAGGGCATCTTCAGCGGTGGCCTATTTTTGGAACAACTTTAAACTTTCAAATTTGCATCAAGTTTCAATAGAACCAGTTAAAATAGACCAACTTTAGGTTTCCCGCACCGTTGTTGTATTTCTTGTTGTTAAATCCGCCAACACCTGTCATGCTGACGATCATTCAACATCAGAGATCAGAAGTTTTTCCTTTCAGAGGCCGCAGATTTTTTGCAAATGTTAGTTCAATGTTGTAGAACCCCTTGGTCCGAACCCAAGCAACACATAAGTTTTATAACGGTTGAAAATAGTTTTATATGACTAGATTTGGTTATAAAGAAGCTTCCTCAACATAAAATCATGAAGATGTGTTACTCGAGAAGTACATCTTGCAGCCTGCACCTTGCAATACATTCTTGCGCTATTCGGTACTAGATCTTTGCTTTTGTTTTGATTCACTGGGTTATTTTGACAGAATATTTGAGGGTGTGTTCGTATGAGTTAGGTTATGAGGGGCGAGTCATTAAGCTTGGGATCGAGTCTGGGACCGATGTGCTGGTACTTCCTGAGCCAAAAACTATATCCATTTTCTTCTTAGATTATCAAGGTTAAACCAAATACCCAATACGTACTCCTTCGTTTGGCTGAAAGTGTATGTGTGAATACATGCATTTCATTTAAACGGTATCGGATAATGCTGATTTTTAATTTGGTACCGGAATACCAGAGTAGAAACGGAGAGGCTCGCGTCCTGGAAGACGCTCGAACGTCGACAGTGATTTCTGTTTCGGTCATCATAAGCTCTTCCAGGACTACTTCCGCAACATGCCAACTACGACAAAAGCCACTGTCTGCGTTGTTTCCGCATACCAAGGAAGATGCTTTTATCATAAGAGAGATTCTTTTTACATCCAGTGGACTTCCGAAAAGTTGAAGATTCTTCCCAGAAGTTCAAGCATTTAGGGAACGTCCATTAATTACGTCACGCAAAAAGTGACTTTCATACCCCCCACCCCTTGTCACGTTTTTTGTATGGACCACCAAATATTTTTTGTAGGGATCGTCACGTTTTACCCACCCCCCCTCCCCCCTACCACGTGACATAATTAACGGACCTTCCCTTATCAAGAAATTAAGGAAGCTTCCCAGAATTCAGAAAACTTGTCATTTTTTTGGGTATTTCATAGAAATTAATAGAACTTCCCAAGATGTTCAAGGAACTTCTCAGAAGTAAAGGGTTCGGTCCACGCAACCTAAAAGTCGGCTTTCGCTCATTGTAACATATGACAGCTGTCAAATCGACTGTCAAAAACTCGTGAACACCTTGAGTTGACAGGTTACTGCTTGACATTTGCAAATTACAGTTATGTTATTTGCTTTTTAATTGCAACACGTTGCAATTAAAAGACGTTGCAATTAACAAAATTGCAATTAGCGAATGATCACTGTATTTGGCGATTTATTTTTAATTGACGGTCATTTAATTTCCCACAAGGTGAGATTCAAGCATGAATGGCTATCATATAAGGTAAAGAAGCGAACAGTGTGGCCTTATCGAGCAAAATAAATAAAACCTTCTCAGCCGTAAGAGGTTTTGCAAACGTTTAATAAGTAAAAAATGTGCAAATATTGAAAACATTACAGCTTCAGCACACGAAATACGAATCTTGGAGAGTGTTAGCTGTTTAGTGAAATAGCTGTAATTAGAAAATGCGAAGAAAGATTAGTAATTTCCTTTTGATTTCAACTACCTTTATTGCTTATCTTGACAGATACGCGTATTTCGTTTACAATGTGCAGACTTCTTCAGTGTTGTGTACTAATACAGTCGAGTATTAGAACTAGACACTGAAGAAGTCTGCACATTGTACACGAAATACGCGTATCTGTCAAGATAAGCAATAAAGGTTGTTGGAATTGATAATTACTAATCTTTCTTCTCATTTCCTAGTTACACGAAAGATATTTTTCGCAATCGACCAGCACGAAATCCAGCCCCCAGCACTCCCAAAGACATGTCAACTATAATGATGATCAACTATCTTTACCAGTTGATTTGGTGGCCTTGAAAAGGGCCATTTTGGGTTCAAAGGAACAGCTATTGAGTTATGAAGCTGTTTACTTAGGTACAACTTTGGTTCGCTCGGAAACCGCGTGTTTGGCTAGCATTCCCGGCAGCAGGATCGGTTCCAGAGACGTCAGGGCCATCCGTAAATTGACTTAAGTCAGTCGGTAAGCTACGTTTTCAATCCACTCGGAAATGTCATTGACAAAGCTGTTCATAATGCTTAACGCTTCGGAGGAAACGACATTATCGGGTTAAATTGTTTCAACACCTGGTAGATGTGGTGCTATACGTTTTCTTCTTCAGAACCTTGGTGCTGGAACTGTTTGCCTTCCCATGTTGTGGAGCGAGAATGCAGCATAAGACCACATCCTGTTGATATAATTGACTACCTGGAGATCATTATCCTTATTGCGTTATAGATGGTTGTGGTCTGTTTTCAAACATTCAACCAATTTAAATTCAACCAAACAAACTTTTTAGTTCGCAAACTGATTTGATCGTCCTGAAAAGGACGGATTTAGTGGGCGGGGAAGAAACATGGTTCGCGGTTGAACTTGGGCTATCTTCTTGGTATTCTTGGTTCAGCTCCTCATCGGTGCGGGTGGCCATCTGCAGGTGACGTGGGATGATTCGCGTCTCATTGTTGTTACGCGCGGCATTCTCGCAGCGAGGTTGACGAGAGCATCGGCACCAACAGCCAACTGCACCAACGTCTATCTGGACAACGACTGCTGGCCAGTGTACCCTCCAGGATGCTTACTATCGCCAAATGCTTTCCTACCGCGATTCTTGCTCTGCACAGCTCCACGGTTGTCGAAAAACTAAATAAAAATGCGATGGTGTACCCCTTATATATCATCTATGGCTGCCTAGGAGCAAGGTTGCCAGATTATTTTTTGTTAAAATCTGAAATTTTTGCCAACAAAAAGCTTTTTTATCGATGTTAAAATGCAGAAAATCTTGGCAAAAATCTTTGCTTCAACCTCTGTGTTTTACAGTCGACTGGAAACTTTTCCGGTGCAAATAAAGCAGATACAAAACGATCTTTTCAATAGGGCTTAAGTGCAAATATCGGTTTCGCTACATTACATTACAGCAATACGGATATTCTTTCTACAGAAAAACGGATCTGCATTCGAGGAATTCATGTTTTCAGGGAAAACCGTACATTGTACTTAAGCTCTTCTGATAGGCGACCAGTATAGACATGATAATGAATCATGGGGTATTAGTTTTGATTGCTAAAAGTCCAAGAATTGGTGAAACAAAATCGGAGCAGAATTACCAATCAAGCATTGTTATTATGTGATGTTAATGTTAACTGATCAATTACTCCTTTCATTTTCATGTAGCCCTTGGATCGTAGGATGGCATCCATGCTGGCCGTACTCAAACAGTTTCAAAGTTTGGTTTATTCAGATTGAATTGCGAGAAAATTCGCTCCACGTAGAAAGCACACAATGAACTTTCTTAGCTAAGAAAAAGTCAGCTACCCATCTGCTCGTTTGAAACAAGTTTCCAAGTCATGCAGCTCTTCCACCTCGATGTTCGATGTCCGCAGATTATTAGCGCCCTCAGCTCATGAAACTCATCTTCGATGGCCTGTTCCTCACCGTTTTCAGAGAAAGTCGAATATTCTTTAGTAATCGAGTTGAACTACTTCAAAAAGAGCAGCTTTTTGAGGTCAACGCTTGATGTAGTAGTCAGAAACGAATCGTTAAGGTGCTTAAACGGTGCAAAACAGCGGTATAGAAAGCACAGCAGATCAAGCAGAACACCTCCTTCCTGGTATCGTCAAGAGTTCCGGATCTAAGCATTTCTCCTGCTGCTACCCCAATATTGTTTCCGACTACAATCCCTAAACTCAGAAATCCATCACGTGTCTTGGTAGTCATCTTCACAAATATTTGCAAGAAGTGAGACTTCAGCTGATTCCCACTCAAAGATCATGGTTGTCCCCTTGTTGTAAGTGAGAGGGCTTATATCATGCAAAAGGCCGTTATGGGAGACCAAGAACATGATCAGTAGTGATAGTATCACAATCTGCTTTCTTTATATTGCCACGTCGTAGTACGTTTATTTCAAGGCACTGAAAGAAGTGTGATACTGGTGGGTTCACTCTTAAACAAAGCTAGTAACAAGCTACAAATACCTGATTCAAGTCAAATTATTAGTACGAGATACTGAAGAAGTCTGCACATTGTAGACGAAATACGCGTATCTGTCAAGATAAGCAAAGGTAGTTGGAATTAAATGGAAAATACTAATTTTTCTTCTAATTTCTAGTTACCTAATTCAAATAGTTTAGGGAAGCGAGAAAAAGTGCGCTATTCATGTGTTTGATAATTCTCTCATTGTTGTTTATTCTCTTATTGTCATTAATGAAACGTCAAATATATCGATACAGTTGTTATCATTATTAACCTCATTATCGAAAAAGGTGAGTGTTTTAATCATGATTGTGAGCGACTAATAATATGTCCTGATGTTTCAGGTGCAGAACATTTTACATTCAGATAAGCATTACAATTTAAATGTGCGTTCTATAATTCTATAATTAAAAAAAAGGTCTTCGAACAGTGCTACTTAAGACAGACGCTGACAAAGTATCAAACGTTATGGTTTTATGAAAAAAGTGGGACGTGGAGGGCCCGTTTAGGGAGGCGAGTAACCTTGAGTCCATAGAATAATTCTTCTCTACATCGATTAGTTTTGCGTTAATAGTCTCTTGAATCGAAGTCATAAAAAAAATAATAATACAGATTCACAACTAACCGAATCGTGACTGTAAAATGTAACGTGTCTGTAAGATCCAAACAACACTTTTGAACCATTTCTGTTTTAGTTGTTCCATATTTTATTGCAGACACATCAAAATAATGACTTCATATAGAGTGTGATTTGAAAATTCACGATCCTACTCTCTCTTTTCGGGAAATGCCATATCACAAATTCAGGGATTACTCTGAAAATTTCATCACAATAAAGATTTAAAAAACTGTCGAAGAAACGCCAGAAGAAACTTCTGAGAGAATCCCTCGAGGAATGCCTGGACATTCCTGAATGATAACTATAGGAACGTCAGAAGGAATATTTCAAGGAATTTCTTAAAACAATTTCTTGAAACATTATCTAAAAAAAAAGAAATCATTTGGGGGCACACACCCAAACTGACTGCCATACTATCATCTGTCACTGTTGTGTCAGTGTCAATTGTTTTATTTTGCTTCATGGGCCTAAAACAGCACACTGATAGTAGAATTGGTAAAAAGTAAAATCCTGAAATGAACTGATTTTTTTTTAATTTGAGGTTTTTGAGTTGACAAGCAACTGCAAAAAATCTTAAAATTCTTGGTTTATCTAAATAAAACATGAAAAAACGGGACGAATCTGTGTCAATCTAGATAAATCTGTACATGTGTACGTTAAAAGCTAATTCATTCCATGAACAATTTCCAAAATCTTTCACCAATGTACACAATTAGATTTTTTACAGAAATCTGTAATATTTAACCTAATTCTCAACAGCTGAACGTTCGAATCCAATTTAATGGATTTATTTAAAATTTTACCGAAATCCGGTGTATTTTTTACATACATATATCTGTAAAATTTCATTAAAACCCGTTAAATCGGAATACCGAACGATCAGTTGTTGAGAATTCGGTAAAATTTTAAAGATTTCTGTAAAAAGATGTTGGTGTGTAGATCAAGTTGGTGAAATCATTTATCAGAAAATAAGGAAATTTTAAATCAATTTGATTTCCACCATATTTAGAATCAAATACCATCTGTCTGATTGTATAACTTCTTACAGTACCCAGTGAATTGATATCAACTTTTTTGCTTGGTGTATTTTTATGCGCATTTTTCGAATCAACATAAGCTTCCTTCAGAGACTGAATTTTAAGGAATTGTGTTAGTTAGTGACCTGCTTCCCACCCTGACACAAATTCTGGGCCGTATTTTGGACCTCGAAACGAACGACTTTTTGTACGAACGTTTGTGAGAAAAATACGGCCTCTATTCTTCCTTTCTCCTGTTTTATCGAGATTTTAAGACTCGGGCTGGTTCATCTCCCGTCTTGTAGTCACTCAAACATAAACAATCTTTGGGTGTTTTTCGTGACTTTTCCGGGGTGAGATTTGAACTCGTGACTTTGGCGTGAAGGGTATGGATGTTAACCACTACGCCAGGGAAATCAGGAAAAAAATCGTTCTATATATTGTTGGAAGCACTTCTGTAAATTGCAGATTTGTTTTTAAAAAAAAATCTTTGAAGACACTAATTTATGTGATGGACAACTCATTACTAGCTGATATTTTGAAACAAACAAAGGCAATAAGCAGCGACTTTACTCTATTTCGGCTAGAAAAACAAAGGTATCCTAATCATGGACGCAGTAGGCGTGATGAAATCATATATATTAACATTTCGTTCCGCTAGCATGGCTACATTGTCACGGAAATGCCCACGAGCGAGTCTTTAAGATATGACTTTGACTATGAGGTGAAAGACATTATTGTTTATGTATCGTTGGAGGTCACTTGGAAGCAGATAATTTAATCAGATCGGTATCAGCTAGCCTTGGGAATGTGTCCATTATCACGACATTTGCCCCAATTACATGGGCCTCTCATCTACGAATCACTTTTATCTGATTCAAACCGTAGACTGATTGATTCATAATTGTGTTCAACTGATACAAAATGATGATGGTAATTTATCAAATTAATATGTGTGCAGTCAATTTTCAATGAATTTCAGTATCATGGTGATACAAGTTAAATCCTATTGCTCAAGAGCGATGGTTGCGAGATCCCACATAAAGTTATCTTACTAATTGTTTTGTTCGATTTCTTTCAAGATGTTGAAGGTTTTGATGTTCAAATTGCGAAAATCAATCTTCGAACCCGCGCAGTCTGTAGAATAAAAAGCCTAGATAATTTTAGTTTTGTTATTAGAGCATTCATTATCAACTGAGTTAGATCCCCAGTATGTTATAGCCATTTTTAAGTAAAGGATTGAAAGTCAATAATTAACTCTGGATGTGCATTAAGACCATATTAAGTTAAGAGCAAGCAATCTGCCAAATGTGATAAGAAATAAGCTTGAAATACCGGGAAAGAAGAAGAGGAAGGGGTGGACATCCCACTTTATGCCCGACGGTGGGCATCATAAACAAAGTACTCGAGATACATATGAGTATCAGACAGAAGTACTGAACCAACGGCAATTCGTGGCCAATTCAGGTTATGCGTCAATCTGCTTCAGACTCGTGCAGCCGTTTCGCAGTATTGACACACCGAAACGTGCGTTGTTTTTATTTCCATTTATCAAGGACAGGTAATGACGCTGAACCGGCTTCTTCCAATGTGCAAAACATTCCGCATGCGTTGTGTAGGAGAAAGAAAATGAGAGACAGTAATGCAGCAAACAACAGTTCAGGGTGCCTGACGAAAGTAAACATCTGAATGCGAAAAATGTGGAGAAAAATGTTTTAACGCCAACTGAGTTATCGTCAGTTTTGTTTTTATCGGCAGTTTCGTCGGAGTTAAAGCTTGTTTCAGTGCGAATCTGAACAGGCCTAATTTTCATCAATTTCACTCCGTGATCGGTTTTGGCATTTTTTGACTGCAAGGTTGTTCGAAATTGTGCAGAAATTTCAAAGTTTTCGTAAAGTTTTCGGAACGTTGTGTTTGATAAAGTGTGGGGAAATTTCGGTTATTACCCGCTCAAGTCGCTACAATAAACTTGTCAAAATGAGAACATATGCAAATGTAGAATGCTGGTAGATCTTTCTAATTTGTGAAATTTATTGAATGTTGCAATTGATTCTGATTGAGGGTTGATCTGGTATTGGCAATGGATGGTTGTAAACAAGTGGCAGAGTCAAAATCAGGACAGTGAACTAGCAATAGTGTTCGTAATAAGCTTCTTGTCCGTGTATGATGATAAACAAACAACCTGTAAAGCCTTATTAAAGTGGTAGTTACTCTTCAATCGAGATTGCCTTAGTACCCTAGTGCAGTTTCCATTAACCGACGATCCTATTTCAGTTATGAGAGGAAGGCAATAACAAATACAACTTTATGGTTATATCGACTTCAGTCGAGAATGCCATGCATATTAGAGCAGTCATACACCGTCAGACAAAGTTATAGGATCAATAGAGCACAACATTGTCACAATATATAATACTTTGAAATTCAGCTTCTGTAACGAGTTAGGGTTTCAGATCAGGTTCTTGGCCTAATAGTACAAGTAGCACATTGCTCCGTTTTGCCAGACAAGTCAAAATTATTTTACGGATTGCTTCCAGTATTTAACTTCTGGAACGTGTATGAATATTAATTGTGCAGTAACAAATTGTTAAGATTCTGTTGAAAGTTCTTCATTTATTTACAAGCTCAACCTGCTGATTTAATTTGACAGAAGATGGAATTCTCTTCATCGACATACTGTTCTGCAAATAACACGACAACAATAGCATTTTCCATAGAATTTAGTGTTCATTGTATAAGGAAACAGCGGTTTCTCTTGACCAAAGCTGCTTACAGGGCCACAAAGCCGTGATAAACCAAAGATAAATTTCGAGTAGGCAATATGCAGCTGTGGTCGGTCTTTTCTAGTTACAGGTATTCTACTAAACAGTTCCCACTTTCTAGGACTCAAAGATAAAGTCAATGACGAAAGTCCATCAACTAAGATAGGCCCTTTTATAAAGTTACATGAGATATACATACACGCAAAAAACAACCGCTGTAGAAACTACCATTTCGAGGGTTAAATACAAATGTTGAAGTTTGTACAATAAACGCAGTAAATTTGACTGAAATTTCATGGTAGTTTTGAAAATAGGTATAGTCGGGTAAAATGGTAGTTTTTACCAAGAATGGTTCCAATCGTATCATAATTCATTCGTTTTACGCTCTTCTTTGATTCAATAGACGCACACAATGAGAGATTCTGCTTCATCTCACAAACCGAAAACTGATGGGCCAAAGTAAACATTGAATGAACATAGCATGAACTTCGTCGCCTGTCAATTGTATGCGAGTTCATCACTGCTTGCTTGTTCAATTCATTGATTCGTTCATTTGCTTCTTTTGGTGATTCATTTTCGTTTCCTGATTCGATGGAGTGCTAGTGCTCGAAGCTTCCGAACGGATCACATGGTGATTGTGTGGTACCGCGTTCAAAGCAAAAAGGAATCGGAAGCCAGTAAATACAGTGTTGCCAGTAAATACAGTGAGGAAAACAGAAAACATGTAGCAACTAAACGCCAAATGTTAATATAAGGTGACATGTGTACATTTAAGAAGTATTTTCTGTTTTTGGTAGATACTGATAATGGCCTAAGTTATTTGGTTGGTAATGGTACGATATTATCATCCGGAATGCAGTAGATTTCCTGTATCCATATGCAAAATGTATGCATTCTTGTTGAAATAGATAATAAGCGAATGTTTGTTCAACCAACGATAATCGACGATATGGATATTAAACCCTCTTCAATTGCAATCTCTTTAATATTTTTTCTTGAATGTTATGAGATATAAAATTCATAAGGTGTGCATTATGCATCTAATCAAAAAATCTAATTGAGTAGGCTGATTTTACCCAGACGGTTAATACTTAACAAAACTTCCAACACTGCCACTCGAACTAAAAGACAATGAAAGTTTATGTTCAAATGAATGCTATCATCTCTCGTCTCCGAACATTATCATCTGGCGATCCTGCTGGGTCGTATTTCCATAGCCACTCAATCAATGAAGAGTGAATCACAAGTAGGCAGAGCTGTTGTCCATTGGACTTGTGTGGTGGAATGAAGTAATCTACAAAACGTGTAATCTTGTTCACTAACTGAGTTCCTGCGTATGATGCCTTTACCAATACATTTATCGATGTGGTTGTTTCAGGCACGGATAACAATAAATAAACACTGGTTTTTACTACAAGTTTTTTTTTTCTGTGTATGTATGATGGTGGTAAATCTGTTTTTTAGGTTGTAAAATGTATCGAATGATGACATTTGTATTGAGCTAATGCGTGCAGGGTTGATGATCTGGCAGGGTATTGACAATGGATGGTTGTAAACATGTGGTAATCATAAACAAGACAGTGAACTAGCAGTGGTGCCAGTCATACACTATTTACGACAGAGAAAAAATGAATTTAACAAGCTTGTACAATTTCCTCGTTCAATTCTAAGCCAAAAGTAGCATGAACAAAACGAAACAATTTGCAAGCTTTTAAAAACAGACTTGATTCCAGCAATATCTGGCTAAAATTACATGAAATATCCAATTAATTTTATTAAATCTATCCGTTTATGTGCATTAAATAACGCAGAAAATTAATACCGTAGAAACATTTTCTAGCATCAAGGCACACGATCATAGTGCAGTTATGAAAGGCAATTACAATTACAACTTTGATGGTAACATTGACAGTCGAGCAACATTGAGAAACATTCATTTCAGAATGTCATGGATATTATCGCGTATTTACTAAATTTTGGTTCGTGTTAGAAGGACAAGGTTGTACTTAACATGATTACGTAAATTGTGTCACCGCTACTGTTCTTCGTAATTATCGAGTATTAGAGATGGTATTGACCGTGACCGAACCGTGGGCTACTATGAAGCACCTTAACATCTGATTTCAATTATGACGTTACCCAGCACTGGCGCTCTGATGTGCAGTGTAAACTCAACAACCTCGCCAAAAAGCTCATCTGCGGTGGATCTCACCCTTAATGTCGACAAGACTAAATCGTTGGATGTCAACACGAACAACCCTTCCAACTTTTCAGCAAAGGAGCAAACAGTGGAGAAGAGTCTATAGTTTCCTAATTTTTTGCAGTCCTAAATCTTCGCATTTTCAATTGAAACGTGAAATCTGTGCGGTTATACGCCAGCGAGATGTGTGTATCAGCGGAGAACAGTTCAATAGCTGCAGGTCTTCATCAACGGATGCCTGTGGTATAATTCGTGTCTAGGCCACAACTGGATCTCTAATGCTGAGCTACATCGTGGATGTCAACAGAAAATCGAGAACGAGTGGAGATGGGTCTGCCACCGACTACGAGAGTTAAACGAAATCTGCAAGCAAACGCTGGATTGGGAACCCAGCAATAGATCGCTGCAGAGGCAGACCCAGGGGGGAGGGGGCTCGTGGCATCAGAGCCTCAACCAGGAAATAATGGAAGTTTATAGAAATCTCACATGGACTCAGGCCAAGCCTGAAGGAGCAGTATGTCCAGGATAGAAATTGGCCCAATTCAACCACTAGGGTAAGAAAGGAGACAAAAGTAAGTAAGTCATAACATGTTTTTTGTTTCAGCAAATCATGTTTTTGGTTTGACATTACTTCTAGAGAAACCCATTGGTATTGGCCATGTTTAGAGGATTATTTGCGTTTCTTAAAGTTTCGTGATCCTGTAATAAGTTAAAACTGTTGATTCGAATCCCATTTACTTACACAAGGGTCCTG
>JASCZW010000113.1:0-196248 GCA_034211315.2 Aedes japonicus
CTCACCCTGCCACGTCCATGCAAACGGCGAAGATAGAGAGGATTTGGTATTAACCTTAAGAAGACGCAGGAATATAAAAATTTACAATCAAGAAAGTATGACCGGAAAAAAAAACGGAAAATAGGAAAATAGAGGCTTCTGGACCTGGAAAGAGCACTAGCTCGATCTTTGCCGTTCAGATCGCCGAACAGAATAGTTTATTTTCAACAGAGTGGTTAAATTTGGAAAAATAGTTGAAGCTATTAAAAGTTATTTTAAAGTTAGAAATGTAGTGAAGTGATATGTTAATTGAAGTTTGTGTGTTTCAAGAGTTTGTATTTATTGAAAGCTTTGCTTATTGAAAGCTATTGAAATTAAAATCGTGAGTCAAGATTATCCTGAAAATTGGAAAAAGTATGCTAGTTAGTGGTTTGGATAATAGAATCTAAAATTAATGGTTAGTTTTGAATAGGGGAGACACGTGAGCCCAGGATATAACGGAAATAACAGTTTTAGGAAATAATTGAAACAACATAAGGTAACTGCTGGAAAATGGTATATTTCGTGTTTGAGGTACTAATTTAAATTCATCCACAGTCACCACACGTGAACACGTGCCTACTTGAGGTTTTGCCGGCGAGTGCGTCTCGAGGAGATTGTGCTAGGAACTATTTTCCTAGCTACGGCCAACGCAGCACCCACAAGTTATCTGCTTGCTATCGGAGAGACTGAGCGCGATCCCCTGGGGCTATTGGGGCGTGGCTGCGTGCCGCTAAGAATAGTATCAGAGAGCTTGGTCATCGAAGAAGGAAGTTCGGCCTCGCGAGCACCACATGTCACCACGTGGTTGCCACAATCGGCGATTGATCTGTCCGGGGATAGTCTGCCACTGCCAGAGCGTATCGCCCAGACTTACGTCCCGGGTAAAATAAATGTAAAACCAGTCCCGATAAGAGTCCAAAAGCACAGCGCACAGCTCCAACCTCACCTATAGCTGCATGAAGAACTCGTATGGAGCGTCGTAACCTCACCACAACAGGTCATGTCAGTGAACCACGTACATCTTCCGTGCATACTGAAAGGTCCCTACAATCGGAAGTTCACGGACGAAACGCAGCACCCGACGTTTCGGTGCTAACCCACTAGGGGAAAAAAGGGGAAGGGGAAACTGGGAGTAGAAGGACTCACGTACAGGGTACACACTGAGGGCATGACGTCAAAAGATAGGAGAAGGTATGGAGAGGGAAATGTTTTTAAATCTAAATTCCAAATGAAACCAACAAGTATAGACTTTGGAAAGTTACTTTAAACGTTTAAATTAAAATTTTAGATTGAAAAGAGCTTTATACAAGTTTAAATTATTCTTCAATGCCTTATCCTTCTTTGAATTTGGTAAATCAACACGGAATTTGTGGGTAATGAAGTTGGAAAATCTTTTGAGATAAGGAATTGGGAAAGGAAATTTTGGAAACTTTGAAGGTGCATCCTGCTGCAGGGTTGGACGAAGAGCTAGCAGGTCAAGCTGAACTTGAGTTTTGGCAGACGACTCTCGGCATCTGGCGCATAAGTCAGAATTTTGAGGCCCTAACAGGATCCTCCTTACAATTTCACAGACGACCCGAAATCTTCTTAGCACATGGTGAGAATGTTTTTTTAAATACATATTTTTGAACAAAATTAGCTTACTTCTTTCAAATCCCGTAATATTCTTGAATGTGCTGCCTCTTTCTGGAAATTATGCTAACTTGACGTAGCTCATAAATCTTTAAGTATCCTTTAAGTTTTTCACAGAAATCCTCAGTAGTTTCATCAAATTTTTGTTAGTTCTGCGAAATCCTTTAAAGCCGTATATTATTCAACAAAGTTCTGCAAGTTTATACTTAAGCATTTTGAACGTTCTTGTGTCTAGGTCAAAGCTTTGATTTTCATTAGCTTCGGATCGTTAGAATGTCTTGAAGTATAAACTTTTCATTGTGCTTGCCACAACGTAATTAGATCAAAATGTAAAAAAGAAATCTAATGCAGAATAAATTTGGCAAATAAATTTGATGATGGTATAAATCTAGCTATCATTTCTAGCCCATCTCTCGAGGTATTGAAAACCAAAATAAAAAACGTGGTGGCCTTTCTACCGATACAAGTATTGTTGATGTATTGTTGATTTCATAGTTATTGCTGCAAAGGATCGGCAATAACTCTGTCACTTTATGCACGTTCAGAAGACATATTACCAATGCGGTACCGACGAATCCAAAAAGTACACACGATGAAACAAATTTTACTCCCTGAAACACTGCTCCCCATCTATCCACACGCACGTCATAATTCACTCCATTGTTTGCGATTGAGATTGTTTCTTGCCATTGACGCGGGCTTGCCAGTTCCGCTGTTTGCAGATGATAAATTCCCGGAAGGCTCGAACAGTACCTATATTGTCTCATCGTTATCGCGTGGTACCACCCACCACCCACCACCCAGCAGTCGTGTAGCTCCACGAAAAAAAAACCTTTCGGGGAGGAACTAGGTTGCCCCCCCTTCTTCCAATCTCATCATCAATAAACACTCCGCAACTGACGGGCTGGTGGAATACACCGAATATGCGGCAGCATATCAGTCATATAACCGAAAAAATAAGCTCAGACTCACCCCGGCGCTGATGACAACCGACGGGAATCACTTTTCGTCTCTCCGAAAAAATGTCAATCAATCAATTCGGGTGGAAAGCAGTAAAACAGTTCACTCCGTTATCAGTAAGTGAACGCGGCCATTTTAAAGCATCGAAAAAGTGCGTGGCGGTTTTTCCTCCGGAGAGTAAAGCGATCTCCATCCGAACTCAGAACGGCATTGTTTATTATTCATAAATTTATATTTATAACGATATTTATGGCACTATGTATTGTCGCGGGTTCGTGAGCTGGAATTTCATTTCGTTCGCTTCCCCTTTATTGGAATTACCACTTGGATTGCATGAACTGTCGCATCAGATACACTCAATATATCGACTTACTAAAGCGACATCCATTGTCTGAAATTCTGCGAAAGAGATATCTTTTATCCTGAATGTATATTTGCTCCCTTTGCCTTCGTTACTATTGCTGTTCGCTGCTGCTGCTGTTGTTGATAGGGTTCAATTGAAAAATCCCCCTTCGGAACGGTCGGTTACCATGGGGAGAAGGCAGTCCGTCTGCAGTCTTTGCTTTGTTGCGAACTGCGCGAGACTAGGAAATATTCATTTTTCTTCACAAGTCATTAGATGCAGGACTCCCCGGGATGAGCTGTAATGTAGGCAGTCAGTGAGAGCAGAACAGTAGGGTGATATCTTTTCTTCATCTTCGGTCGGGGTTCCCTATCTGGTGCAAGTCACAGTCGTTTTTCTGGTTGTTATGGAATTTCCCTCGATACAATTTAATTCATTTTCTTTTCGATTACATCACTTAGTGCTTGTTTCCTCTCTGGTCTTCCGCTTCTCCGGATGATAATTTAATAAGATGTTGCGGAAAAAAGGGGGAAACCAAGAGAACCGAAGTGGAAGGAGGGATTATATTTCAACTGAGGATGAATCACAAGCGGGGAAACAGTTTTGCCTGCCATTGATTGCGATTTCCGAGGATGTAGTTCTGCTACATTGGTGATAACGGAGTTATCTGGCCCTTTACACATGTTAGTAAGTGACTCCGGAATTGAGACAGAAGTTCTTTCACTGAACTGGTTGAGATACAGGCGACGCAGCAATTCTGTCGAATTGTAGCTCGATTAACTGTTCACTGTCGAGTTACAATCGGCTTATTGCGTTCATGTCCGTGACGTACGTATGATTCGGAAGGTAATTTGTGACGAACATCTTAATACAAACCACCCTTTACCAACAGATGGGTAATCAACTAGCACTTCTCCGCAACTTTCGTATCAGTATCCGTACACACTGGCCAAAGCTAGCTAAAGAATCCAAACAGCAACACGCGGAAATCTCAGTAACTAAAATGTCCTACCCCACAGTGGGATGTTGGTTCGAGTACTACTTTACCCATGCCCTTTTGCTCAATTTTCAATACTTCTATTCTATTTCCAACCCACCGTAGATTGACGGAACATTCAACCCTTTTTCTTGATATCTTTCGTTCTAGCAAATATTACTGCCTACTCTTGGTGCCTCATAGTGATGAGCGATTAATTAAAATGTGTAAAATAATCACAAATGAATTTTCATTTGAAAACAGTCCACGGGACTGCAGAAAAAAATTAAACTATCGCGTTTTAAGCAGAGAAGCTTAAGCTAATTCATGAACAAATAGGTTCATTTTTCCAGCAAAAATCTAGAATGATCTCAAGAACATAATGTTCAAGTTCATTACCAAACACTAACTGAAAGCATCCTCTGAAGCGGCATCGCCCAATGCTATGAATATTCCATCAAATCTAATGCTGCAGGTAACATTGAAGCCAACCGTATGCGCGATAATGTTTGCCCCATTGTACAAATAAGATCCCGTTTCACCTATGCATTGTTTTCTTTGCATGCACGTAAGCTACAATTCGTACCATAGTAGGCTACGAGTAAAAGTAGCAAATTTCCTTAGTTTGACAGTTGCACTACGACGAAGTGGCAGCGTATTCGTGATTTGTCCTACGCGCAAATGTCGCAAAACGATTGACATTTCAATCGTCGTGGGAGTGTCCCAGTGGACCATGAAAAGGGTCTTAAGGTGTGGCCCATTTAGTATTGGAACATTTTTTTTTATTCTTACAGCGACCCTAGTGGTCGGATTTTTAAACTATGACATCTTATGTGTTCCTTATAACAATAACAACAAGATTTTTTTTCGCCAGGCAGCTCGACGTGTTTCAGAGCAATACAAAATAAAAGTAGAAAGAAGAAAAGAATTGTGCGCAATCATTTGGAAAACCCTTCGTGCTCTGAGCCAAAACTTGAGTGTTGGGTTTTGCCTGAAATACCGTGTGGCGTGTTTTGAAAAAGTACAGAGAAACTTTGTCGATAGATCGCAAGCCTCAAATCAAGCGTCGGGTGGCTACTGTCAACCGTCAACTGCGGAACAAAGTCATCAAGAACATTAAGGCAAACCCCAACATCTCAGAGCGCGGTTTGATCAAAAAGACATTGGCCAGATCTTGCAAGCTCTTATTACTGTAAAACAGTGCTACAGTGGTATGAACCCAACGGGATTCAGTTTATACCGAAAGAACTCAACTACCAAACTGTCCCCAGCTCAGACCGATAGGTTTTGATGATGGTGGGCGCGCCACTTACCCTTACAAAGGTTTGAGCTAGACGATTTATCTATTAGATTAATTATTAAAAAACAATTCAACCAGTTATGGAAAACAAAAAACGAACTGATTTCATCTACAGATATAAACTCCTTCCAAAACTGTTCATTTGCTTTACAGCGATATAATTGTGAAAAGCTATTGATGTCAACCACAAATGTTCGCAATTAATCCCAGCGATCAGAAAATCCTATTACAATTCCAATCACAGAATCCTGTATACGGACATTATCAAAAGATAAGCCAATATCCGATCATGCTCGCTACAGAGTCAATGAGGTTCCATCACTAATTGAACCGCTACCTTAGTTTTGGGCTGACGAAGAATATCCCCAATCAGGGAGATAGAAAAAATTTCCAAACCGAAAAAATCCTGGACCGGCCCTAGTCAAACTTTTACTTTCAACCACAACAGAACTGACAAGGAATTCCCCGACAATCAGCCAAACAACCGACTACTATTTAATGGCATCTTCTCAAGCATCAAAGGCCAATATTTTTTGGTAAATTTAAAAAAGAGTCATTTATACCTGTAAACCGCGCGCGAGGCTTAAAATTTTGAAGACCACAATAAAAATAAAAACTTCTTTTAATTACAATGACAAAATAAAAACTAAATCCAGCATCATCATCGATACGAAAAATATAGTTTGTTTGTGCCCCATGATAAATATAAAACATTTAACAATAAACCATATAAAAATATCCGTTGTAATAACATCGTCAAGATAAAAAATTAGTCAAGAGTAAAAAGTTAACAGAGTAGCTATTCAAAACGCAGCTTTGATGTGTGAAGTACATTTTCTCTTAAAATCTGTTAGTGTTACTGCACGTTTGATGTGTATAGGCATCGAATTGAAAATATTTATACCTTTAAAAAACAACGAATTTTGTGAAGCTCCGTACAAAAAATATGTTCTTCTAATATCATCCGCGTTATCACTTCCTCTTTCAATTCGATTACACAAATATCGAGGCAGCAAACCGTTAATTACTTTAAAAAGCCACTGTAGGGCATCTAACAAAAATAAAGGAGGAAGTGAACCTGTTACATCTCAAGATCAAATGCATAATCTTATTTTGCAAACGCTGTAATCTCGATATTTGTGTTTGATTAGCTAAAAATAAAATGGAAGGGCAAAATTCAATGTGAGGAGAGATGATAGATTTGTACAATTGTATTTTACTAGCAATAGTTAAATCGTTTTTCAATCGGCAGAGAATACCGTACTTCTTGGCTATTTTCTTGATAACATCGTCAATGTGAGAGCAAAATTTTAATCTATCATCAATAATCATGCCAAGATATTTAATCTCACGAACGCGAACAATGGTCTCATCATCAATTTTAACAGAGACGTCTTCGATAACTCGATTCCGCGAAATTACCATGAATTTAGTTTTACTTATGTTTAATTTCAATTGTTTGTACTTAAACCATCTACTTAGAGAACGTAAATCTGCATTCAAATGTGAAATGGCCTCCTCAAGGCTTTTAGTTGCAATGTACAACACGGTATCATCAGCAAAAAGATTAATATCACAAAATCGTAAGAATCGTCGCATGTCATTAATGTATAAAATGAGCCCTAATACACTCCCTTGTGTTGCGCCAAGGCTGTTATCCACAGGGCTCGAAACAGAATCATTAAAAGCTGTCCGTTGAGTTCTGTCAGACAAATAGCTTTCGAACCATCTGTATGCAGAACCTGAAAATCCATTTGACTTTTCAACTTCGCATTGTAATTATTTCCCATCAGCTTAACTTGACTGAAATCATCATCATTACAGGGTGCCTGCAAATTATCCGTACAGACTTTGCCGGCATGCCGAAACACAGCCAAGCAGATTGAACTAAGCATACCTACATGATTTAACATCTTGACTTATCGTCTTTATACGCAGTAATTTTGGTACAGTTGTGATTTCTAAATCATTCATTATGAAGCCGAATCGCAACTCCTTCGCAACCCGCATGTGTAATTGAACTTTTTCGAAAAGGAAAAACTGTTTAGTGATTGCAAGGACCCTGAGTATGGAAAAATCGACAGTGAGCGACGCAATAAAACGATACTGGAATAACTCATTCCGGTAATGCCTAGTTATAACATATTATAACGGTTGTCAAATAATTCCAAAAAGAAATTCGTCATCAAGATAGGCTTATAACATGTTATAACTCTGTAGTCTAAACAAGGCATAAAACCCCTTTTATCTTCATCGACAAGGGGGTGAAAGTGAATCAAGTGGTATAACAGAAGCTACTTACTGACACAGTAGCTTCTTGTGCATCGCAGCATTTTGGCAAAAATGAATGGATTTTTCAACAAGACTGGGCGCCGGCTCATGGAGCAAAAAACACTATTAGTCTTTGCGAACGCATTTTCTCAAGCTTTTCAGCGCAAGATGAATGGCCTTATTACTCACCAGATTTGAATCCAATGGACTTTTCATCTTGGTTTGGTTCATCTTGGAGTCAAGAGCCTGCAGTACACCATATAAATCACAAGAACATCTAAAATCGTCTCATGTAAAGGTTTGGGAACAAATATCTGTCGAAGAAGTCGCAGCCATCGTGGATAACTTCCCGAAACGTTTGAAGGTATGCATCTCAGCACGAGGTGGTCATTTTGAAATGAACAAATAAAACTTATAATTTGCAAATATATTGCTATAATTAACAATACATTTTGACTTTTCAATCCAACAATGAATGATAGTTTTATCACCATTTTGTTGTACGGATAATATTCGGACACCCTGTTCATTATAGTCATTATATTTTAGTAGCTTGAAGTGAATACACCAACCGAAGGCGTATAAAGTTTGTTTCTGTACTGATTTAAATAAAGTGCTAATTTCAACAGTGGCAGTGTTTCAGTCGGTCGTACCGTGAAATTTCCATTTTCTACACGGATAAAAATAATCATAACAAATGTATTTGAAAATCTAATAATTTTTTGCCACAACTGTTTACAAATAATATTTAATCGATATGCTTTAAAACTTAAAGAGGAAGTTCCAATAGCAACTATACCTCACTATGATGAATAGAAAATATGTGTCGAGCTTATGATTTTTATTCCTCTTTTTGATGAATAACATATTTCCGTCTTTATAGAAAGTATGTGTCAAGCTCATGATGTTCATCCCTCATTACGATAAATACCATGTGCCATCACGTTTGGATCAACACCATACAAATTTTGTTATATTTTTTATTAGAACTACCTGTAAAAGCTTATACATTTGTTATAGTTGCTTTTATCCGTGAAGAAATCGATTCAAAGAATTCAACCGCTTCGAATTCCATAAACCGTTATCCCTGCAATAGATTATATAATTATTATACATAGTAGATTTACCAAATATTTACACTTACTTTTTCTCATCTCTAGTTGGGCAAACGCTACAACGGAAATAATCCACACATATTTATTGGCAAAAATCCATATTCCACATAATACTGATGTGTTCACACATAAACAGCACCCTCTGAGAAACACAAATGAAGTTTATGTGACAAATGAAAAGTATGTGTGGCCACACATAGTGATTATATGTACTCATAGGAAGTATGTGTGGTTACAAATAGATATCATTTGTTGATTATATTGCAAAAAAATATAGATGGGACACATAGATATTATCATTGCTTTTTTATCAGTGTAGAATATTCCATCCACATTCCTCTTTCTGGAGTTCATCTTTGTTGATCATATGATATTTCTGCCAAATATTTACCGCTTTCTATAAGTAAATAGCTCATTCAACATTTACTTACATCAAGTAACATACCATATATACCTGATAAACCTGTATACACCAGTTCGTCACTTAAATTCAATTCGTGCAGTGATTAAAAACATTCGAGCGCCATTTTGACTTTTTTTGCAATCCAAAATCAAATCAAAAGTATGTGTCAAATCTAATAACTTTTAGTCATAAGGTGAACACATCCTTTTCATTGGGTTTGAAAATGGAAAACATGTATCAAAATAATACGTTGCAAATTCAACACAAAGAGAAATTATTTGATTTGATATAAAATAAATATGACGGTAACACATGAAAGGTATAGTTTTGAATTAATATTTTCATTATTTGATTTTTTATCAGTGTATCAAATTCCAGGAACGATCGCTAAAAAATGAATCCGGTGTTCATTGAAGAAACCGTGCGTTTCAGAAGCGTGTGGAAGCCATAAAGGCAGCAAGTGGAAATTCGATTGATAGCTGACATCGTTTAAGACTCTCAGAAACATCCCCCTTTTGGAAACATAAACAAATTGAAACCGAAATTTTGAGATTTTTTTTTAAATTTTGACATTGCTAAATGGTGCTAACACTATCAGGCATACGGTTTGTAAAAGTTTTTAAGAAGCACATCAGTCAGCGTAATTGGAGCGGCCCTATGAAGTTTTTATGATTGAAAATTGAAGAAGACCATGACAATGGTTTACGATCGATCACAATAACAATGTGAGGAGAAATAGCAAATCACAAAAGCAGGTGAAATTTACACTCTGAAAGTGTTTCGATTGGTATTTACAAAATCACACATTTACTCTAAAAATGTAGAAGGATTTATCAAGCTCTTGGCAAGCTTGTATGAGTACTTTTGTTGTGTTGTGCACATTAAGGTCTCAATCCAATGTATGAGAAAAATTTGGCCATCGAATTTCAATATAGATTAGTACTCAAATGCCTCCTCGAAAAAAGTCCCCATGCAAAGAGCTCAATTGAGCTCCGGTAAGTGAACCCCCAAAACGGTCAAAGTTTTACTGTTTGGACCCATGAAAAATCTCCCAGGAAAATTTCCGAAATAGATTTTTTTTGATGATGTTGCATTAGGGTGGTACACTTTTTTTCCTAAGAGTCACTATGGTCCAGACCACGAATTTTCGAGGAAACATGCTCCCAGCGCTTCAACTTAAAACTTTACAGCAAAGCGATGTTCTACAACATGGATTGTATCACTAAGGTCCATTATTTATGTTGATTAAAATTAGGGTGGTCCCCATTTTCACGGAAATACAAAAACTAACTTTTTTACTTTCACTTTTTTTAAACACTATTTAAAAAAAAACTTTTTTGAGCGTATTAGTAGAACGATTTTGATTGGGAAACTAGGAGAATTTAAAACTAACATTTCATTTGATCACTTTTTAAAAAATAAAAAATAAAACCTTGAAACACTTTTTCAAATTTTCGCTAGTAAACGCGAGCAAATTCCTTTTAATTCTACTATGAGCTTATCTTTTGACAGATAGGCCTATTTCGTCTGCTACTTACAGACTTCTTCAGTGTCAGGTGTCGAGCACTCGACACTGAAAAAGTCTGTAAGTAGCAGACGAAATAGGCCTATCTGTCAAAAGATAAGCTCATAGTAGAATTAAAAGGAATTTGCTCGCGTTTACTAGCGAAAATTTGAAAAAGTGTTTCAAGCCACAAAAAAATTTATTTATGAAAATTCCATGAAATTTTTTGCACTACAACTTTGCCCAAGAAAGTAAAGGTCTTTTTCTGCAAATAAAAAAGTTAGTTTTTGTATATCCGCGAAAATGGGGACCACCCTAATTTTAAACAAAATAAAAAATGGGCCTTAGTGATACAAACCATGTTGTAGAACATCACTTTGCTGTAAAGTTTCAAGTTTAGGCGCTGTGAGCATGTTTCCTCGTAAATTCGTGATATGGACCATAGTGGAATGGTAGAAATTTAGGAAATAATAATAGAAAAAAAACATTTGAATGGGATATTGCAAAAAATAGTATTTAAACATCTTTTTTATCACATTGATTGTTATTTTTTGTATTCTCTTCATGTCAATTCGTTCTAACAATAAATTACCGTCCACTCCTAGCGCTTCGCATGGAGATGAGAAATTATCTGCTTCTGACAAACTTCATCTCTTTTATCATTTTAAGCTATTGTCTACATTTGATTTGGGGGCTCATTAACTTTTTATTAGAGTGTTTAAAAAACACCTGAAAATTTTATTGGAATAGTGAAAATAATGGTATTTATACATCTATTGTATCATCGTTGGTCATTGTTGATATTTAATATATAATATTTTATCATGGTGGTTAAATTGATTTTCTTAAAAGTAAGTCATAAGACTATAAAAAAAGGATCAGAACTTGAATGAAATATTGAGGAAGAATGTATTTAAACATCTCCTATACCATCATATAACACTATTAACACAGTGTTCATTAGGGCGATTTCATCATTTGGATCAATATTTAAAAAAAATCTAATTAACCAATTGCACAGTTTTTAACCATGATTCTTGATTGGCATGTATCACTTCGCTTGGGCTGCTTCATTTCCGAAAAATTAAAGTTCGTTACTATCTGCTTGCTGTTGTATATGCGCTTTGGTCGTGCATGAAGAAAGTACATTCATACATAAAACTTACACAACATTGCATGTAAAATTATTTCAGAAATGAACCTTATAACCAATCTAAGGGTAACGATCTTTCCTTCTTTTTTGGAGAGAAATTTTAATGCAAATTTCAAGAAATAGTTACAAACTACAAGTCAACTATTTTCTTCTAAAAGAAAAATTCCTAGACAAGACCGGGAATCGAAACCAAGTCACCTTCAGTATGGTTACCGACTGAGCTAGGGGTTGACATCTATGATGATATAGGAGATATAATACGTCTGTCTTCAAAGTTACATTAAGATTCTCAATATTAAGATTTTTCTAAACATTTTCGACGTTAAGACCACCCTTATGGGAAAAAAAATTGGCCACCCTTATGAAATATCACAAATCAAATGTAGACGATGACCTTAGATTATAAAAAAGGCGTTAAAATTTAATGCTTCAATATCTCATTCAATTTTTTTTCAATTATTTTTTAGAGATGCACACTACCAAAATCTCGTGTAAATTTCTGTCCCTGAGACCGACACATGCAAGCGTCCTTTAGCGCATAAGAATGTGTTGAATGAGATGAGAAAATAAATTCAACCGAACACATCTTTTGTCAAATTGCGTATGTTTCAGTTTCAGGAGACATAATTTCACACGAAATCTTTCTTTACGTTCCCCGACTATTCCCTGACCTTACGTTATCGAACTATTTACAAACATGGATTAGGTCTAGTGTAAAATTTATAATTTCTAAGTGTGTGACACCAGATTGACTTTTTATGCATTTCTAACTCTTGGGAGTTGTGCCATTGACCGCTTCGGGGGTCGACCTAACGAAGTTCTTTCGATCTCAAATTTAGCATGGGGACTTTTTTCGAGGATACAAAACTTTTGAGCACTACTCCTTTTTGAAATTTGAAAATTCGATTCTGATTGGCACCATATTGTTGTAACAAAATATACGTGTTCGAGTCGTCCGGTTCTAGCAAAATAAAAAATAATGAAATAGCCCCACTCGTCTCTTTGATTAGCACTCGATATCTGGTTGTTAATAATATTAGGCCCTTAGGACACGTGACTTGAGCTCACAGAAAAGAGAGCAATAACCCTCTTAGTTTGTGAGTTATTTGCTTATTTCACCTATTGTGGCTCCTTTGTCCAAATTCATTGATTGTATTTTCTAAAAAGCCGCAAGAACATTTAGCGTTAACCAATAGCAAATTCCATGGGGTTATTCATTTTGTCTGGTTAGCTTAGTGATCTGGCTCACTGTGCAGTGTTTGCTTAAGCCACGATATTTTCTAAATGAATCAAATGATGCTACTCAAAAGTGTTCTTGATTTCTAAAGCTCGAACTAAAGTAAATCTAGACGCACGGTTTATTACACCACCGTGCCCCTGGTGGTTGGAACAAAAAACGTTTGACATAAATGCCTGATGTTTTATCGAGGAAGAAATTGGTGAAAACTGTTCCTCGATTGATTTACGTATCTCGAAATTACGGATCATGGAACTTGAGAAAAGGAAATTAATTGTGCACAAACGTCTAGAAAACCCTTCGTGGTCTGCCTCAAAAATAGCAAACGTGTTCAAATTCCCAAAGTCAACGGTGTGTCTCGTAATCAAACGTTACAAGGATCCTCTGAGTGTGGATAGAGCACAGCGCATCTATCATAAAAGTGGCAATAGGGACAAAGAGCTGTGGAGTGTTTAGGTACGTGAAAGGCAACCCAAGTGTCTCCATACGTGATTTGGCGAAGAAATACGATTCCAACTTTTCCACCGTGCGTAACATCATTTCAAGAGAAGGATATAAGTCTTTTTGTGCCAGTAAATATCCGAATCGCTCCCTGAAACAAAATTTAGTGGTCAAAGAGCGAGCACGATTACTATACGAACGAGTTGTGACGAAATCTGATTTGATTGGATTGGCTGTATTTTAATGGATGAAGAAACATATTATAACATAAAACATAACATATTATGTCAAAATGGATTGCAAACAAATCCCCGGACGAAAATTATTCCTGGCAGCTGGTCGTGGGGTTGTCCTTTCCAGGTATACATTTGTTTTTGCTGATAAGTTTTCTCGGAAACTAATGATTTTGGCAAGGAATTTGCCAGTTGTGGCCCTAAACAAAGGTTTTTATCACATATCACACAATGACGTCGAAGGTTTACATTAAATAATGTCTGAAAAAGCGGATTTTACCCTTCATTCGACAACACAAGACCAACGTTATGTTTTGGTTGGATATACTGCCACTACTCTAAAACCCCGTTCACATTATAACCTATATAACGTGATATAGAGTATTTTGATATCAAATGCCATGCACATTATTTCCAGTGAAAACTAGATGTTTAGATGCTGATATCAAGTTAGTCTATATCACGTAATATAAGCTGTAGTGTGAACGGGGTGTAAGGAGGTACTGAAATGGTATGCTGCAAACAATGTTAATTTCATCGCAAAAGAGATTAATCCTCCGAATTGCCCTGACTTCAGACCGATCGAAAAATATTGGGCAATTGTCAAGCGAAAACCTCCAGGATGCGGTGAAAAAGTGACAAATGCACAACAAATGCGGTAAGAGTGGTATTAGTTCGCTGGTACAGTGTCACCAACGACTGTGCAGATAATGATGGCATCGATAACAAATAAAGTGCGACAGTTTGCTCAAAACGGTGAAATGTTATAACTTGTTATGTATCGTTTGCAAGCTGAATAAATACCTTTTTGTTTGACGTTTCGATCAACCGTGTATGTTGTTTAATTCTTGAGCTATGATCACTTGAATGCGTCCAAATTTACTTTGAATCGGGCTTTATTAGTCGATTGAAGGCAGAAGCCCTCTCGCGCCGAATAAATGCGAAACAGTGCTGACATATGCTGTTTTCCATTGTTCTTGGGTGGTGATGAATGTACATTTTTCGTGAAACCACTTTGACTGTATACGGATACATGATGGATTGTTAAAAATTCACTTATCTCTTATCACTTTGAATGCGCATTAGAGAGTTCGTCATCCAGATGTTTCATAACCTTTATATAATAGAATGTCGTTGAACTGACAGTTCGAATGCTATCATATTTTACTCAAGCCGTATGCATCTTAATTTTCGTTTCATCATAAGAAAAATGAATAACCACCCGAAATTTGGCCCCACCCTGCATAAATCAAAACGAACCCCCATCACGGCACCGCTTCGTCTCCCATTAATTTATCATAATTACTCCCCTGAAACACAAGAGGATGCATTTAATTATGGCGTAAGCCATATAGCTTAATGACCCCTTTCCTTAAAGAGGGGGCAAAGGCTTTTCCTTCCTGCTCGTAGCTGCTTGACTGGCCCGAATGGGATGCAGCCAGCAGAACCGACCAACCGACCGACGGAGTGCAATTCAAACCGTCCCCCAATACCACGGGCTACTTTCCATCATCATCACATTGAGTGTGTTTGTTGTTGTTGTTGTGTGTGTAGTTACAAGCACGAAACATGACCGTCCATAAAATCACGTTTCAGCAATAAATACTTTCCGTTGCTTGGGCGTTCGCAAAATTCGGAAACAAGAGACTGACCTGGCCCCCACTTCTCACACTCAGGAAAGCGGATGCAAAAATGGATACGAAACATTTTTGCTGCTTGCATTTTTCGTCGGAAGCTGCTGAAAGTATCCGAGCACTCGAATTGCTGTTGTCCCGGTGAAGTGGCTCATAAATTGTTGGAAAATTTAATAAAATCATTATAGAACAGAAATTACAGCGACACGCGGGATGATTTTCATTTTTTGTGGTAGAGGGGGTTCTTTCGCCGAATGAAATTAATTGGGCTGAAATAAGTCGGAAACGGTTAAATCATATTAATTTTGAGAGGAAATAATCAAACCTCTTTCGGCGGGGATATTTTGTCATTCCTGTGGTTCATTCGTTGCCTTCTAAACTTTTTCTTTTAGGAGCTTGATTCTGCTGACCAACTGTGATGAGAACCGTGAGTGACACGTCAGTTGTCTACTGATTTTTTCTTCTTCAGAGAGTGGTAAATGTAACCATAGCTACCACCCAATGAGGTTGTGACCGGTTGTCCACCGTAGCTTACTTTTGTTCGAACTCAACCCCGGGTGAACGGGAAAATACTATAAACACATCAGAATTTATATGCATAATCATAATTCATTTTTTATGCTTGGTTTTCCCAAAACCTCCAGAATAACGATGATTGTTATTATGACGATGAGCGCCATAATGATGATGGTGATGATGTTGTTATATTTCTTTGGTCCTAGCTGTATTTTTTTTGCACTCTTCCGAACAACAGTGGCAGCACAGGCAGTTATTATGTTGCCATCACACAAAGGCATTATTGTTGGCGGAGAGAAGCAAAGCGATCCGAGGATTGGGAAAAGAGCGCCTGCCCGACTTGAGTAGGATACCGCGAGAAGCGGCCATCGCCGACGAATCAACCAAGAGGAAAATCGCAGGACAAAGCATAATGATTTTGGATATTTTCGTAATGAAATTGATATTAATTATATTAGGATTACGAAAATTGAAACTGGGGGAAGTTTCTTTTTTATCTCTTTTCTGGCTTCCGCAAGAGCATTAAGTGGAGTTTCCTGTGCCGTTGTTCATATATTCGTGTTCTAAGCTACTTACCCAGAAATGAGTCAGGTTTGCGGCATGATGAATCTACGAAATGATAAATGTGTTGGTAGATGGAAAGGTTTTTCGGGGTTAATGCGGGAATATTTTGCAGCTGCCTGAAGGATCAGTTACTGAAGTCGAGGTAACAAATATTGTCGTTTCAAAGGTATCATTTGCATGATATATTTGGTGTTCGAAACCTGAACCAAATGAGTCAGGATTCAAATAATTGTATAAAAACATAACCCGATGAAATATTTTTAGTTTTTCGATAAACTATATCACTAATTCAGGATGCATAAGAACAACACAGTACACACAACGATTTAGAATTGTACAAATTGTTGATATGTTAAGTTGACGACATTATAGTTGTGTTGTAAAGCCAGACTGCGCACAGTGATAAAAAAATGTACTCAAATTCACAAAGATAATATGATATAGGAAATTTTTATCTGTACCGTCTCAAGCTGGTCCCTTTAACATAATTTATGTGAAATACTCTAGAGGTTCGAATCATGCTGGTTTCAGGCCCGGGAAGGGGGATATTTTCCCCACTGAGCGTTTCCAGCCGAAATGACCTATCGACCAACTTCGAGTGTCTCCGATTTAATTGAAAAATTGTACTCATGTGGGTAAGAAAGTAAGTTTTTCCACTGATGCAAACAGTTTTTGGACTCTAGAGTCAGTTTTAAAAAGAGCGTAAGCATTTTGAATAACACTTCAATTAATAATTGGTAGCTCGAACACCTTTGGTTGTACCAAAAAAAATTTAAGACCAAGTTGCGGCCCTATGTGTGAAGGTTGTAAAAAAATATACACTGAAAAAATAACGGAAAAAAATTGTAAATACACATTGAAATTTATATATCTTGAAGTTATCACACAAATTCAAATGAAGATTTCACGACGGAGAAATGTCAGGGAAAAAAGTCTCTAGAAATCAGTTTTTGGTATATTTCTTAAAATTTTCATATTAGCAAGAATATACGTAATCTGATGATATAATCTTAATTTAGAGGTATTTTTTTATTTTTAGATCCTTATAATGATCTTTGTAAGATCATCCGTTCTCGAGATATTCGCGATTTAATTTTATCGTATTCGAAAAATATTCGATAATATGACCTTTTCATAAATTATTCGCGTTTCTCCAGCAACCCCAAAACGTGTTTCGAAATTTTTGTTAAGTTTCCTACAACTCTTTGTTTGACAGCAAGACGATTGATTGAACGGTTCCAAACGCGTATGCAAACTTTCATTCAAATAAAAAAATATCGAAAATAACTTTTCCACATTTTCAGGTCATTTCTCCTGGAAACGCTCCAACTTCTCCCTTAATTTGCGGTTTCCGTGTTATTGTGGCATGCAGGTACAACTACTGTTAAATTTTCAGATTATAAGATGTGAACGTTTTAGGTGCAAAAGCATAGATAATCGAACTTTCATCCATTTATAGGCACATCCATTGGTCTGTTTTGCCTTAAACTAGTTGTTTTGAGTTTGTTTAGGTGTATCTACAATTCCTGTAAGCGAAATTTTGATATTTCATATTTATTTAAAAAAATATTTACCGATGGTTAATCACGGTTAACATATGAAAATGGATTTTATACAAAATATTCTTATGAACTTAAGAAGATGATATCTATGAACCTTTCTATTGAAAACAGCATAAATATGCATACATACATATGCATTAACAACATAATCATTGTCTATGATAGATGCTTTGTGATACAAAAACAGTAACGTTGAAAAACCCATAAAACATGTTTGTATATGAGTGTATTCAATAAATTGAATATTATGAGGAAATCTGCTTTCAACAATCCTTTAAGTGAGACAATCCTCTTCCGAGAGCTAGAAAGTGATTCCAGATTTGGTCACTTATTTGGTATTATTTGAATAAAATCAGATAGTTCTCACCGAAGGTTGGTTCGCAGTAACACATTCCTGAAAATAAAACTGTTCGATGTTGGTTCGTAATTATTACTAAATTTATGCATTAAAATTACGTAGCTAAACCGTCCGTACGATATGCATCCATCATAATGAAAATAGAGCCGAGTGCATTTTAAATTATGTGCAAGCCTCGCACGCGTGTATGCACGTTTGCATCGTTTGTTGCTTTTGACCAACAAATGGCTGTTTTCTTCTCAAAACTGGTCTACTTTTTATTAAAATTAAATTTCATTTCAACACTGTTATGGAACAAAATCCGAAATTTTCATCGAGAGATATTGCTGAATCACTAAATCTGTGTTGATCGACGTTATTTGTTGAAAACTCAACAACAGTGGATTTAAAAGCTGATTGGCGTTACAGTTACCTTGCATTAGCTACCAGAACCAGAAGAAGCGGCTGTAGTTTGCCAAAAAATGTGCTTGTATGTCGGTATGCTTCTGCAAACGGGTTTTACGGTACGGACGAGAGTAATTTTAAGCTATTTGGCCAGGAATGGCACTCGAGAGTTTCGAGAGCTTTTGAGGAAGGACACAAGGATCGATACATCGACAATGAAGCAGAGAGTTGGAAATCATATTCTGAGGAGCGTTCGCTTGGTCTGGAGTAGGAAGTTGGGCTCTATGATGTTTGAAGGCGTCTCTTTTGAAAACTGACCAGGAAACCAACTACATCTTTCATCAAGACAACAATCTTAAGCCGTGAAGAAACCTACTGCGGTCCTCAAGTCAACTGTCAATCAAAATGCTGGAATAGCCTCCGCAATCCCCTGATTTGAATCCGATTGAAAATCTGTGGGGTTATCTGGACGAGGAAGTGGGCATCGGTAATTTTTTGAAACTATCGAAACAGCCTGGGAACAAATTGATCCGGAATTATGCAGATTATGATGATGATGACGATGATGATGTTATACTACCATGCATTGCAGTAAGATCACTTTCCATAGCAATGAAATAAGTTAAAACACGATTTGATCACTTTCACTTTTTTTAAAACACTATTTAAAAAACTTTTTTGAGTGTATTAGTAGAACGGTTGTGATTGGGAAACTAGGAGAATCTAAAATTAACACTTCATTTGATCACTTTTTAAAGAATAAAACAATGAAACACTTTTTTTTTTTTCAAATTATCACTAGTAACGCGAACAAATCAGGATCAGGATTGATCAGGATTCTTTTGTTGTTTGTGATCATTATTGTGATCCAGTATGAAGGACCAAAAACGATTGGTCCTGCTCGTAAGCAGAGGCACTTACGTGACATCTGTGAATATAGGGAAGAGAATCTCCTTCGAGGAGCAAGTTTACACTCATAGTACAGCCATTTCAACACAGTTTTGAGTCGTTTTTGACTCACTTTCTTTAATAGTGGAGTCACTCAAATTTGAGTAAATGTTACTGGCATTGACAAATCGACAATTCAAAAACATCCATCTGGTTTGAGTCGGTGTTTTTGATTTGTCGACTTGCCAATGCCAGTAACATTTACTCAAATTTGAGTGACTCCACTTTTGACTAGAGAGAGTCAAAACCGACTCAAAACTGAGATGAAACGGCTGGCCGTGTACACACTTTGAAATCATGAATTTTACACGAAACGTAATTCATTACAAAGTTGGGGAACGTAAACAAAGAAGTTGTCATAAATTATGTCTCCTGGCACATACGCAAGTCGACAAATGATGTGTTTAATTGAATATATTTTCTCATATCTCTCAACTCATTTTAATAAGCGAAAGGACGCTTGCATGTGTTTGTCTCAGGGCCCCGAAATTAACATGAAATTTTGGTAGTGTGTACTAGAATCGAGCTCTCGATTGTTAGAATAAGACAAACCCATGTTCCCTATCCAAATCGTTTCACTTGGGTGCCCTGATGGTTCCTCCCTCCCGGTAATAGCGAACATATTGATCCAGAATTCATCAAACAACTTTTCAAAAGTATACCCCATCGACTGGAAGTGTTTTGAAGGCTCAGTGGGCACACACTTATTATTGAAAGTTGACGAATATAATTGAAGGCATAACTGTCATCAGTTATCAGTTATCTGAATTATTTTCTCCATTATAAAATACCGTCTTTGCAATTTTCTTCCCTTACCTTCTTACCTGATGAATCAGCTGAGACATCTAAAAATGAAACCAAAATTTATGTGAGGATTTTTTTTGTCCAGCACTGTTATAGGCAAATAGTAATACTTTCACTTTAAAAAAAAAACACTATTTAAAAAAAACTTTTTTGAGCGTATTTGTAGAATGATTGTGATCGGAAAACTAGGAGAATTTAAAATTAACACTTCATTTGATCACTTTTTAAAAATAAAAAATAAAACATTGAAACACTTTTTTCCAAATTTTCGCTAGTAAACGCGAGCAAATTCCTTTAAATTCCACTACGAGCTTATCTTTTGACAGATAGGCCTATTTCGTTTGCTACTAACAGACTTGTTCAGTGTCGAGTGCTCGACTCGAACAATAATAAATAAGTTTTTATTTGTAGTTTCTTTTTCTCTGTAAGACTTTGCTTTTATTTGCTATCATTAAAGAGTGAAAGTGAAATTGGAATTTTGTGTTGATTTAAGAAAATTTATCGTAAGATATAAATTAAGGCAGTCTTTTGTGATCATATGGCTCGTGTAAACGGCGAACACGAAATTATTGCGACACCGAAAATGTCATGCCAATTTTCTTATAATGTTTAGAATCAAACCAAAATTTTAGGGTAGTTTCACACATATATTTACTTCAAAAATCAAAAGAAAAGTTAATCGATGGAGCCTTGAGTGTAAAATTGAACGCATTTTCGCTTGATGCCCTCCATCAAAGTCTTTACAGTGTCATCCGGTACCAGTTTCTCAGTTTTTTTCTTAACATGTCCTTCTCGTCTTTGACTGGCTTCTTGCTCTTCCGAAGTTCCCGCTTCATCATTGCCCAGTACTGCTCCACCGGGCCAGCTCCGGACAGTTTGGCAGATTCATGTCCTTTGGAACAAAATGGACAGAATTGGCCTCATACCACTCCAGGACACTTTTAGAATAGTGGCATTATGCCAAATCTGGCCAAAATAGCGGAGCTTCGTCGTGCTGCTGCAAGAACGGCAAAAGGCGCTTCTCGAGGCACTCAGATTTGTAGATCTCGCCATTTACTGTGCTCTTTGTCACGAAAGGCTCACTCCTCAGTCCGCAAGAGCAGATGGCCTACGAAATGAGATATTTGGAGGTGAACTTCGACATTTTCTTCTTCTTAAATTTGTCGTCAACATAGAACTTGCTCTTGCCGGTGAAAAACTCCAACCCCGGAATTTGCTTAAAATCGGCTTTTATATACGTTTCGTCGTCCATCACACAGCAGCCATATTTTGTCAGCATCTTCTCGTTGAGCTTCCGTGCCCGAGTTTTAGCCGTCGATTGTTGCCGCTCATCGCGGTTTGGGAAGTTCTGTACCTTGTATGTATGTAGTCCAGCTTTCTTCTTTGCATTCTGGACGTAGCTCTGCGACATGCCGATCTTTTTAGCCAAATCACGGCTTGAGACGTTGGGATTTGCTTTAATCATCCGCTTCACCTTTCCCTCCGTCTTTTTGTTCTCCGGTCCCGGTGTTCTTCCAGCTCCTTTGCCGTGGTCCAACGTCAACCGCTCCTGGAACCGCTTCAACACTCTGGAGACGGTTGAATGGTGAATGTTCAACATTTTTCCCAACTGCCGGTGCGACAGGTCAGGAAATTCCAGGTGTTTGGAAAGAATTTGTTCTCTAGACTCGCGTTGGTTCACCTCCATCTTCGTTGAATCGAAAAACACGACTTCGAATTTGACAGAATGTAAACAATACACATCAATGAGAAAGTGTGCAAAATTTGGTTGATTTTTACCCAATGGTAAAAAAGTTATGCCCTGTTGAATGTGTCGCAATAATTTCCTGTTCGCCCTTTAGGAGTAAGATAGAAACTCGTGAAGACTGGAGATCAGTCGCACCATCTCTCCAGGTTGTCAATCTACCTATTAAACCCCCATTTTTTTCTGGGACTTGATGTACAGAAAACTAGATTAGACTTTTCATTTTGAAATTATGCACATCTATTGATCACTGAGACACTGAATTTAGTTACGATAAACTTTTTGCAACCAATGTTGTTGGTTTTATGTTGCATACAATATGCGTCCAATAGTTTTGAGACTCTCATTCAAATTCTCAGATTACTTCACGCCCAGAAGTCAGTCAGAATATCATGGTTCTTGTAAAATATTCAAGTGCTCCTGTATTTCGAGTCAAGGCATCAAATGGATTTCCAACAGTTCCAAGGAAACCAGGAGTTGGTCGGACGCAATCTGTGAGAATGCCAGCGTTGATACAGTCCATAGAGATGAAAGTATTTCGTGATCCCGACGACAAGCTGTTTAATGTCGAAAGCGTGTCCACCAACCGGTATATAGGGTCGTTAAAAGCATCGTATGTACCTCAGAACATCTACCACGTCAAAGAAAACACAAATGTGGTTGAAGGACAACATGCCTCATTCTAGTCCAAAGAGATGTGGTCGTCTATTTCGCCTGACTCAAATACTCTGGATTTCAGTGTACAGGTGAACATTGCTCAGTGGTCCAGAATGTGAATTTAGCTAGAAAGATACGTTTTCAGCCTAATTTTGAAGTTTTAGAGCAAAATTGTCTTCCACAAAGTTCTTTCTAATAACAAGGTGTTTCTTTTAGTGTAAATGAAAACTAGGGTGATCCTTATTTTCAGAGAATTCGAAAATCTGACTTTTTTATTTCTAGACGCAGTTGCCGACCAAACGCAGTTGCCGACCATTTCCGTACAAAGAAAGTTTCAATCGAAATTCCCGAAGAAGTATTCAATTTGGCAGGCCACATGTAGTTGTACACATGTAGTCGAAAATGTAAAACTCTCGTCTCTACCGGCAATATCGATTAGGATGTGTACGAGGAAGAATGTCTGCAAAAGCGGTCTGCAATGCTACTCTGGTTTGGCCTGATTTGGCCGTTTGTCACTATGCAAAATCCGTCCTGGAATGGTATAAGGTACAAGAGGTCATAAACGTGCCAAAAACTGCCAATCCACCAAACTGTCCAGAACTTCACCCAATAGAGAAGTACTGGGCTCTAGTTAAGCGGAAATGCTTCGAACTAAGAAGAAAGTAAGTGGTGATGGTAATTTCCAGAGAAGATGGAGAATCGTCACGGCGGGCGTTTCTGAGGATACCGTACGGAACCTGATGGCGGGTGTAGCACAGAAAGTTCGAAAATTTTACAGAAAGAAGGATTAACATCTTAATCAACTGTGTCTAATGTAGATATAACTCTATTATTGTGAAATAAACAATCGGTTTTGTTGAATTATGTGTATGTAGTTTTATTTGTGCTCTAGAAACAACCCAGAACTTGCTTTTTCTTCATCATTTAACGAAAACCCTCTCTACGGAATGTTTCTCAACCAAACGTACAAACTTATCCAAAAAATCGTTTGAATTAAACTTGATCGACATCGCGATTCACATCGCGTGATCGTCCCTAGAAACGGAAGGTTCCTTTGTGCACAAAGTAAGAAAATCCACATTATACTTGGTGATTACAATCAATGCAAAGCGAAGCATCCGAACAATTCATCGGCCGCTATTATCCTTCATAGCCATAAACAGTTTGTTGAAATCATTACCCAGCTCCAGCCGAACAGAGCCACGAAAGCCTTCAATAATTAATTATTTCCGGAGACTGTGGACTAGTTCACTCCATCCAGCTTTCGAACGCAAAGCGTCTACATCTACATCGAACGAAACGTATTCAAACTCACTGCTATCCTTGACGCTTCACATCATAGACAAAATGAAGCTCAGACGAACGAGAGACCGAGAATAATATTCAACTTTTGTTCTGCCGGTTCTCCCTTCCCGGAGAGCCATGCCAGCTTTAATTAAACCTAAACCCTACAAGTTCGAGAAGATACTGAACAATAGTGTTGGGATCGGATGGAAAAGCCCGGTGCGGTGGGCGATGGTGGCGGAGGTTGCGGAAAAGTGTGGCAATCTTCTTTCAATTTAGCTAAATGCTTTATGATGTACGTTTTACCATTGTTGTGTGGAAATTGAATTGGCGGTTTTCATTATCTACTTCATCATATGTCAACTGGTCTCGCTACGAATGAGTGTCATGGGATCCAGGGGATAGGAAATCACATCACTTTCCATACTGGGAGATTGGAAGATGCAGCAATATTGTTGGGTGGCAGGGCGAGTTTTCCAACTTGACTTTAATTGAATATCATCAGCTGCCTTCTGAGCTGTGCTCTTACAGAAAGGGATGCACACTATCACTGTTGAATGGGGTTGAGAAGAAGCGAAACAGAAGAAGGAATTATGAGTGCCCCTTGAGAGTGCTTATGAGAAGTGAAGAACCGCTTCTGGCTGAATTTTCCCTAAGGGACGTTGGATAAGACGGGGGACTGATACTAGTACCTCTAATGGATGGAAGAGTAATGTGTGAAAGCGGATGATAATTATAATTACAGTTATGCAACGTCTGTGTAAGTGGATTAAACTCAAACGTCCTTGTGACGAGGAGTTGAATGCCTCATTTAACGCTGTGCTCTCGTCTTTGCATTCACAACACCGCTCGAAGCAGCAAGCTATCGGATTATGCACCAGTGTGCCTCAGCACGAACGCACGCTTTAGCGCGTGTGGAGCTTAGTGAAACGAGCAAACCTTCCCTCGAGGGATACTCAAAAAGGTAAACGAATAGATTTCACACCTTCACTATAAAACAACAACAAGGACCCTCTTATCTGCTATTTTCAGAACAATCGATGCTCGCGTTTGGAATGGTGACACAAGCTCCTACCTGGTATTCCACCATCTCATCCGGAAGCATCTAATTTGGACAAACAAAGTACCATTGTTTATCAGTGCCATTCAACAACCAGGAAGGTTGCCAAAACAAAACCTGGCTTCTCTCAACCTCAACATGTTGAATTTATCATCACTGTCACTATGCTGGCAGATGGAAGAATCCCTTGCACTCTATAGAATCACATATAAGCTTGCACTAAGCCACAATTATAATCCCCTCCGCCGGTTGCACATTCAATGCTGGAAGCTTCTTCCGTAGCTCAACATACCCATTTAGGGGGTTCATATCAACGAAAAACCATCTCATAACGATGCTTATGGGCAACCAGACAATCAGGTTGCGGAGCAGTTCGCCCTTTTTATCATCATCGTCCCTGTTACCGTTTCCATAGAACAAACATAAGCTTATTCTGGTTCATATTATAGGGATCCGCTGCCAGCCCGGGTTTTGTTGTCGGGTAAACATAATCGTTCATTTGCGCCATTGTTCTACGGTGTTACGACTCAGACAATCATCCTATACTGGGTGCGCGCCGTTGTATGCAAAATAGTTAATGTGCATACAGGCTTGAAATTCTCTTATCTCAATTCGGCACTAAAAGGCAGCGTAGAGTTGCTGTTCGTTTTCTTCTTCTTGACGACAGTGTCCCGGCTAGGACTAAATGTCGAAATGATCGTCTTAACAAGGAGTATTTTCAGTCGAAAGCTCTCTAAATCTAAGAGATGAATACGTGCTCAGAGTATCCGTGAAGTTATTCAACCCGAATCTTTCCAACACAATTTAATGTACTGGCCATTATCGGCAACATAAGAAGAGTGATTTTTTTTTCACAAACAACTGATATCGGATCAAAAATGGAACAGATATGAGCAACATATTTCGAGATTTTGCCTTCAAGGTGACCCCAAATTTTTGATCGATGACTTGAATAACTATTTTTTTTCATTTAAATGCATTGCAATTTTTTTCTAGTGTATCTTTCATTTCAATATTTGACCGACGCAATTCTGAGAAAATCTGACATATTTATAAAATAAATTAACTTTAGTTGAATTTTGGTAGAATTTTTTTTAAATAAAATACAAAATACAGTTGATTAAGATATTAACACTCTGTTTAATTCTGAAACTTTTTGGGGTACACCCGCCATCAGATTCCATACGGTATCCTTAGATACGCCCACCGTGACGATTCTCCATCTTCTCTTGAAATCATCGGTACCATTTGCTTTCTTCTTAGTTTCGAAGAGTTTCCACTTAACTAGAGCCCAGTACTTCTCTATTGGACGAATTTGGATTAGCTATTTTTGGCACGTATTTGATCTCTTGTATCTTACACCGTGACCAAAATATTCTCGTACAAAATAAAACTCTATTTATTTTAAATCGATAATCCAGATTTTATTGATAACTTTACCCATTATATTGCAGTATAATACTGATCAACTACAGCCTATGTTTTGGAATAACACCGCCCTTAACCTTCTTGACCTGCTCCAGACGTTTTTTGAAACCGTCACAGGCGGCACGCATGACTTCCATTGGCATTTCGTCCCAAATCCGTTTTATTACAGTTTTGAATTGGTTTATATTAGATGCCCTGTGGTCATTTACCATCGCTAGCATGTATGACCATACGAAATAATCCAAAGGATTTAGATCTGGTGAACTGGGAGGCCATTCATTCTTGTCCAAAAAGTCGGTCAAATTTTCTCGGCACCAGCCCTGAACGAGATTTGCAGTATGCAATGGTGCTCCGTCCTGCTGAAACACATAGTGATCATCTCCAAACACCTCTTGTACATATGGCTTGACAACGTTCTCCAAAGCATCAGTTTTATAATATACGGCATTCATTTTAACACCTTTTTCGATGAAAACCAGTATTAATTCGCCACGCTTGCAAATTCCTCCCCAAACCATCTCTGATGCAGAACTTTGGAACCGTGGAATATTCCTGTCACTCTCTGGAACAGTTCTCGAAGAGAGAGCCCACAATCTGTCGTTCTGGACATTGTAGGATTGTTGCAAGGCAAATAACATTTCATCGGAAAAGATAAACTCTTCCCCACAGTGCCGCGACAAAAGCAGATTTGCTCTTTCGAGTCGTTTCTGCTTGGAAGGTTCCAAAACTCCGTGAATCTTACGTTTCTTGGAAATTTGGAATCCGAGGTCATTTTGCAGTATAAAGGGTGATACGGTCAAAATTTGGTCAAGGGAAAACGCGTGTAAATCGGTGAAATCGTTTATTTAAAAAATCAAATTAAATTTCTTTTTCAAGTTCAATTAGTATAAAATTCAGGAAAAATATTCAGTTAGGCTTCCGCTTTTCCAAATCCGAATTGCCGGGCCTTACGCTTGACCCTGCCATCAGATTTTGTACAGCCACCTTGTCCACCTTCTTCGCCGCAGAAAGCCAGTTTGCCTTGAACTGCTGCTCGTTCTTAGCAGTTTTTTTGGTCTTCTTTAGGTTCCGCTTGACAATAGCCCAGTATTTCTCAATTGGGCGGAGCTCTGACGTGTTGGGAGGGTTCTTGTCCTTGGGAACCACCTGCACGTTGTTGGCGGCGTACCACTCCATGGCCTTTTACCGTAATGGCAAGATGCCAAATCCGGCCAAAACAGTACGGAACAACCGTGTTTCTTCAGGAAAGGCAGCAGACGTTTATTCAAACACTCTTTCACGTAAATTTCTTAGTTGACAGTCCCGGAAGCTATGAAAATGCTGCTTTTCAAGCCACAGGTACAGATGGCTTGCCAAACCAGATATTTCTTTGCGAACTTTGACAGTTTCGTGTGCTTGAAAATATCTGCTACCTTTCCCCTTCCTTTTGCCGTATAAAACTCCTGTCCCGGAAGCTGCTTGTAGTCGGCTTTGACGTAGGTTTCGTCGTCCATTACCACGCAGTCAAACTTCGTCAGCATCGTCGTGTACAGCCTCCGGGATCGCGCTTTGGCCGTCGTATTTTGTTTATCATCGCGATTTGGAGTCACTACCTTCTTGTAAGTCGATAGTCCGGCTCGTTTTTTGGCTCGATGCACGGTTGTAGACGATACACCCTGCTTATTTGCGGCATCTCGGAGAGATAGGTTAGGGTTTCGCTTGAAACTACCGGCAACTCTCTTTGTCGTCTCAGCGGCTTCCGGTTTTCGATTTCCCCCCGATCCAGACTTCCTGGCTGTCGACAAACGTTCCCCAAACACTTTAATTACATTTGTAACGGTTGATTTGGCAACTTTTAGCGATTTTGCCAACTTTGCGTGCGAGTAGCTCGGATTTTCGCGATGCGCGAGCAAAATTTTGATACGCTGCTCTTCTTGCTTGGACGGCATTTTGACAACTGAAGAGTGAATTCCAAAATCAAAATAGGAGCAACATTCTACACACACACACCTTCAAAATGAGGGGTATTCAGGTTTTTTAAATGCAAAATTGAAAGAAATACGTCAAGTTGATATTGACCAAATTTTGACCGTATCGCCCTTTATTGTGCATTGACGATCTCGAAACATTCAGATCTGCGGCCATTTTACTTACAGAGCGCAGTGATTTTCGTATAATCCGTTCCCTGACCATTTTAACCACTCGTGCAGTCCGCACCGTACGAGTACGACCGGATCTTTTCCGGTCATCCAACGAGCAGGTGTCACGGTACCTTCGGATGGTTCGGTACACAAAATCCCGCTTTACTCCAAGGTTTTTCAAATTTCTGAAAATAGCTCCCGGGCGCTATCCTTTCAAAAACTTGTTTATCACCACAGCACGAAATCGGACATAACCTAAAAGCGTTTGTATAAACATAGTGCAAAACTACACCAACACATACGTGAAGCACGTTGAGCAGTTGCACGACACCAATGCAAGGAAAAAGTGTATGAGACACGGTGTATACCATTCAAGGACGGATTTCGCATAGTGACAAGAAGCCAAATCTGGCCAAAACAGAGTCGTGGTTTCTGATAACAACCGGTCGCAACCGCTTATGCAGACATTCTTTCTCATACACATCCTTATTGATAGTGCTGGTAGAGACGAAACTTTTGGATTTTTGACCACAACTCCATGTGGCCTGCCAAATTAAATACTTCTTCGAAAATTTGTACACCTTCATGATCCGGAAAGTCTCGGCAACGGCGTTACTTTGCATTAAGCTATAATAAGGCAGACCCGGAGGCGGTTTAAAGTCTTTCTGTACGTATGTTTATGATACAAGAAAATGTTCCAATAAAATTGGTGTTAAGCTCCTCAGCACGACTTTTTGCAGTGAAATGTTGTTTGTTATTACGGTTGGGCACCATTTTCACTTTGTACGCCTTCAGTCTGTGCCTCTGTTTTACTTTTTGTACGTATGATTTGGACTTCCCAACTTTGCGAGCCACATTTCGCACAGAAAGGTTGCGATTTTCTCAATAATGGCTACACCTTCTTGTCCATCCGCGGGAGCATACTTTTCGATTTGTCCTCTTCCCACCTTCCGATCCACAATCAAGCGTTGGTCAAGTGATTTGCAAACACAAAACACGGTCGTCTTTTTACTGAATGTACCAGAATGTGAACATGTTGTACCACGAAATAAAGTGCAGACTTTCAGCTGGAAGTGAAACAATCGCAAAAAGCAGGAAAAGTTGAAGCAAACCAACAGACCTGCTTCAACTTTTCCTGCTTTTTGCGATTGTTCCACTTTTGTTATCTCTGTTATTTTGCATTTTTTATACTTTTCTCTTCCGCTCTTTCGTTTCACTTTTTCGAGCTCTATTTGTTCGCTATGTACGCTTCGCTTTTTTTTCTTCTTCGTTTGTGTAACGTTTCTCTCAGTCACGTTATCTTCTTGTGTTTTACTTGTGTAGTTTGCTTCTTTCCACTGCTTTGCTTCAACCGTTATACCACCTTCAATTTTTTATGCTTATTATGTTTTCTTCCATCCGCTGATTCCGTAACGCTTCTCTTCTTCGGCAACTGCAATGGTTTCTCGTGAAAAAATCTTCCGAGAGAGAGAAAGAGATAGAGAGAGTAAGAGTAAGAGAAGAGATAGAGAGATGGAAATGAAGATGGAGATGGAGATAGAGATAGATATGGAAATGAAGATGGAGATGGAGATGAAGATGGAGATGTAGTTGGAGAGGTAGATGGAGATGGAGAGGTAGATGGAGATGGAGATGGAGATGACGGAGATGTAGATGTAGATGTAGATGAAGATGGAAATGGAGAGAAAGAGGGAGAGAGAGAGAGCGGGAGAACTGTGCTCTTTTTCGTGGAAAAATAGTAAACTGTAATTATTTGTATGAAACAACGGTTTAATAATAAATGAGACAACAACAATTGTACGATTCACAAAATTTACAAAAGGCATTTCAGATTGGACGCATAGCTTCAAGACGTCAGTGTCTGAAGCGGTATGCACATTTCAACAACATTTGCAGCTCTAATTGTAGTCAGTTCTCTTCCTTAATCCTTGTTCGTTCTCTTGCGCTACACAGACGAGATCATACAATCACCCTTCTCTTCTTTGATCCTGATTCCCTTTTGTTTTCGTTCATCTAGGTTCATATTCTCGTCGTTCAGCAGCTCTTCTTTCGTGTGTGGTTCCTTGGCACATTGACTTTTTTTGGGCTTCCTAGAATTTGCCACTGGCATCGGCATAGGGATGTCTGGATGCTCACCTTCATCCGACTTCGGATGGTCATCTTCGCTCAAGGACAGCTCCTTCTTGTTAAAAACTTCCTGTGCAAGTTGTTCTGTGACAGTTTCACCCGGGTGTATTTCTAATAACTGACGTTCTTTGTTCTTTGTGAATGTTTCGAGATGTTGATTCACCATATTGTTGCTTCGTCATGCTTCGAAAATGAGCAATTTGAGTTGGATGAAGATGTCTCTTTTTAGATTCATCCTGGGATTTTTTTTTTTTCAAAACTATCATCTCATTAAGGGGTTAAATTCCAGTTGCTCCCAATCGCATATTATGAGAACTGTTCTTCTGAATATCATCAATGGCAGCATTCAATAAACCAGGAAATCGATGTTAGGGAATATTTTTCAATCTTACAGTGTTTGCCTTCAGGATTTCTTTAATTGCCTGGAGAACGTCAAATATGAGTACCGTTTGGATATTCTTATCGGGGCAAATTTTAAAGACTTTGTACGATAGGAGCGACGCAACGCCAATTTTTACCTCTGCATCGTCATTTTTCAAGCTCTTGATAGGGGGAAAGCTACCCGAGCTATGAGAAATTTAGCTTTCATCTAGCTGTAATCTTGAGTTCACTTTTCTTTGAGAAAAGTCATATTTTTTGTTCATTGTATTGACAGATCAATACAGTGGAATACTCGTTTTAATTTCAACTGGAAAAAATTTACAGCACATTGACTTTTCAATTTTCTCTCACTGATAGAAGGATCAGTTTTTAATTTGATGTCACAGGAATAAATGTTTACTGTCAATTTTGTTCTTTTAACAGTTAAAACGACCAAAACGACAACAAACTGAGTAATCATTACCAGTAACATCACAACATCATATTTAGTTGTCACTTTGATCTCAGACTCTACTCGGGTATTGTGTGGAACCAATCCTAAAAAACTATCGTCTCGAACCATCCTGATAAATAAGCATATATATTAGTGTAGAAGGATATGTTCGATCATCACCATGAGGCCCCAAGAGTAGACAGTAATGTTTTGCTAGAATGAAAGATATGAAGAGAAAGTGTTGATCCGTCAGTGTACGGCAGGTTGTGAAAATTGAAATAGAAGTATTGCGAATTGAGCGAAGGGCTTGGATATAGCAATGTTCGAACCTAGCACGCATTCCTTTGCCTTACATCACACTGCGGGTTAGGTCAAATTTCCTTCTACATCATAACCGTTACTCCACGGATAGAGAATACAAACATAACAGTTATATAATATATATGAGTGTATTCTTTTTAACTATAAATTAGAAGAAAAGAAATTGTTGTAAAGAAATCGTAACCTTACCAGATTTAGTTCGATTACAACGAGGAGCTTTCTGGCCTCCTTCAGTCCAGGTTGGGTACAGATGTTACGCAGCGTAAACAATGTATGGTGGCAATACTGCTCCATCGGAAGCTCCCACAAACGGGCCCAAAAATCAACTCTTTTTATTGACATGTCTCTGTTCCTTGCTCGCAACCACTATCTTTGACTCCGGATCAATCATCGGTAAAGTTGAGCTCGTCAAAATTCGCATTGCTTTGTTTATAAAAATATTCGTTGATTATTCTTGGGTTTACTCGTGCTTCTTCTTTTAGCATTTCAAGCTTATTGCTTTCACAGTTCGCTCATTGCTTGCTCAAAATGTGTTCTAATTGCACTTCCACAGTTATTAATTGAGAGATTTCGGTGCCAGGTACCATTTTTGCATTGGTATGATTGTGTGATAAGTTAAATCATACTCTATGCCCAAGGAGTTGAGAAATTTTCCTTAACGAAAAGTTCCTAGACCAGACCGGGAATCGAACCCAGTCACCTGCAGCATGGTATTGCTTTGTAGCTGCGCATTTACGGACTGAGCTATGGGAGGACCCGATTAGGGATAAGGTTTTTACTCATGTACGGCTTTTTTTAATCTTCCGAAACAATCGTGTAGACAGTGTTGATTTGTTTCGAACAAATCCAGTTTTATCCTGGCAGATTTTTCTTGAAACTTGTTACATTTTTGTTTGTGTCTGAATAAATTTGTAGGAGTAATGGGTTATCCAACTTGATAAAAGGAAATTCCCACTCTTTTGCTATCTCTAAGGTATGCACACAGCAAAATCTATTCAAAAAAAACTCGTAGTATACACACTTAGAAAATTTTCCAGTATTCGGTAATTTTTACCGAACTTTCAACAGCTGAACAGTTCGGTAATCTGATTTAACGGATTTCGGTAAAATTTGACAAGTTCCAGTAATTTTTTTACCGGAATACTGTAAAATTTTACCGAAATCTGGTAAATCGGATTACCGAACTGTTCAGCTGTTGAAAGTTCGGTAAAAATTACCGAATACTGTAAAATTTTCTAGGTGTGTAACATTATATCTTTTGATTTCTAAATCCGAATAAAAATCATCGTAACAAAGGGTTAACTTAGAACTCATTTACATCAAAATATTATCATTCGGACTTGTTATATCCGTATGCTCTTTCTTTACGTATGAAACCGTCCATTAAGTTCTGCACAGTGCCCTATGTCACCTCTCTGGAAGCATTTTCCCACTTTTTTCACATTACTTGCCTCGCCTTTCAATTTCCCAACATTTTGCTTCGCAATGACCCAATATCTTTTAATTGGACGAAGTTCTGGGGTCCTTTGGTACAAAGTGGATATTGTTTTCTGCACAGCATTCCTGAGCCGCTTCACTATAACGAGACGCCAAATCAGGCCAAGAGTAGCAACCGTTTTTGCAGACACTCGTTGTCGCAAACTTGTTTTCTTTTTCTTTTCTTTTTTTGTTGCATATATTTGCAATATTTGCATACACTGATAATTTATTTTCGTTAAATGGCTATCACGCGTTTCGTAAACATGGATTTTGTACATAGAACAGACATTTGGCTTTTTATCTGGTGAAATGCTATTATTACACCTTTTTGTAAAATGCACGAAATGAATTTCGTGAATACCAACCAATCGTTGTCTGTTTGTCTTTCATCGTACTCATGCATGATAGTGTTGCTGTTGGTATGGGCGGGAATAATTTATCTATCCCAAAATAAAAATTAAAGCGCTGTCGAGAGCTATAACTTCATGCTCATTAATCAAGCTTGTTCTCACGAGTCAGCATGGCCTAGTTAGATCAACCACGGGTTCAGAATCAGCACTTTCAGAATCAAAATTTATCTTCACATTAAGTACAAATAAGTTTCTTTGCAGAAAACAACGAATAAATTTGTTAGTTCCACCTTTGATTTCGTAATATAAAATAAATTTAATTTTCAGTGTATCTATATTTCCTCCTATAAGCAACTCTTCAGAAACTTGTTGGTTACTCGTACCTGTTGTTATGAAGATTTTGACCTTCAAACCACAATTACAAATAGCCTGCTAAACCATGAACTTTTTAGAAAACTTCGACACTTTTTGATCTTGAAATGGACGTCAACCTTGTCATGTTGCAATTCGGTATTAAACTCAAGACCAGGAAGTCGTTTAAAGTCTGCTTTAACGTTTGATTCATCATCCATAACCACGCAGTGAAAATTTATCAACAGTTTGTCTTACGACTAATTGCTCTTGTTTTCGCTTCTCGTTCCTGTTTGGGGTTTTTATAACCTTGAACGACCTTTACAGGGTGCGGCAGAAAATAATGCGAAAATTTGTTCTAATTCTTTCAAATCCCATTTTCATCTAATTCAAGCAATAATATCAACATTTTTGAGTGCATTTTTACAAAGTACTTTCAAACAAATTTATTCAATTTGTCCTCCGTTTCTATTAATAACATCCTCGAGCCGACGCTGGAAGCCAGAGCATGCCTTTCGGACGTAGTTCTCCGACATTGACTGCCATGTACGTGTTATGGTTGACTTCAGGGTTTTCACACTAGGGTGTGATGTTTTGCAGGATCGTGCTTCAACATATGCCCAAATCGAATAATCCAACGGCTTAAGATCTGGACTGCTAGTGGGCCACAAATCCTTCGGCCAAAACTTCATGTTATCGTTCAACCATTGTTGGGTTCAATTGAACGTGTTACTCGGCGCTCCATCCTGCTGTAGGACAACGTTTTGGTCCTCGGAGAAGTTGGCCTTCACCCAGAGAAGCACTTGGTCCTTTAAAATACCGATATACAGTTCGGTATTGATTTTAACTCCAGCATTAATGAAAACAGGCGACATTTTCAAACCGTTGGACGCCACCAAGCCAAACATCATAACACCAGCCGGATGTTTGGTTTAAAATTTGAATTTCACTTTTTTCGGAACGTTCTCCATTTTCTGCGGTGAAATGACCGGTCCGTGCAACTGTTGGCCACCGCATCGATGCTGAAAAGCTTTTCGTCGGAGTACAGGATTATCATTTTTTCCTTTTTCAACAAGGAAAGCAATCTCTTGGAACGAGTCACCACAACCACTGTCTCTGACTTCGGATCAATCATCGGTAAACTGGTTTCATCAAAATTAATAATGTTTTGTTTATAAAAATATTTGTTAATTATTCTTGAATTGTCCGAATTCTTTTAATCTTCGGAGACTATCGTTCAGACAGTGTTGATTTGTTACGTGAAAGGAACGAACAAACCCAATCATATCCTGGCAGATGTGTATTGACGCGCAGTCTGGCGGATAGATATTTCACCACTTTCGACGGATGCCACCGCGGCTGACAAGACTTCCTTTGTGTACTTCAAACATGACTTCGGGCCTACGTATTTCGAGGCGTTACTGTGGCATTGATACTTGAAAATTGTTTCAAAAATATAATTACGCACATTAACATCAAACGTAGTGAACAAACAAAGACGACAAGGCACAGTTCAGCAGATGGTTGATCAATTCAGTATGAGGTAGGCTTGGTTGATGTTGAAATGAGCAATATCAAAGTAAAGTTAATAATAATCAGAGCATACCCAGATATTTTGATAGTAAGCGCAAGGTTTGTAATTGGTTTCAGCTTTTGTATAAAAGATGAAATCATATTTTGAATCAATTGGTTGAAATTGATAGATTTCAGTAGAAAGTTTGAGCAACACGTTTATAGTTTTTGAATATTTTAGAATTGTTTTATTTTTTCCATAATGTATCAGAGTAATCATAAAAGTATCATTCCTCGAACAGATAATAAAGGCCGTTCACACCAAAATCCGGACATACAAAAAATATTTTAGAAAAACATCATGTTTTTAATTCATATTATTTATTTCATTTTAGAGATAAATGTGATGCTCTACACAATGCATATAGATTTATTTCCATAAGCTGTTGCGCGCATTTTCTTATTCATTCCTTTCATCAATCTTTGCACGTTGTCCTTGTCAATTTTCTTCGACGCAGTAAGCCACTTAGAACGAAATTCTTGCATCGTTGATACATCTCCACCAAGGTTTTTAAGGTTTCCTTTGACCAGTATGTTCCAATAGGGCGGAGCTGTGGACAATGTGGTGGGTTTGGCAATACTTGGGAACGTAAATAACAATATTTTGCTCATACTAAGTGATTGTATCTGCATTAGTGACACTATGTACTTCTGCACCGAATCGGAAAAATGACTGGTTTGATGGCGAATGCAAGCAGCTAGTAGAGGAGAAGAATGTAGCACGGGCGAGAATGGGGAAGATCGAGACTACGAAGAAATGGAAGCACTGTACCGTGCTAACGGCACACGCAAATTCTCTGAGAAGTTGAACAGCTTGCGCAAAGGCTACGTACCACAAGCTGATACGTGCAGAGACCTGGATGACAACCTTCTCACAGGAGAGTGTGAGGTGATTGAAAGGTGGAAGCAGTACTTCGAAGAGCACCTGAACGGTTATGTTACAACGAACGAAAATGGCTCGGTAATAAATCTAGGAACACGCGCAGAAGATGACAGGACCCCGACCACAACCCTTCAGGAAGTTGAGGAGGAAATTGGTCGGTTGAAAAACAACAAAGCCGCTGCTGTTGGCCAACTCCCAAGCGAGCTATTGAAATACGGTGGTGAAGCACTGGCCAGAGCGCTGCACTGGGTAATTACCAAGATTTGGGAGGAGGAATGTTTACCAGAGGATTGGATGGAGGGAATAGTGTGTCCCATCTATAAAAAGGGCGACAAGCTGGATTGCTGGAATATCGTGCAATCGCGCTACTGAGCGATGCCTACAAGTTGCTCTCCCAAATACTATGCCGCCGCCTGTCACCAATTGCAAAGGAGTTCGTGGGGCAATACCAACCGGGATTCATGGGTGCCCGCGCTACTACGGACCAGATTTTTGCGATTCGGCAAGTGCTGCAAAAATGTCGCGAATACAACGTGCCCACACATAATCTTTTCATCGATTCCAAATCAGCGTATGATACAATCGATCGAGACCAGCTATGGCAAATCATGCACGAATATGGATTTCCGGAAAAACTGACGCGATTGACCAAAGCAACGATGAATCGAGTGATGTGTATCGTCCGAGTATCAGGGACACTCTCGAGTCCCTTCGAATCTCGAAGAGGGTTACGGCAAGGTGATGGATTGTCGTGTTTGTTGTTTAACATTGCACTGGAAGGTGTGATTCGAAGAGTTGGGATAGACAAGAGGCACGATCTTCAGGAAATCTGTCCAACTATTTGGCTTCGCCGACGACGTTGATATCGTAGCACGTAACTTTGAGACGATGGCGGAAACGTACATCAGACTTAAAGCTGAAGCTGGTAGGATTGGGCTTGTGATTAATGCGTCAAAAACAAAATACATGAAGGGAAGAGGCTCACGAGAAGACAATGTTAGCCTCCTAGCACGAGTTCAAATCGACGGTGATGAAATCGAAGTAGTAGACGAATTCGTGTATCTGGGCTCATTGGTGACCGCCGATAACGAAAGGTGCTGTGAACCATCTACGGTGGAGTGCAGATGGAAGACGAAACGTAGGGGAGGCGAATGAACCACGAATTGCACCAGTTGCTGGAAGAACCTCCCATCGTACATATCGCAAAAATCGGTCGACTAAGATGGGCTGGGCATGTCGTAAGAATGTCGGACGACAGCCCTGTGAAAATGGTTCTCGAAAATGAACCAACAGGTAAAAGAAGTAGAGGCGCGCAACGAGCAAGGTGGATCGATCAAGTAGAAGGCGACCTGCGGACCCTCCGCAGACAACGAGGCTGGCGAGTGACAGCCATGGAATGGAGACAACTTCTGTGTACAGCAGCGGCCAAGCCGGCCATAGTCTGATTGGTAAGGTAAGGTAAGTGATTGTATCTTTAGTGAAATGACAGCTGGCAAAATCTGGTCAGAAGAAGGATTGAGTCGCATTTTCTCAGGAAAGGTAAGAGCTGCTTTTTGAGGCATTCTTGCCGATAAATCTCAGCGTTTACGGTACCTGTGGTTATGAAAACCGGAAATTTTAGCCCACAGGAATATATTGCTTGCCATACCAGATTTTTCAGGAAATTTGGTTTTATACTTCCGTTTCACATGTTCAAGGGCATCTTTCCGGCTAGTTGCAGTGTTAAATTCCGTTCCTCTGAGATATTTGAAATTTATGAAGTAGTATGTTTCGTCATCCACGATAACACAATGGAATTTTGTGTGAAGTTGTTCATACAGCTTTCTGGAGCGAGTTTTCACCGATTTTTGTTACTTTGCGTTACGGTCTGGGTATATTTGAGCTCTGAATTATCTTAATACAACCGTAGACTTCACTTTTGCAAAAAACCAGTTGACATTTGCACTTTTTCGCAATTGTTTACACCTTTGGGTTTGCGTGAAAAACAGCAAGGACTCTTTTCTCCTTCCCTGTGTTGCTTTGTCCATGTTCACCACCACTTCCAGTTTTCCTTTCGAAAGTACGACCCTCCTTATAATACTAAATCACACCTGCAACAGTTGATTTTGGCATATTTAACGATTTTGCGATGAATCGAACAATAGAATTGTAACTAGAAATTAGAAGAAGAATTAGTATCTTCCATTTAATTCCAACTACCTTTGCTTATCTTCGACAGATACGCGTATTTCGTCTACAATGTGCAGACTTCTTCAGTGTCTCGTACTAATAACTCGAGACGAGTCGCCTCGAGTTATTAGTACGAGACAATTGAAGAAGTCTGCACATTGTAGATTGAAATACGCGTATCTGTCGAAGATAAGACAAGGCAGTTGGAAATTAAATGGAAGATACTAATTCTTCTTCTAATTTCTAGTTACAGGTATTCCACTAAACAGCTCAAACCCTCTACGATTCAATAGAATTGTGATTTTCCAAATATCTGTGCAAGATAGATTTCCTACGTGCTAGTTCAGACGGCGCCATCTTGAATACAGAATGCGCTTTTGTAAACAATGTGTGTGATTCACGTTTGTATTGGTTATGTACATAACAAGTTCCAATTAATTTCATAGTAATTTGATTAAGAAACAGGATAAATACTTTGTCCGTTTTTTGGGTGTGAACGGCCTTAAAGGTTGACCTGATAAAACAACGTTTAATTTACGAATTGAAGTATTTTAGAATTCCGGAACGGTGGAACGGTCAAACATTTTTCAAACGTGATTAAGTGCACACTGATTACTTTATTATTTAAATAATCAATCTTTACTTCTTTTTGAAGTTCATCGTCTACGAAACACAACGAAATTAGTTGATTAGGCTTTCGATTTTCCAAATGCGAGTTGTCGGTCTGTACGTTTTACACCTTCCATCATGTTTTGTACCGCTGTTATATCCATCTTATTTGATGCTGAACGCCAATTTGCCTTGACCAGTTTTTCACAGCCAACTATTTTTTGAGTTCTCTTGAGGTTGCTCTTTGCGATTGCTCAATATCTTTCAATTGGGCGCAGTTCCGCAGACTTTTGGCGGTATACCATTCCTGAGCCATTTTTTCGTAGTGGCAAGAAGTGTGGTCCAGCCAAAACATTACATAACAACTATGTTTCTTCAGAAAAGGTAATGAGCGTTTTTGCAAGCATTTATTTTCATAAATATGCCAGTTGTCACGAGACTTTCGCTTTTTAGCCCACAGCACTATGGTCCGAATGGACAAATTTCACGACAAAAATCGATAACTCGAAAACCATTAACTTTAGACAGATGGTGTTTTCGGGAGATTTGATTTTAAAAATAAGATCCATCTTTTGATTTGGGTTGTGACTAGGGTGGTCCTTTTATGTTCCTAATAAAAATTTCAACGTTTTATTCTTATGGTTTAGAGGATATTTTGCATCATCAGAACTGTAGATATTTTAATTTGATGAAACTTTGTTGGAAAATTTTTAATTCTATCTCATCTACGTATCGTTTTATAACAGTTTTTCTAACTTTCCTTAGGGTGGGACTGGTAAAAACAGTTTTTTTGCTGTAACTTTTATTTCAATTTAAATTTGAAAACTTTGCATAGATGAATTTTAGGGTATAAAATGACGCACATTTTGAAGATACAAGATAGTTGCTAGTTATTGTATTAGAAAAGTTGTAGGGGTTGAAGTGTAAAGTAATATACGTTTTTGCAAGATATCTTATTCCTTTATTTGCAAATATTTGATAACACATAGTACGTGAACTGAAAGTACAAACTTCCATCTATAAGATCTATGCAAAATTGCAAACAGTTGCAAATCGCCTGCCAAACGACGTATTTTTTCGGGAACTTTGAAATTTTTTTCTGCATTAACTTATCTTGAAAAATTATTTTTCCGGTAGCCGGTTGACCTGAGCGCTGCTTGGAATCAGCCTTGATGTATGTTTAATCGTCCATTACGTCACAATCAAACTTGGTGAACAAACTTGTGTACAACTTAAGCGGTCTTCTTTTGGCTGTTGTGTTTTGCTTATTATCTCGATTTGGAGTCACTGTAACCTTTTATGTTGACACTCCGGCTCGTTTCTTTGGACTGTTGTGTGGGACTTTCCCAATTTGTTTCCAATATCTCTAATGAAAAGTTTGGGATTGTGTTTGAAAATGCTGGCCACTTTTTTCCGGCTTCATGGTTTCGGTTTCTTCCTGATCCGGGCTTCTTGGCAGTCGTTAGACGTTCTCCGGACACGACACTTTTATAGCATTCGCCACGGTTGATTTGGCGATACAGTCATACCTTGATATAACGTAACTCAATTTTAATTTTCGTTACGTTATATCGAAGCAAAAAATTTTTCCAAGAACTTTTGTTTTAGCCTTTTTTTTTCTATAAAAGAATTAACACCAAATTAATGTTATTCACACAGTAGGGTGTTCCAGCCCTTCTAACATCTGTTTTAATTTCTTTTATATATATTTATTTTAATTTTTTTTATTGATTATATATTATTATTTTTTTATCAACCAATTACTGCTTCTCTTCAATCGTACTCATAACATGTTGGTATTTCTGCTCGCGAGTGCACTGGAATCATTGATTTTTTTTCAATTACATACTGAGTCGATATAGAAGGTCTGTCAGTCAATCATGCTACCACCAGAGAAACGTTTCTTATTTATTGATAACAACATATTCCTAGCAGTTTATATTGTGTTTGTACAACGCAAGAATGTTCTTTCTATAATAAATGCTTCGTGTTTTAGACAGTTACGCGTGTGGCATTGATAACGATGGTTGCTTCTTGAAAAGTACAAATCGATATACAACGAATACAACGAAAAGATTCGTTAGTGTTACACATTTAGAAAAAATCATGTAAATTTAAGCATACTTAAAGACATAGAAGAAGCGGCCCGTTTGATAGAAATTTGCGTCTGTTCTTAGAATTACAAGCCTACGAAAAATCGAAATGATAAATTACATGACATGACGTAAAATAAGTAAAGGCGCAGAAATAACACTTGCCAAATGCGGCTATTTAAATGGAAACATGAATGTTTCTCGAGGCTATTTTTTATCCCCGGAATCTAGTTCAGCTTTAATTGTCGAGCATTTCATTTTACGGTGCGAAATTTGAATTATTGTGATCTAAATGTAGCATGAAGTATTCGTTTTATAGTCTATCACGGAAGAGAGCGAATTTGACTTGTGTCCTGTCGTGACGCGTGGAACCGACTGCGTTAAAAATGTGTCGGATGTTATGTTGACACCAAAGACAACGATAATGTAAATTTCAGGCTTTTAAATCCTACCATTCAGTCAAGTGGCTAATTTTTAACACTTAAAGAATTTAGATTTAAGATTACCAAGTACATTCTAGAAGCTGTAGTAAATCTAGCATTCAGAACTCAATTTTGAGTGTGACAGAATTAATTATTAAGGGTTTCAAATCAGGGCTTAACAATACATAAAATTAAGAATACAATTGAGTAAAATGTTTAAATCTAAAAATATTTACGAGCAACAAGGATTGCATCACTCGTAATATTCATTAATTTTAAGAGTGTACCTACGATTTCGTAATAAAAACGGAATTTAATTTTCAGTGTGGGTGAGTGGGTCGTGGAGGAAGAGTATATTTTCAGTACAAACTTTGAACAAACTCAGTGGTTATCCTGTACAAAAATCCAACACGACTGTAAAGTGAATAATTCGACACATGACAGATGAAACTTGAAAATGTCCCTTCTCTACTGGTTCACCGAGCGTTGTGTTCCTAAGCAACACCACACCGTCATAATTAGTTGCAGCAACAAGATTGTGACTATGGGATTCACATTGAAGTTACTTTTACTGGTTTGCAACTAGTGTGCTACTAGGGTTGTCCGTTGTATATTGTTATGTGTTCAGTGTGTGCAACCACTAATTGAAGACGGTGTAATTCTCCCTCTCTCATTCTCTCTCTCTCTCTCTCTCTCTCTCTCTCTTGAAAAATATATCTTGCCCCACCCTATTTGAAATCCTGGCTACACCTATGCTGCATATATGAACCATGTTGAAGCATTGCACGCAACATCACAAGCGATTTTTCACCAAACCTTCCCAGATAGCGGAGCCTAGTACAATTGAATTAGCCATGTCCCTTTTCCTACTTCAATCGTACTTCTCATCCTCGTACAATCGTACTTCAATTGGAAGGGACGAATGACCAATTGGTTAAAGTCCCTCCCAAAACAACACAACAACAACAGTACTTCAATTGCACTACAGATGTTACAACCGATGGACTTGAAATGTCTTAATACCGGTTAATTTAATATTTTGGCAACATGTTGAAGGACACTTGAAGTCTACACACTACCAAAATCTCGTGTAAATTTCTGTCCCTGAGACCGACACATGCAAGCGTCCTTTAGCGCATAAGAATGTGTTGAAAGAGATGAGAAAATAAATTCAATCGAACACATCTTTTGTGAAAGTGCGTATGTGTCAGTTTCAAGAGACATAATTTCACTTTCTTCACGTCCCCCAACTATTACGTTCTCCGACTTTACGTTCACCGAATTTACGTTCCCCGACTATTTACAAACATGGATTAGGTCTCGTGTAAAATTCACAATTTCTAAGTGTGTATCTTTGAAGTAGAATTGTACTGGGACTGTTTATTTCAAATGGACTGGGTCAAATGGATTCGTTGAAAAATAAGACAAACAAATACATAAAACATAAAACAAATACATAAGACATCCCCTTCGCGCCATTTTTTTTATTACTTCGTTCAGATCGATACCTGGAATTTCGCGAGCGACAAAATTCGTCTTCTGCGTCCATCTGGGTTGCGTCAAACGCTGAACGGGTTGAAAAGAAAAACAATACATTAAAATTAAAAAAAGAAGACCAAATCTGACATCTGAGCAAATGACAGTTGATCGATTTTCAAATCGTGAAGGAGAACGAAGCCTCTCTGGGTTGCAGTAATCTTTTACATTTGTCGTTTCGGTTTTAAACCTGGATCAGTTCTGACTCGCAATTACCGGACGAAAGCGGATCCAGGGTCGGTTCAGTATGACACACCCTAAATACCCTGCCAAAACAAGCCAAGTATGGTTCCATTTGCTTGATTAGTTGCATGAGAGGGAGAGGGTTTTGAACCATCATAAGAACTTTCCCTGGCCTTAACAACTCCTGCATACAAATTTCTCGATTTTCCGAGTATGACAGACAGACAGATAGATATTTATTTTTTTAAAGGGTTTTCGGTTTCTTAGAGCAAATATTTTCAGGGCGATAGGGGATGATATTTGAAGAAAAAAATTGTTCTACGATTATGGACAGATCTTAAAGTTTACAGAGTTATTGAAGTTTTAATGTTTTGGTACATGTTAGTCTTAAATTGGCTGTCATTCAAAAGTTATGTTACTTAGCTGATTTTTTTCCTTCATTCAAAAGCTAAGAAAATTTCCTGCATAACAGTTTCACTTAAACTCTGACATATCATCGTTTAGCGTCGGGGTACAAAACATCTGTTTTTTTCAAAAGGTTTTATTTCATATTTTTTGCATAAAATACGCACACATTAAATTTCAAACGTGATTAATATATCTATACACAGGGTGAATATAGAAAGATTAATTACGTTTATAATTTAAACTACCAAAAATAGGGGTGAAAAAAAATTACGTTATTTCGAGTTACGTTATATCGAGGTATGACTGTATTAAGTGATTTTGTCGAGTCGGCGTGGGATTAATTTGGATTTTGCTTTTGCGCGTGCAATATATGGGTACTGAATAGGAAATCACAAAAATAAAATAAAGTCAAAATGTTGTCCGCATACACCTACAAAATGAGGGGTGTTAAAGTTTTTTAAATGCACGATTTAACAAACTACGTCATATTTGAGTCGACCAAGTTTTGACCGTTCCACCCTTTATTAAATCAATTTCACCCCAATTATTATCTTCTCCCCCACATGACGGTTTCTATCAATATTAATTCAGAAAAATATTTCACTATGTGGATCACAGTATACAACATGGGTTATTACTGCTTATAACGCCACTATAATCCTTGTTGAAATACTATATAACCTCACATATATCAAACATATTTCTATCATCCAATCCAACCATAACAAATTCCTTTGTGCTGACAATCTTGCCTCAAGTTACAACAGCCATGTATGCCGGCCAACATCTTCACATAGAGAGATTTCGAATCCAGAGTGCTAGTGATGCCAAAACAAACATCTCTCACGAGGCAACATCCGGGAAATATTCATCAGCACAGGACTCTCCTGGCAGGAAAATCCATTCACCAGAAATACTCATTGCCGTACTTCCCCATGACAATATACGCACCATTTGAGAAGTACCACACCACAAACAATTATTCACGCAACATTAAATCAACCACAGAAGCTAACTCTCCCCTCCGAAGAAGATAATCACTCTGAAATGAGGACGGACAGGACATTACCGGCTGACTGATTTTACATCGTTCCTCCTACTATGTACTAGCCCATTGCCTGACAGCGCTCACAATGCCTTTTCCAACATCTTTCCGCACATCCACTCTGCACTCTATCTCCAGGGCTTGCAACCGCCATAATCATACCTGGGTTGTAGTTAGCACAAGGAAGTGGGTGATGGTGAACAATGATTTATCTTTACCTTTTCCGACAGCTTACGCTCGTACATGCAAGCTTTGGTTCTCGTTGTAACCGAAATGAAAAGTGTCAGTCACTCAGTCAATCAGTCAGCAATCCTACACATGGGGCGCTTCCGGGAACATGAGCATAACTGAATATGGTCCCGAAAGGGAAACGGGGGAAACCCCCAGAATCATCTATTTACGAAACAATTAGTGCTGTCAGTATCAATTTATCTCGAACATGAAAACTTAATTCCGTTAAGACGGCTTCGGCTTCGGCTAATGGTGATGGAGCCTTCGAAGTCGCAAGCCGGCAGGCACTGTTTGTGAGCCCTTGGAAAAGTATACACACGTTGCCGACATATTGTTGGTGTTGTGAGGGTAGCGGAAAAACACGCCGCCAGCAGCAGCAGCAGCAGCAGAAGTAGCTACCGAACCAAAAAGATAAACATTCCGCTCTGGTGGTGGCAGGGATCACATCGGTTGTGTGCGGCGGAAAGCGGAAAGTCTACTCTGCTTCCAAGAGCAACAGAATTGAAAACGGAAACGCGTTGCTACGAAGGAAATGGAAGAAACCCATTTCCCGTTGAGGATTCCTCTTCTTTTTCGGTGCGACAACGACGTCGTCGACCGACGATGGGAAATGCTGACATAGATTTCCTGCTCCCAAGTTGTCGGCTGGCTTGGTGAGATGCAGCAGCCAAGCGAGCAACCCTCATTTCATCTATTATTTACGCAGCTCCTGGATACCAGCAGGGCGTCGGGAGAAAAAAATGCTGAGCGGAGGTGGGGCTTCGGTTACAATCGAGGCTGAAAAATACTAAAATTAATGGCGGTTGAAATCGTTTCTTTCGTCCTCGCTACCAATGTTTCGTTAGAAAAAACCCGATTTGAATTAAATGAAATTTTCTGCGCTTCCCTCATTTCAGTAAAATCAATTCAAACTTCCAATGAGTGATCTGGATCAGTGAACAAGTAAGTACAACCTGACCCCATCTAGGAACATTTCGCCATTCACAAAAGTTTCATCCGAGCCAATTAAAAGGATATCCATTGCAGTTCAATTCCTTTCTGAAATTAAAAATATTTCCCTGCTTCTTCATTCCTTCGCCGAATCCCACAATCGATTCAAAATAACGATCCATCGCACTCATTCATCCTCCCTGTTTCCGGCCCATCCAAGATACTTCCACCGTCCATCATTATTGGAAAATTCTCAACAACCGGCAGCGATGGAAAAATACACAATTGGAACTTTTTCTGCTCTGCTCCTCCTCCTCCTAACCAACAGATTCTACATACCTATCGCCGGCAAACAAATTCGCCACGCCAGCAAATATCCCTATTTATCAGTCGAAGGAAGAGACCTGTTTGTCAGATCGGATTCCCCTCGCCATTTTGAAAATCAGGAAGAAGAAAAAAATATGCATTTGCAGGCGAGAAACTTTGTCTTCCCGAGTTTGTAACTGCTCTCTCCACGAATTTTTGCCATTTGCCGCCTCAAACTTTCCACGCAATCTTTTTTATTGACAGAGATAATTCGATAAACATGCCGGCATCGTTTTTTTTTCTGTTTCCCTGAATCCTGTTTTGGATGACAACCAATTGAGGGCTTGTTTGCATTCGGAATTTATGGTGCGTTCTTGAAACGGTCAAGGTGCCTCGTCGTTGTTACAATCGAAAATTTGTTTTCAAATTCCACTTTCAGAAGCACGTGTCTAAATCCCCTCTCCCCTCCCGTTTAGTTTGATATCTTCGTCCTAACACACTCGTGCTGAATTTGGGTGAATGGCACGTGTTTTCAACACCCATCATACGAATCTTGAGAAAACGGCGAGCTAAAGCAAAGCAACAGTCAAGCGCTAGTAGAGAGGGGATAGTCCTAATTGAATTTTAAAAACCCGATTTACTTGTTTATCTCTTTTGCGTGAGGTGGTTTTATGTGATAAACCGCCGGGAGTTTATCGAGTGTTACGATGATGTGGTGTGATGCGAGATTTGAGTGGGGTTGTCAGTTAGGATAATGGGATCAGCGATAAATGTGAAAGTTATGATCCGTTTTAAATGTTACTATGTGCGATTAATTTTGCTTCAATAGGGTAGGTGGATGTTGGTAGGAGTAGTTGAATGGTGAATGTATAAGGCGTAATTTTATGGCAAGACCCATGTTGAACGTTTTGAACATAGTACTTAGAACATATTATGTTCAAATTTCCTCTGAAATATTTCCTCTGAAAATTAGTAAGTGAGTTCTCTACCGTACGCAATCTTCCATGGATTCACGAGTTCACGTTTTTTAGATTAAAATTCACAGCTATAAAGAAAACAGCGATTGAGCTGCTTTCTCAGAGATTCGTTTAGAAACAATCATGAGCTTATAATTTCGCACTTAACATTCTTCTGTATTACATGGAGAATGACTAAACAATACACACGGTTTAGAAGCCACATTTTTTTATTACTTCCAAACGCGTCGGTTGTCGAGTTCGAGCAGGGATGCCATTATGCCAGATTTATCTGTCACTGGCAGACTTTTAAAAAAAAAAAGCGTCGTACAATCCGACTCCACTAAAGCTTTAAGTGTTTTGCGTGATTGCTTATTTTCTCCACGCTTTTCATGTGTTCATATTATTTTCAGTTGGGAAAAAACAAATTGATGAACCTTGTTGGATTAGTGTAAACAAGCCTTACCCATTACTTTTTCACGCGGTTTTGACGTTTATTTTGTCTATTCGTTTGTGCACTCATGTCACTTTGTCATATTGAAGATGGATTCCGCAAAATAACAAGTGGAACTATGATGTGTGTAGTTCTCGTCCACTGAAAACGATTCGTAGCTTTTTTGTGCGAATAGGTAATCCGTCAAATATTTGGTCAAATAAGTGTCAAATATTTGGCATTGGTCAAATAGTGTAATTCCACGCTTGACTGTTACTGAAGTATGCGAGTATATAAGTTAAAAAATTACTCATTTTGGGACAAAATTTGTAATGGGCCTATCAACGTTTGTAAAACCTCTTTGACCCTTTTCAATTGTGCCATCGGATTTGGCTGCTTATTGGCAGTTTTGTTGATGAAAGCGTCATGTGGAGGTATAATTTTAATTTATAGATCATGAAATCAATCACGAAAAGTTATTGAATCACTGAGACGCGATCAAACTCAACAGGGAAATTTTTAAATACTAGGGTTCTTAATTTCCTCAGAAATCTTCTTTCCAGGAATTGAGAAATAAAAAAATATATTACCGGAATTGTCTCGAGAATTAAAATGGCTAAAAATATTGACTAATAATCAAAAATGGAGTTCATTTATCACTGCAGTAGAAAAACATTATAAATGTTAAACTTAACAGTCAATTCGTTTGACATATGATTTTAGGAAGCACAATACATGTTGGTTGTGACCAGAATGTCGCGATCGAGATTTGCAGCAAATATAACCCAAGCAACACAAAGCTGTCATAATTGGTTGCAGCTACTTGATTGTGACTTAATTGGATCACCCTCAAGTTAATTTTACTGATTTGCAACAAGGGAAATTGATGAAATAAAAAAAACACGCTCGCTTTCTGTTGCTGAAGGCCTGAAGTATCCAAATTGTAATTTGCCGGAGATTTGGAGCCAAAGAATTCTTGAATTGCTGATTCTAGTTCCTCTTCGAGAGTGAGATCCAATGTGGCCTGCAGGGAGACGCTGGTTTGGCTTGATCGTTGCTGGTTGCCGGAATTTTAGCTATTGAAAGTTTACCACCTACTTCTCAAACCTTCCTTAGATATTAGAGACAATTCTGACCCAAAGCGTAACTTCAATGTACGCTATCCATTTTTTTAAACCAATCGGGTTGAAATTTCTTAACTCTTAATGCTATACATACGGAATTTTTCAATTTTGCATACACTTTTTTTGTAAAGAAGTGACACGTAAGACATTAAGGTCAATCCTTCGTAGAAATTCGAAGTTTTATCTTCGAGTGAATATTCACGCATCATTTGAAAGGTTTTTGAGACCATGCATTGAAAAAAATAACTGGTTCCGTTAAAAAATTTACCCCCAAAAATCTGTTACAAAGGGAAGGAAGCTTTAGTTGGGCTGTGTTAACAGAAAAGTGTATAAACATTCCATACTCGTTGTATAGAATTTGCTTCTTGAGTTAAATTTCTCAGTGAGTAACGAATCGTCTTTTGATATTATCATATTAGTTACAAGTCGTGATGCAGAGATGGCGCTGCAGTCTTACTTACTTATGCTGGTTCAACGTCCTATTTAGACCGCACCTGTGTCACGATGTTTCTCCATAAAACTAGTTTGAGGGCTTCTTGTCTCCAGTTCCTCGAATGTCCCACACTTCCAAGGTCTTGCTCCACTTGGTTTAACCATCTAGCTCACTGCGCTCCTCTGCGCCTTGTACCGGTCGGATTCGAGGTAAACACCATTTTTGCGGGGTTGATGTCTGACATTCTTACAACATGTCCCGCACATTGTACCCTTCCAACCAGCTTTAGTGACCTGCTGGGTACTGTGTTCGCCATAGAGCTGCGCCAGCTCGTGGTTCATCCTTCTCCTCCATACACCGCTTTCACATACATCGCCAAAGATTGCCCTAAGCACGCATCATTTGAAAACTCCAAGCTCTTGAAGGTCATCTTCAAGCATTTTCCACGTCTCATGTCCGTAAAGAACTACCGGTCTTATCAGAATTTTGTACATGGTACACTTCGTACAGGGGTAAAGTTTACCAGACCTCAAGGTCTTGCGGAGTCCATAGTTGGCACGACTTCCGGTAATAATGCATCTCCGCGTCCCTCGACTGCAGTTTTTGTCCGACGTAATCAAAGATCCTTGGTACACAAACTCATCCACCACCTCGAACTCATCGCCGTCAATTGATACAGTTCGGCCTATGTGAGCTCGGTTCCTCCACTCAACAGATACTTAGTCTTCGACGCATTCACCTTCAATCCAACCTTTTCCGGTTCACGTTTAAGTTTGGTGTAGTGATCGGAACGTTCTGCCGACAATGTCTACGTCGTCAGCAAAGCAGATGAACTGGCCGGATTTATTGAAAATTGTACCTCGCATGTTGAATTTCATAATACCTTCTAGCGCAATGTTGAACAGGAGGCAGGAAGGACCATCGCCTTGTCGAAGTTCTTTGCGTGTTAAACCAGTCAGTCTATCATTGTCAAATGAAGCTCTGAGAGAGTTGCCGTCTCGGGCAAAGTTATTTGGAACATGAAATATAGTCATTTGACATTGTCAAATTAGTTCCAAGTTTCTCAACAGAGATGGCGCTGCAGTCTATCTATGTGAAATGAAGCTTTATGAAGTTGCCATTTTGGTTTAAGTTGTTGACAATGTAAAATGTAGTAACTTGACATTACCATATTAGTTCCAAATTGTGCCGCACAGATGGAGCTATCTTTGCCAAAGGAGGCTCTAGAGAGTTGCCGTCTTCGATAAAGTTGTTGAGAATATAAAATGAAGACATTCAAAAGAATCACATTAATTCCAGATCGTACCACAGAGATTGCGCTGCAGCCTATTATTGCTAAATGAAGCTCTAGAGAGTTGCCGTCCTCGGCAAAGTTTTTAAATATGTTATTTGTCGTTTTTTGTCATTGTTATACACTAAGGTCTTTTTACACGTTTTTTTTTGCGGTTTGCTTTCGAATATAATTCGTATCAAATCTAGTGTTTTAGGAAAGAAGGAATCATATGGCAGTTTCTCGAAATATTCACAATCGCATAAAAATCAAATGCAATCAAAATCGAAGACATTTAAAATGTTTATGCATGAGAATTGACCAACTCTTTTTTACGTCTTTTTAACGTGGTTTCATAGTAAAAGTGTATCTCCTGTGTAAAAATGACCCTAGTGCATGTGTACGAATTTAAATCAAAATATGTTAATACCGCGTTGAAAACACTAACGGCACTCAAACAGCATGTTACGCTAGCCAGTGGTGTATACAAATACAGTAGGTTTCCGTTTTTGGCAACATGACTCAATAACCAAGTATGACCTTAGAGTTATTTAAGTTCTTTTGAGACAATTTACCCCTCAATAATATTCTAGTCAAATCAAATATTGCATTATGCGTTAGATTTATTTCTTAAAAAGTAAAGACGGCAAACAATATGTGTTGCCAGAAACGGAAATCTTCTGAATTTTTATTTACCACTGACATCAACTTAAGAATTTGGCGATAGCAGCGCCACCATGATGTTGTTTCTCGTGTTGTATTTCTGAAGTGGTCGTTAAATTTCTTACACACTTTTCAAATTTGAGTTAGATTTCTATTCTCTATGGTTCCAGGAAGATCTGGAACTTATATGATTACTTCGAAAGACAACAGATGATACAATGAGAAACTATTCTGGAGATGGCAATTCTCTAGATAGACTACGGTGCCATCTCAGCGGCAAGATTTGGAACTAATATGATAATCTCACAAGACAGCAAATGACATAATGAGAAGTTTTGCTCAAGACGGCAACTCTCTAGCGCTTAAAATATAAATACAAAATAGACTGCAGCGTCATCTATTTGGAATGATCTGGAACTAATACGACAATGTCAAAAAACAATAAAGGAAATATTGAGAAACTTCGTTAGCCAAGACGGCAACTCTCTACAACACGTCTGGAATCTAAACTTTTTATAAAAACACTTTAACGAGCTTATTATTAGAACGAGTGTAATTAGCAAACAAGGAAATGTTGAATTAACATTTACTATTTTATAAAAATAAAATAATAAAAACTGAAACTATCACTTGTAAACGTGAGCAAATTCCGTTTAATTTCACTACAAAAAGCTTATCTTTTGACAGATATGTCTATTTCGTCTGCGACTTACAGACTTCTTCTTCTGGAAAATTCAGAACCTTGTGTTGCTATCAAAGACAGGGAAGCCACCAGGAGATCCATCGGCATATAGACCTATATGTCTGTTGGATACAGCGGGTAAGGTGCTCGAGAGGGTAATCCTCAACAGACTGAAAATATACACGGAGGGTAAAGGCGGTCTGTCTAATAATCAGTTTGGCATCCGCAAAAGGAAGTCGACGGTGGATGCCATCCTGTCCGTCACCAAAACGGCTGAGGTGGCAATCCAGCGCAAGAGGCGAGAAGTACGATACTGTGCAGTGATCACCCTTGACTTGAGAAATGCGTTCAATAGCACCAGTTGGGTGGCTATCGCCGACTCGCTCCAGCGCCTACAGGTTCCTGGGTACCTGTACAAGATTCTCGGAAGCTACTTCCAGAATCACGTACTGGTATACAATACAGAGGTAGGCCAGAAACGTGTCCAGATCACCGCAGGCATCCCACAAGGTTCCTGGGTCCGGTGCTATGGAACACGAAGTACGACGAGGTACTGCGGCTTGAGTTCCCGAGCGGGGTAAAGATTGTCGGGTTCGCAGACGACATCACCCTACAGATATGTGGTGAATCCATCGAAGAGGTCGAGTTAACGGCCTCACCCTCCATTGGAATTGTGGAGAGATGGATGAGCTCCAGGCAATTGGAGCTAGCCCACCATAAGACTGAGGTCACGGTGGTGAACAATAAGAAATCGGAGCAACATGCGATGATCAGTGCAGGTAGCTGCACAGTAGAATCGAAGAGGTTCCTGAGGTATCTTGGGGTCATGGTTGACGATAAGCTGTCCTTTGTCAGTCACGTTGATTACGCTTGCAAGAAAGCCTATATGGCTATATCGGCATTATCCCGCATGATGTCGAATAGCTCGGCGGTGTAAGGGAGTAAGCGTAAACAGCGTCGCCCTGTCCATAATTAGGTACGGCGGGTCGGCATGGATCACCGCCTTGAGTACCAAGAGCTACGCAAGTAAGCTAGAGAGTACGCACAGGCTTATGTGCCTAAGAGTGGTTAGTGCTTACCGAACGGTATCACGCAACGCGGTCTGCGTCCTAGCGGGGATGATGCCAATAGGCATGGTCATAAAAGAGGACGTAGAGTGCTTCGAACAACGTGGAACAAGAGGTATTTGGAAGACCACTAGAGCCGTATCCATGGTTAAGTGGTAAAGGGAATGGAATAACTCCACCAAAGGTCGGTGAACCCACCGACTAATCCCGGAATTAACCGGGTGGGTCGGTAGGCGACACGGGCAGGTGAACTTCCACTTAACGCAGATATTGTCTGGCCACGGCTGTTTTAGACAATACCTGCATAAATATGGGCATGCACAGTCCTCCGCATGCAGCGAGTGCGCGGGAGTTGAGGAAACTGCGGAACATGTGTTCTTCACATGTCCTCGCTTCGACGGCGCGAGATCAGGCATGTTTGCCGTAAGCGGTCACGACACGACTCCGGACAATTTGGTCCCGAGGATGTGCCAGGACCGGGACGTCTGGGACGCGGTATGCGTTGCAGCCTCTCAGATCGTCCTCGATCTTCAACAAAATAGGCGAAACGACCAAAGGCAGGTTGCGGGGACCACCTAACTACTAAAGCCCTAAGTAGTTAGACATAGTGGGTGCTGAATAAGCACAAGAGCCCCCTCCTCGAAGTAATACCGAAAGGTGGTCCCGGGGAGGGCCGGGAAGGCACGGGTGGGTTTTTAGTGGGTCGAGGAGTTGGCACCCTCATCCCCACACCCTGAGTTCTTCAGGTGTCTGATTGCAGATTTTCCATCCCGTCTTTTAAAAAAAAGACTTCTTCAGTGCTCGACACTTTTTGTTTTTGATATTTTAAAGAACTGGTCATGGTTGAGCATGAGCATGAGTATGATTAACCGCCTGATAGCTGCTACTCCGTTATTGCCAGATCAGCTTTAATTAAACCGAGAATCAACAGTTGATGTTTGGGACTAACATACATCTTCAATGAGGGTTATTCCGAGAGTCGAAGTGACGTTTGTCACTTGGTGAAGTGAGAAGAGTCACCTGCAGTGACGTGACTCTCCATTTGATTTGCCCAGGAGAGTCACGTCACTGCAGGTGACTCTTCTCACTTCACCAAGCGACAAACGTCACTTCGACTCTCGGAATAACCCTCAATGTGTAAGAACAGGTGATCTCAATGTTATAATAGGCAATACTGGCGCCGGACACATACGAATGTGGGTCAAGTGGTTAATGGGTACTCGCTTTGAAGGAGACCGCGACTGCACTTTCACGAGAAATCACTTGGATGTTGGATAAAACGTTGATGAAACATGGGCTGAATTCAAGTGACGTTGGCGGCGAAGGAGATATTTTACTATGTTTTCGGTTTATTCTCTGTACAGCACAGTAAAATTATTGAAATTTTGGCACCGATTTCAACCAAAAGTAAGGATGCTGTTAGGCAAAATACAGAAAAACGTCGAGTTTGAGGACAAATTTAAAGAAACAGGAAAGAAGCTGTTCAGGCCACTCACAAGAGAGGATGGTTTTTTATTTCAATAGATTAAAAAAATACGTTAAGATTTTGAGTTTGAGGACCTATACTTTAAATTGTCTGTTTAAGGACTCCTTATAGTATTAACTTCGAATGTTTCTTACATACATTTATGATGAGTTTTCCTTGCCATGTAATTATTAATGCAGATTTGTTTTTTTTTATCCCACTTTAGGTTGTATTCTTATGGATTCCTATTTCTTTGTGTTAGTACACCTGATGGTTGCTGAATATAAATGATTGTGAACTTGAGGTAAATTCAAATGGATCAAAACTAAAAAAAATTGGAACCGAAAGAGTACCGAAATTAACTTTAAACAGATCTGAAATGGATTCGAAATAGATTTGAAATGGGATCGAAACGGAATTGAAACTGAACCAAAACGGAACCGAAATGGCTCCGTAATGAAATGAAATCGAAATTGAATTGAATTGGAAAAGAAATGCAATTACCGTGAATAAAATACCCCCTTCCCTTCTTTATAGTAAGTTGAATATCAGATTTCCACTAAGCGGACCCTCCGCGTCGATTTCTTAACTATAAGTTTCTTGTTTCCGTCAGTTTAAAGTTTAACTTGTCTTTAACTCAGTGTTTCAATTCAAAAGATCGAGTCCCTAACTGATTTATAGGTTATTTACAGTAAATGCTTTCATCATGAATATACAACTCGTTCAACGAACTCTACTATGCTAATAAATTACCAAGAACCACATTCTCTACATTTGGTAATGAACAACTCACAGCCATGTTGGAACATTTACCCTTTTTTATAATGAAACAAATAATGAGTTTATTTGTGATACATACAGCAATAAAAATATTTTTGGATAGTGCATTAGTTCAATTTAGTGAATAAATAATAATAAAAGTGTGTGACGCGCAACTAAAAAATAAACTAGTGGTTGTTTCCCTAAATTATTTAACATGAAATGATTGTCAATTATTGTTATCTAAGTCTAACAGTGAATTGCGGCAAAATCTTCATAGTAGCATACCTAAACTGAGCGAACAAATCGAGAGAAATTCATAAGAATAGCGTATGGAAATTTGCCAGAAGATATTATTGCAAATTGGCAATTTCCGAACTTGTATCAATTTTTTACCTACTCATATCATAGCTTTACAGAATAAAACCGATAAGAATAGGCTTAATCAGTTCAGTATACGTTCGAATAAACACCAGTCGACATCGCATCGAATATTGTTTAGTATAATCGACGGAGGCAATAAAGTGGTATCGTTCCTAATTCAATCAACAACACTGATTCTTTTCGTCTGAAACGTGATCGCGGTAAAGCATTGCCCATAAAATTTCATTCGTAGCATATCGCAAAATATTAAAAAAAAAAAAAACTAAATGCGAACTATAAGTCAGCAAAATGCACTTCAAACCATGTTTGGGAATATGTTCGCAAGAAAAATAATTTGTTCTTCAATATGAGAAAACAGGTAATGATTTCATGAATATGTTGTGTTTTCGTGTTATAAATATTTATCATGAACAATACTCATGATATTATGCACTTTTTTCCACCGCAATAAAATCATGAATCAATCCGGTTAAAACCATGAGCTGAATTCCTGATACTGCAAACTATATTCATGAATATGAAAATCTACTTTGTCGACACTAAACGTAAAAAAATCCACCGTCAGGATTCAAATCTAGTGTTGATGTGAAGAGCAGTGATAGTACATGGTGGAAGTGCTTACAACGCTATTATTATTCTTGTATAAACTCTCGATTGATGAATCTGATAACACAATTTTAGATTAGAAGGAAAACGCCACTTCCAAATTTCATGACTCGTATCTGTCATTTCAATCATGAAACCATGAACAAGATGCATGAATTCATAGAATAAGATAAGAGCTCGTGTCATGATTTTTTTTATCCATGAAAACAGAAAAAATTTAGTAACCAAAGACAGAACTACTGAAAACATGAAGTTAATACAAGGGACTTTCGAGTACAGAGTTTTTATATTTGTTGTAAAAACAGCCTTTACAGAACGATAAATCATGTAACTCAATATCACTAACATTCATTGACCACTATAGTACAATCATTAGTAAAGCAAATTGCATGCTTGGATTTATAACGGATTAAGTAACAGCTTTCATGACCCATACACTATTGAAAAAATAAACGTTGCATATGTAGAGGTCAATACTAGAGCATTGTAGAGTCGTATGGTCACTTTTTTTCCTTCACGCAAGAAGAACAAATAGAATCTGTTCAAAAATTGGGTTGGGTTCCTCTACCATCTCATAAAGCATGTTATATGCTCATCAGCATCCACCAAAAAGAGTATTAAGAATTTGCAATGGTCTCAGCTGTATTTAGGGGAGGATGGTACAAAACGCACTGGTTTAGCAACATCGCGAATTACTTGGGAATGGAAACTGAAATTTTGTTAACCTCTTTCCAATTTGATCCCAAGACGACACTGAGATAATACGCCTGTTTCGTTGCTCAATATGCACCACAACAATATATAGATGATGATATGATGTTTTTATTGTGATTTAGCAATTTCTGTTAAAATTACGGTCATGGAATTTTACTGTGCACGTCCAATTATCATGTGAATTCTTCTTCTTTTTCTATGATTAAGAAGTATCTAGTGCCTTAGAGTACAAGAAGGCACTAGATATTTCTATCAAATCTACGGTAGATCTTCGTGCTTATTACAGCAAATCCGGTTGGTTTTGCTTGCTGTTTTATTATTGACCAGCACGTTGATATTAAAACTTAAAATGCTTCTTATTGTATTATGTTAAAAGGTTCTGAGACCCACTAGCAAATGTCATTGCTTCATAGAAACAGCATGATGGATTTCAGTCAGAAGTTTGGGGAATGCTAGTGCACAGTTTCAAAAACGTTTTCCAGTTTAGGATACCCGTTTTTCCCTATCATATTAAATACATTATATATTGCACTTATTATTTTTCATTTTTTGCTACGCAAATGGATATTTTACTTAATCTGAGCTGATCGGACTTATGCAGGTGAAAGTTCTGCCTGCTATTTAGCTGATTAATGATTTTACGGTTTAATCTTTATCGTTAATTAATCAGTACTCTTGTTATAATCATTTTTGTTAATATTGTTTTAATATCTTTAAACCATAGGTTATTCTATGATTATTGATTATTTTTTACGTCCAATTATCCTTTTACCCCCTTCTTATTCCTTTTCATATTAATATGTACTTGCAACGTGCATACACGAGGCTTAAACTGAATCTGTGGCAGACATTTGTACTTGTTACTGAAAGTTCGTTTAGGTTTCCTTATTGGTTTATTCTTCTTCTTTACCTTCAACTTTTAATTTTGAGGTGGACAGTTTCCAAAATATTATTCGGTTCAGGCTACCCAAATTACTTACACACTACGCAGGTAACCAATTAGCTGTTCCAAAGCGTGTTTACGGCAGCCTATCAAGCATTTAAGTCACCCTCAATGCAACATAAATGCCACTTTTGGTCCAATTTACGGCTGCTTTACTGCAATGCTATGATAATGCTTCATTAATGCTATTTTGCATTCGAAATGCTAATTACAGGCTACAAGCATTTAAATAGCATTTGAAATGCAACTTTACAACATATGGCATTCAATATGCTGATATAATGCTGATATAATGCTTGTAGCATCTGAAATGCAGATTTAGGGTTGATTTACTGCATATGCTAATGCTTATTGGTTACCTGGGTCTGTATATTTATTTACTTCATATATTCTATATTTGAGAAACACTGCATGAATCTATATATAATTAATTGATTTTAAACATTTCAATACTGGGACGGGAGAGTGCATCAGGGCATCATTGAAGTTGCAATTGGACAATAGAGTGGATAAACAACTGGAGTCTAGGAGGGGATGTGTCTCTCATCTACCTTCTGCCTAAATATGAACGAGACTTTCAACAATTAAAAATTATCCGTTAACAATTTTAAACTGTTGAAAATAACGAAAATAAAAGGTGATGTCTTATAATAAGGTTTTGCAAGCTTAATTTAGATGGAGGCTAACTAGACCGAGTAGGATTTAATAAGAATGCGAATCATTTCAAATCTTTCGTTTTCAGAACGACTAATTCAATTTTGAGCGAGTTTGTTTGATTTGAATATGTCTAACATTACTTGCCAAGATCTTACCAATTGGCAGCCGGTGGTGGATAAAACAATTTTAGTTTTCTCTTCGTTGCATACTTTGACCATTGTGTTCAATTTACAAATGGCCAAGTCAAGAAAAATTGAAACACCAGACGCTTAAAACTTGATTATTTCTTGATTGATTTATTTTTAAGATTTTTGCCCCCGGAACAACTAGCGGTCTTAACGATTGCCATTTTATTTACTCAAGTATTAAAAATGTTACATATAAGAGATGAATACATTTCGCGTGCATATTCATCAATCGGCGTTGGAAAATGTTAAAGAATGTTGTGTTCCGGCAAATATCAGCTTCTGATAGCGAGAGGTGTAGGCAGTACAACATTTTGAAAAGCAAAGTTTTGCTGCACGTTTGAGCTTCAATTTGAGTTCAAATGACAGTTGTTTATGAAAAGTTACTAGCAGACCATGAAATTAAACTGGTTGAAAGTTAAACCTACACAGCATGAAACTGGTACCAAAAAATACAGCGGTCATTGTAGTTATCGAAGTAAAAATTGAAAAAAAAAAACATGTTGAGGGTTAATTGGGGCAAAATGGACCATTTATCGACCGCAGCACAGCATTAAAACAACACCATTTGGTTCCCCAGAGTTTTTCACAAGAGATATCCCTTATCGAGCAAAAAAAATACAGCGGCAATTTTAGTTATCGGAGCAAAAACTGAAAACACACATCGATTTAGGGTGAAATGGAGCAAAATGAGCCACTTCCCATACTCTGCATTGGATGAAATCAGCGGCAATCAATTTATTGGCCCCTAGAGGGTTTGAGCTGTTTAATGGAATACCTGTAACTAGAACTGGCCAGTCAAGGTGGTGCATTCGATCATGCCTTGACCTACCTCGCATCGGGATGCTTGGCAAAAGTTTGTGTTTCCTGTTTCGAAATACCACCTCACAATGCCCTCCGCTCAATTTCAAACTACTTCTATTCAATTTTACAGCCTGCCGTGAGCTAACGGAACTATCAATACTTTCTCTTAACAACTTTGTTCTAGCAAAAAAATGCTGTCTACTCCTAGAGCCTCATGGTGATGAGAAATTATTTGCTTCTCAAAACAACTACATCCCATTCTGATGCTAAATCTGTATAGGCATCGTCACATCTTAACGAAGATGTGTCGACACACTTAGTATAAGTTTGACTTATTTGTCTACTGCACATTTCAGAAGCTTTAACATGCGCTACAAGCTCATCATACATCTTATCTAAATTATCGGCAAACGAACCTTGCGCATACTATTTTAGTCGCCCAATCCTTGATTGTCAATAGATAAATGTAGAAATGCTTTTAAAACAAGAACAAGGTAATTGAAAAAGCAACAAACTTGATATGCCAATAAGAAAGGTCTGTAGTCAGAATGTTTACCATACCAAAAACCAATTGCGTGACACAGATCTCCTATCAGTAATGCTGCAATAACTAGCTGATGCTGAAATAGTAATTTCAGATAAAGAGGGGTTTTTATTACATCTGTTACATTTTTATTTAAACTATTGAAAATTTAAAAATTAACGAAATTTAAATATTTTAATTAGAGATTAAATTCTACGATCGAAGAACGTTTTGTGATTGTCTTTCGTCTTACTCCATGGGAACGACAAAACATGTGAAGTTGTCATATTTCACTCTCTGCTGTTAGAAATTCTTGTGGTCTCTATCACTGTTAATGTTCAATTTTACGTTCAACATTGTTTAACATTATCGAATAAATTTTGCGAACAAAAACAAACAGAATGGACAGTACAGTAAGGGATTTTCCTTAAGATTGTTACTTCTTCCTAGGCCAGCTGGTCAACCGAGAAATTTTCGCGTTGCTCTCAAAACGATAACAAATCATATCCACCTTTTTGTTTCAATTAGATAAACTCATTCAGTACATTTTAAATCTTGACAAAAAATAGCTCTCCAGCGGCAACACGACTAGCAATGTTCCAAAGCTCATTTTCTCTCCCGCTCCAATCATTAAAACGTATGCGTTACTTACTAGGCCACACAAACAAACAAAAACGAGCTTAACCCACACCACCCGAAAGGAAACCGAGGGACAACCCAGCCACATTTCACCTACCTTCCGGAGGGTGCTTCAAAGTGCGTTTACCTACAGGTTACCCTCGCACCGAAATTCACTCATTATATTCCTTCAATTCGTTCAGGTTTCATAAAAGCGAGGTCTTAGCGAATTGTAAGAAGGAACAAGCGTATTCAATCAGGATGAAAATTTTCAAACCCCGGAGGGGTCGATTTATTTGAAAATCCGGTTCCTGCAGGTAAACAGAGAGGAACCAGTTTCTCCGGTTCCAATCGAGTGTCTTTTCATCCGTGTCTTACGACCCAGCATTTGAAAGGAGGGAAAATTATTTCCTTCTATTATATCTGGGGGAAAAAAGAACAATACAGGCGACCTCCTTCGTCTCAGGATGGAAAACGGTGAATCCTTAATGGACGCGTAGTTGGATAATCGGGGGAAGCTTCGAAAACACCCTTCCCACAGAGGGTCCGGAGCAAAGAAGCAACCCAATCTTGTCAGGAAATTGCGCACTTTTGTCTGGGCATGGCGATGTGATATATTTTGGGTTGATGGTTTTGCGTTGCGCACTCTTGCGTACATATGTTACTTTTCGGGAGGGGTTGTGCGCGCTGGATTTCGGAAGAATTCTTTTGTTCAATGAGTTTCTCCAAGATGATGGTCGGACGTTCACCAATTGTCTGTTTCGGTAAGTATTCCACGTTTGAAAGCGGATTATTACCTCTATGGGACGGTTACTATGGCGAAGGGGCCACAGTTGGCACAGCTGGCCCAAGGTTTTTTTTTAAGAGCAAGATTAATCGATTATCTTTCTATCGTAGCGGTAGTATGTTTTCTGCCGGGGGTCATCGTTATTGTCTCAACTGTAACCATATGAAAAACAAAAGCTGTTAGTTGCATGATTTTATTTTCTATTCATGTGTTTCAGTTTAGATTTTTTATGATCATTCAAATTATAGTTAACCGATTCCTAGGTTAGGCATTCCGTTTACAACTAAGTAGCTTAGCGTTTTTCTTACTTAAAATAACTTATTAACCGTTGAAAGGGAACTGAATACACAAATAAACAAGAAAAAATTAGTAAATGTCTCTTTTAATTGCAGTCTTAAGATTTATTTTGGATAACTTTCAATCGATCTCAGTGTATTTCGTGTTGCTTCTGGTACGCTTTTTATTTCAGTTGTACAGTTTGAGTTCTTAACGAGTCATTTTTGAAAACATTGCTGGAGACAAACAAATTAAAAAACGAATGCACATCAATGAACTGATAACCAAGCCCAGCCGAAAAAAAAGCCTAGCGAAATTAACAGACGCTATACATGCCGAGAAAAGTTACAATTTATTTACAAGTAGCGCTTAAATCTAATCAGACTCCCCCAAACGTATCGGCCCCGACTCATCTTCGTTGATCGGTTTGATTGGAAAATTGGCGTTGCAAATGATACCCTTCGCAAATGATTGATCGCACACAAAAGAGGCGCAGCTAATGACATGAAGGGAATTTTCCATTCTATGTCGCTCTGATCTGATTGACGTCAGCAGAATTAAGCCCAGTAAAATCTAAAACCTCAATTTAAATCCATTGTTGATCAAATGGGCCGAACTTTCCCACAGCAACCGGCAAAACTCCCACACCTCAACGTCGTTAGATCGTTGCCCTATCAAGGTCTTACGCAGCGTGTGCAGCTGCATCACTGCCGATAGACCCCTTGATTGCAGTTTGCCGGTTTCCTTTTCAGACGCATACGAATCAACTTCTTTGTGCTGGTAGTTTGCTTGACTCCTTATGGCACTTATACAATGATGTGATCGTGCATCATGTTGTACGATCCTCAGGACAAACTTATCTCAAGCTTTCTTGTAAGCTTTCATGGTGTAACATAAATTCCACATCGCTGAATCTCAAGAGCTCTTGGTGGAGCTGTTCTGTATGGAGATGTTTTGTTTTGGAACGACGACGAGGTGAAAAATGTCGTGGGATTACAACAGATAAGAATACACGAGCAAGCATAGAGTGGGAGAGTCTGTTGGTGAGCAATGAATTGTGCATTTGAGATATCGTCTAGAAGTGACATTACGTTTTATCATAAGAGCTGTCAAGTTTTTCGAGTAGCATCGTTCTTATTGTTGGCGTGCTTGGCGTGCGTTCCAGTACGAGTTTGTAAATGAATGTTACTTCTTTTTGTGGTGTTAAGAATTCTGAATTAAAATCATTTTTTTGTAAGATTTATCTCCATGCGGGGAGCATGGGAGCGTTACCATTATCTGGGAATAGGTTGCTATTTGAGTCCTTTTTTGACTTATGTCTATGGAAAAAGCTTACATTAAGATAAATATAGCTGACATGCAAGCATTTGATTAATGAGCGTTTCCAGCCGAAATGACCTACCGACCAACTACGAGTGTCTCCGATTTAATTGAAAATATGTACACACGTTTTACCCACGAAAATAAGTTCTTTTCCACGGATGCACAAATTTTTAGGACTCAAGAGTCAGTTTTCAAAAGGGTGTAAGCATTTTGAATAGCACTTCAATTAATCATTGGTAGCTCGAAAACCTTTGGTTGTACAAAACCCCGCATTAATCCACTGAACCCTTCTTACACTTCACCAGAATAACGAACTCAAATGTGGCCAATAATGTACTGGATAAATATTTTCATTAGAAATCCCAGGAAAATCCAGGAACATTCGATATGTCATTCATTCAGTTTATAAAATTAACTATTTGTCAATCCTGAACGTATTGTTCATTGAAGTTATTAACATATTGTCATTAATAGTCTTTAACAGCCTGTTTATGTTAGTTATGTAAAAGGGGAAATTACATAAATTTCATATAATCAGTCCATAGAATGAATTATTAGAAAATCCTAAGCGTCAATTTTGATTACCGATATGGATTCAAGATGCTTAATAAGTACATGTTCGTTGAAAATAGTAAATGGAGACTTTGTGTAATTTTCGAATATACTCGTTGCAGTTCAAAACCAGACCACTCGAGCCAATCAGTGCTGCTCTAATTCTATACAGTTACATAGTGTGGCTAGTCCGCTGTATGTGCTATACAACGCAACAGATGCGACACAATAGAATGAAAGCGGCATCGATTGGTGTGATTGGTTTTGTTCGGTTTTGTACTGCAACGAGTATATTTTCATCTCACAACTATGTGCTCTCAGGTATTGTTTTGGTCATATCTCCATGAAGGATTATCCAATCATAATGAAATTTTGACAAGTTATTTAGAGAATTCATAGCTTTGATTTGGCACCAAACCAAACTAAAATCGGTTCACAAATAGCTTAGTATGTAATCGGAGACTAAACTGTTTGATTACTATTATAATAGGCCTTCAAGTACTGTTTCGTTAATATCTTCGTAACGAAATGTCCGAATGAAAAAAAAATCAATAAAGTTCTATAGTAATGTTGTAGCTTCCATTTCCATTTGCCATTTCCAACAGAACTGAAATCGGTTCACAGATGGCTGTGAAACCGATGTGACATTATTTGTAAACACACACACACACACACACACACACACACACACACACACACACACACACACACACACACACACACACACACACACACACACACACACACACACACACACACACACACACACACACACACACACACACACACACACACACACACAGACAGACAGACAGACAGACAGACATGTGCTCAGTTCGTCGAGCTGAGTCGAATGGTATATGACACTCGTTTTCAAGCGACCTTAATACCCTTCTATTGATGTAATAAGGTAAAAACCGTCTTAGAACAATTTGTGGCCCTATGTGTGAAGGTCGTGAAAGAAACACTGAACAAAAAATTTCGGAAAAAAATCAACAAGTAACATGAACATTTTAATATCTTATAAAACAATTCTTTTTTTTTTGGCTTTGAAAACTAGAATTTATTTCGCAAATTTATACGAAAACTCTAGGATAAAGAAGTGTTAGGGAAAAAGTTTTCGCAACATTACATTTTGGTGTATTTTTCAAAATTTTAATATTTGCAAAAATAAAAGTATTCTGATGATATAATCTAATTTTTGAAACATTGAAAAAAATATAATCTTCGTAAGGGCATCAGTTTTCGAGATATTTCAGATTAATTTTTTTCATATTCGAATAATATTCGCAAATACGACCTTTCCATAAACTATTCGCGTTTTTCTTGTTACCACAAAACGTTTTTCGATATGTTTGTTAAGTTTCCTACAACTCTTTTTTTGCAGCAAGACGATTGAGTAAATGGTTAAATAGATATGGGGTAAAATGGTTCGAACAGTATTTAAAAAAATGTCGTTTGACATATGCCGATTTTGCTTCTTATTGTATACTTTATACATTGTGTGTAAAAACTTGTAGCTCTTACGTCAGTTTCGGAGAAAACTTCAAGATGGAGAGATCTGAAGTGAAAAAAGTTTCTCCAAGGTCAACTTTTAAAGCATTTTTAACATCTCAACTATTTGCCAAAATAAACGTGTTGTGATGTTGCAGTATATTTCCAGCAGAAAATATGGCCTGTTCATAAATTATTCGTGGTTCTTCAGCATCACAAAAATATCTTTTTTCAAAATACGCATTTAGTTTCCCACAACTCACTCTTAGCCAGCACGAATCTACAGCATAAGAAATTGGGGAAAATGATTGAAAAAACTTTTCTTATACACTTAGGTTTTTTTTACACGGGCGATACGTACGTTAATTCCGGAATCCGTGTAAAAAAAACCGTGCTAATTTCGAAAAACCGTGTAAAAAAAAAAACGTGTTAATTCCGAAATCCATGTAAAAAAAAAAACGTTGATAACATGCTAAGTCTTTTGCAATGAAAAACACACTTTGTAAACAAATTTTCTAAACAGTGGAATGGATAGCAAAACAAGTTACAAGAGTCAAGCGAGGTACATGCACGTTCTACATATTTTGATTTGAATTTACCAAAGCTTGAAATTTTTTTTCCTGTTTTTATATTGGGATGCAGCTCTATCAGGAACGGCATTATGAAGAACAAATGTATAATTTTCGGAAAAATCACAAACTATCACACAACTTCGCCATTGCTTAAATTATTTTTTGTTTGTCTCAAAAACGAGAATCCTAGAGGGTTTGAGCTGTTTAGTGGAATACTTGTAACTATAAATTAGAATAAAAATTAGTAATCTCCATTTAATTCCAACAACCTTTGCTTATCTTCGACAGATACGCGTATTTCGTCTACAATGTGCAGACTTCTTCAGTGTCAGTACAGTCGAGTTATTAGTACGAGACACTGAAGAAGTCTGCACATTGTAGACGAAATACGCGTATCTGTCGAAGATAAGCAAAGGTAGTTGGAATTAAATGGAGATTACTAATTTTTCTTCTAATTTATAGTTTCAAAAAAGAGAATTGTTCGGTTTTGATATAATCATGGGTGACTTATTGTTCTAACTTTTCCGTTGGCAAAATATCTTCTCCTGGTTTTTATGTTCTGTATATGTGACAGTTATGTACCCGGCATGAAAAAGACGAACAGTAGCGCTATGCATCGTCTATAGTTCATAACGACTGTTCCAGAAAGTATAAGCACACCTTATTTTAACGGTCACTTTGAATATAATGAAATATTTCAACATGTTTTGGCGGCGTCCTTTTGTTTTCACATTTTTGAATGACATAGCAACAAAAAAGTGCTCAGTTTTGTGTTACCTATCAAAATGCGCGGTCTTACTCCGGAACAACGAAAAAGCATCGTGCACAAGTGGTGCACTCTGAGTGGACTCTCCTTGAGAAAATTTTCCAAGGAAGAGGGTGTAAACGTCGGAGCGGGACGATCTGCGATTCAAAAATATAGAGAACAGTGTACGTTTGAAGATGCGCTGAAGAGTGGTCGGAAATCCGGTCCTGTAAGTCCGGATATCTATAAAAAGATAAGGAATGCCTACAAGCGAAAACCAGCGACTTCCGTTAGGGATGTTGCGAAACAACTAGGGACCTCGTCGAGTAACGTCATGCGTGCCAAAGAAAGACTTGGGCTTAAAACATACCGAAAGCAGAAAAAAACCCAAAAGGAACCCAAAACAGGCCACGTCCGTAAAACCACGGGCCCGCAAACTCTACGATTCGTTTTTGTGTAGAAATTCTGGGTGTATAATAATGGACAATGAAACGTATGTAAAACTAGATTACAAAACGCTTCCCGGACCACAATTCTATACTGTAAGCAAAGACAAAGACATGCCTGAAACGGAGAAGGCAATTTTTACCGAAAAATTCGGTAAGAAGGTTATGGTTTGGCAGGCAATATGCGAGTGTGGTAAAACATCTAGTCCGTACATCACAACGGAGACGATGAACACTTAGAAATACTTTAAGGAATGTCTCCAGAAGCGATTATTGCCGATGATCAGGCATTATTTCCGGCGAAGGTCAAGTAGTGTTTTGGCCTGATTTGGTGTCATGTCATTACGCAAAGGACACTTTAGAATGGTACAAAAGTCAAAATGTATGTTTCGTGCCGAAAAACATGAATCCGCCGAACTGCCCGGAGGCACGGCCAATCGAGATTTTTTGGGCTTGAACCAAAGCAAAGCTTCGAAAATTCATAAAACCAGCGGACGACATTCAAAAATTTAAAAAAGAATGGCCAAAAGTGGTCAAATGGTGGGAAGAAATGGTGAGAAAAGTTAGGAGTCTTGGCTATGATTAAATATTTTGATGAAACGACAGTAAAATATCATATAAAACACAAATACAGATATGATTTTCCAAACAAATTTATTAAAACTATAAAATACATGACTTTTTGTTATTTTGAAAGTGTGCTTATACTTTCTAGAACAGTCTATAATCTGTTTTATTAGAACCGTTCATTCAATCATCTTGCGGTCAAAGAGAGAGTAGCGTAAAATATACTACACGTTTCTAAAAACCAACTCTTGTTATTGGAGAATCTAGAAATACTTTTGCAAAGGTCGTATTTTCGAAAATTATTCGAGTATGATAAAATTAAATCGCAAATATCTCGATAACGAATCCTCTCACGAATGTCATCGTCAGAAGCTAAACTTTTTATAAAATACTCCAAGAATTCGATTTATATATATCAGAATAATCATAATACGTTTATTCTTGTATATATGAAAATTTTGAGAAATGCTCCAAAAGTTGATGTTTTAGAAACTACTTTCTCTGACATTTCTCCATCCTGGAATCTTCGTTGAAATTTGCGTTATAACCTCAAGTTTTCACAGTAAAAAAACAAAACATCCTCTTTTTAGATATATTTTTTTCACACATTGGGTCACAACTTATTCTAAGACAGTTTTTTGTACAACTATAGGTTTTCGAGTTACAAATTATTAATTGAAGTGCTATTCAAAATGCTTACGCCCTTTTAAAACTGACTCTTGAGTCACAAAAATATCTGTTAACGCGGGAAAAGCTCAATTCCTAAGCCAAACGTGTAGCAAAGCAAAGTTTCATTCAAATAAAAAAATATTGAAAACAATTTTCCACCTTTCCAGGTCATTTTGGCTGGAAACGCTCTAATATAGCATTCCGGGTTATAATGTGGCTGCTGGTTGATCACATTCTATACATACTGGCAGTGTTGCTATTTATGCTAAAGAATCATTTCAATTCAAACTCCAATTGAACGGAGTTTGTAACAACAATTTGTTTTTGAGCATTGCAGTTGGACGTGGCATGCAGATTGGTAATTATGGTGTACTATATCATTCTCACAGTTCTAGTGACCAGCGTTTTATTGAAATTTCGGAAAACTGGTATTTTTGTTAATTCAAGTAAACTTAATGTACTTGTCGGTTATTTCAATATCGATTGTTGTGATAATAATAATTCGGAGCATGTGAAACGATTAGTACATTTCTTTTGATTAAAACAATTGGTTAATTAATATACGCGTGCGTATTTCCAGACACAGTGAAACTTCGATTGCCCATGTGTACTGTAATTTTGATTCTATTAGTGTTGATATAAACTCTTACTTAAAGTTGAAGATAATATTACTAGAAAGTTGAAGATAATATTAGTGTAGACATTGATTGTTTGGAATTGAAGTGTTGTAAAAAGTATTCGAAACAAGCTATTTTAAGTTGAAAGAAGTGTGGATTTAAAAAAAAAAACCGGTTTTTTATATCATAAACCAGCTGTTCTGACAGACGTCTTAAAAGTGTGTACCAATAAAGTATTCGAACATAAATTTGTTTTAGTAAAAAACTTAAACAGCTGGTACAATTTGGATCTTTACGTCTTAAACGTAAATAAACAAGCTGTACTAGAAATGGCGTAGATCTAATAGGCATATCCCTTTGAATATGAACATCCTCAATCTTTTGCACGCATCACGCTAGACGTTAAATTTTTGGCGAACACTTTTGTCTTGTGTTTTTTTTTCGAGTGCAGGCCTTATATTATTTTAAATATTCACAAGCATTTGGAGATGAAAGAACAATATGAACCCCAGAAATTAATATTATGCTAATTTTTTCCACGCCAATCCATTGAAACACACAATTTTTTATTGAATTTTATTACCGGATTTTATTTTTTCAGATGGTAACTAGATTTAGGCCCTTGAGATTAAACGGGCATCAAGAAGCATTTGTATTTGTGTCATCAGTATTTGCTGCATTTGGAAAATGTAGTTTTGTGTAGCACAACTTGTTGCTACGTCATGTCATGTCAGTTATCATTTTGAGCTTTCATGGCCTTGTAAATTTAAGAACAGAGAAAAATACCGGCCAAAAGTGCCGTTTTTCTTATGTGTATTGAAATAGACTTGAATTTGCCTGATTTATTTCTAAGAGTGCACGTTATGTCTCGTTATGTAGATTTTGAATTATTTAACTGATCATTGAAACGTTACAACATGTTTACATTCTTATTACATTCAGTGAAATGGTGTCGAATCAAGTGGAAGGGCGCCAACGCATTTTGAACGAACGGCAGTGTCCAAATTTCCGAAGAAGTATTTGATTTGGCAGGCCATATGTAGTTGTGCTCGAGAATCCAAATATTTCGTCTATACCGGCACTATCAATAAGGATGTGTACGAGAAAGAATGTCTGCAAGAGCAGTTGCTACTGTTTATAAGAAGCCACGATTCTCCAGCTCTGTTTTGGACTGTCACTATACGAAATCCGTCCTGGAAAAAGGTCTAAGGTCAAATAGGTGCCAAAAAAAGCCAATCCACCAAACTGTCCAGAACTTCGAGCAATAGTGAAGTACTGGGCTATAGTTAAGTGGAAACTCTTCGAAAATAAGAAGAAAGCAAATGGTACCGATGATTTTAAGAGAACATGTCGAATCGTCACGGCGGAGTTGTCTGAGGATACCGTACGGATCCTGATGGCGGGTGTACCACAGAAAGTTCGAGAATTTTACAGAAAGAAGGATTAACATCCCAATCACCTGTCTCTAATGTAGATATAACTCTATTGTTGTGAAATAAACAAACGGTTTTTTTAATCATGTGTAATTTTTTTTTTTACTGCTTATGGAAGAAGTAATAAAATAATTATTAAAATTTTAATTGCTTCAGATTGGTGATCCGGCCGGTATATTTATTTTATTACATTATATCAAATAATAATCAAAATTAATAAATGCTCTTCATTCCAGAAGGTTACATATCTATATGTCATGATTAAATACGTAATAATATAATATTATGGTTTTATATACAATTGAATGCTTTATTGATATTTATACCTCAATGAATAACAAGATGACCTTCACATTCCAGAGATACAGTCACCTATCAGTGATACAAAGTGGTACGAAGCTGCATATTATTATTACTGCCTTAATATTATTATTTCAGCAGGTTAATTAATTTAGTTTAACATGGTTATCATAGGCTCGTGAACTCCAACTATTACATAATTTAACTAAATATCCTTGTATAATTTTTGCCTCTACCATATATTCATATATAACATATTATTATTACATTACATCTATATTTATATAAATATAATAAATACTGGGTTGGGAGGGAGCACCAGGGTATCATTCAAGCTGAAACTGGACGATGGTTTGATTGACTGCCTGAGTCTAGGAGGGAACAAACAGTATCATTTCTTATCCTACCGATTCGAGTGTGGTGCTGCGAGTTCTACTCCAACAGTTTCAGGGAGAGTGACGCGCCCTTCTTAACAAGCCATCCTGTAGAAAGCTTAATGAGTATTGCGAATTGTGTTATTCGATTTGATGGATCATATCGTTGGAAGGAGATTCTTAATTTCCCGTGGATTTCGTGTAAGTGTCTCTGCTTACGGGTCCACCCCTCCGTTTTTGGCCCTTCATACAGCGATAGTGCGAATTCAGATCGGTGGCCCAATTTGATCTTGCTATTAAGTGGAGCTGCATCCAAGCCAAGGGCTAGAGGGGATGGTGGCTACCATACATACACATACACATGTGTAATTTTTTTTACTGCTATTATTTTAGTGTCTGAATTTTAACGTGGATAGGCTTTAACTGCAGTTCGTACCACTCCGACGCTCACACTCTCTTCCTTGGCGAATTTTCTCAAATAGATTTTTCTCATAGTGTACCATTTATGCTTGATACTTTTTTTCTGCTCCGGAGTAAGAGCACTTGCATTTTGAAAGAAATTAGAAACTAAGTTTATTTTTATGCTATGACGGTCAGAAATGTGTAAACAAAAGGACGCAACCAAATGATTAACTTATAATTTCTGGAACTGTCTATAGTGTGTAAAATGTAGTGTAAATTTTACGTGATGAAACTGTATTCCTAAATAAAAACTACTACCACACTTTGTGAGTGACCCCAACTGCACCCATAATATTGGTTGCAATGGGTAATGAAGGTTCGATCCCGAAAGACTGGCTCTTCTTTTCCGCAGGCGAAATACACCGAAGAAAAAAATAGACAAATGAATTGTTACGTGGTTATTACTTGAATCGATTTTCTTCGCAATTAATTTATAATACAGTAACGCTCGAATCGAATTATTCTTTAAGATTTAGTTTTACTCAGATACTGATATCTGTTAATGCAATGAAGTCAGCTGATTTTCTACCATTATAAACAACTTGAGATCTGTCTATTTAAGAGAGGAATGAATGACGTCAATAATGGATTGAAAAATTGATGAGTTTGGAACATTTTTAAAAGTATAGTTGCATAAAGTTTTCATGATTTTAAAGCAAAAAATGACTTGCTGTAGTCCAAATAATTTATAACACCGTGTTTTCAAAGAACCTCCTGACTTTTTGAATTAAATCTTCAAAGTTGGTTTTGAAAAGACCGCAGCAAGCCGAGCTTGGACACTGACGTGTTTTGAATTTGCGACGTCGTTTTGGTGAAAAATAAAAACACCTGCATGATTTTTAGCGGAGTACCAGTAACTTAAAAATGAGAAGAAAGATTCTTGTTCTTCTTTTAGCATTTCAAGCTTATTGCTTTCACAAAATTGAAAATTTCTCGACTCCCTGGAAGTGCAATTAGAACACTAAGTTGAGTGCAAGCAATAAGCTAATTTTAGCTTATTGCTTGCTCTCAACTTAGTGTTCTAATTGCACTTCCAGGGAGTCGAGAAATTTTCCTTAACGAAAATTCCTAGGCCAGACCGGGAATCGAACCCAGCCACCTCCAGCATGGTGTTGTTTCGTAGCTGCGCCTTTACCGACTGAGCTAAGCGAAGAAATATTAGTAATTTCCATTTAATTCCAACTACCTCTATTGCTTATATTGAAAGATACGCATATTTCATATACAAGTTGCAGACTTCTTCAGATTTGTGTACCTATACTCGAGTATTGCAGTCAATGCAGTCAAGCATTTGTACACGTCACTGAAGAAGTCTGCAGATTGTTAGGCTTGTTCGTGACAAAACATGGACAGATTAAAATTGGAATAAAACAAATTTGCTGTTAGTTCAATACAAGATGCATTTTTTATTCTTTCAACTGTGCATTATTAGTCATTTTTAAACTTATTACAATTACTTTATTGAGCTGCGTGAAAAATCCAGGAGCTTTTGAGTTTACGCCAGCCATTAGGGTCTGTGCAGACTTTTCTGCAACCAATTTAGCTGCTTTTGTCCAAGATTTTAGAAATTATTTAATAGTTGTAACTTGTTGTTTATATTGAGAGAGTTTTCTCTTCACGAGAGCCCAATACCGCTCGATTTTTTTTTCCTCTGTTCGGGACATAAACCACTGAGACCAGTAATTTGATCTATTGTAGTATATCCCGTGTCCTTTGTTTAGTGCATGTCGATTAACCTCATCACTATTGAGAAATGACGAGGTATTCGGTGTTGTTACAGTTGTCATTGTTTGTTTTGTTGGCAATGAATCAAATTTTATTGAAAGTTTCCGCTATTTAAACCCTTTGAGGAGTGAGAGCACTCTTCAAAGGCGCGCCCCTTCATCAGTCAAAATCAGATTCATTGCAAAGAAAACAAACTATGACTCCGATACTGACCATGCATCAGAACCCTAGTCATAACCAATTCAAACTATAGAACATCAAAAAGACAATGAGAATTCACATAATGAAGACTAACCATGTTTTACTTATTCTAAGCTCATCCTCGCACAATTGCAAAACGAGTATTGTCACTTTTCATAAGACATAAAATGTAACAAGGACTAAAATATGTTCCTTTGGCTACAAATAACAAATATGTTCCCTAGTTTGAATTAATTCAGACTAGGGTTCGGTGGTAGATCTGATACCCCGTAACGCACCACGAAAAGGTGATCTACCAGCGTTACGGGTCAATACCGCTCGATAGGTCGCAACTCCGGGCAGTTAGGTAGGTAGATTCGCCTCTTTTGGTACAACATGGACTCCATTTGCTTTATACCATTCCAAAATATCTTTGGCGTAGTGACAAGATGCCATATCAGGTCATAATAGCGACGGAGCGTCATGGCTGTGAAGGAATGGTAACAATCGCGGAAAACCTCGTTAACTCTGCGCGATACGATTTGCGATCCCGGGTTTTAGCCATCACATTCTGTTTACCATTTAGGTTTGGTACAGTTTTCACCTTGAAAGTACCTTACCGGTGCATGCAAGAAAGTTGGGGACATTTTTATTTTTCTAGCCACAGTACATACTGAAAGATCTAATCTCCTCTGCAATATTTGCTTCACTTTCACGTTCTTCTGGTGGTTCCTGAGACCCGTTTTTATTCCGCTCCCAGTCTTCCTGGCTATCGAAAGATTTAAGAACGTCATGGACAGTGCTTGCATGAAAACCAAGCTTTTTTGCAAGTTTTCTTACTGACAGATCTGGATTTTCATTGCGACTGCACACTATTGATTTTCACACTTGCTCTTCTTTCAACGCTATCTTTGATCTGAAAGCTTGTAGTATCACCAAAAATTGATTTTACATAATGAACTACATACGTTCATCAGTCTGCGAAATATTTTACGCGTCGATGAAATATTTCCAGAGATATACTTATTTAGGGGAGTCCAGATTTTTTCACGAAAAAACTTACGCGTATCTGTCAAGATAAGCAATAAAGGTAGTTGGAATTAAATGGAAATTACAAATCTCTCTTTTCCGTTTCCAATATTTCCTTATTCAACTTAAACATAAAGTGTAATCATAAAATCTCCGTGTGTTTTGTGTAAGAAATTGTGAATGTAATTGATTCCTTCCCAAACTATGTAATGATCAGTAGTATTTCCCCATTTTTTTAATTTTTAATGTTCTACCCCCTCACCCATAGGAAGAGTAACATCAGCGTAGTTGTGTTGGTTACCTAAATGGAAGAGTGTTTTTTCGTTTTGTCACGAGTGGTTTCTATAAGAAGTTTTGAAGTTCGAAATACAGTCGTCCCATAGCGGGGGATTTTGATTATCGGCAGTGTGTGGAGCGAAAAAAATAATGTAGTAAGCTCGGAAGGAGCGGAACTCCCCAGGCATTCTGAAATGGTTTCCTAGATCTGCAGTATAGCTATCGCTTTATTGATCCCAGTTTAATCTGGCTTTCAATGGCCGCTTCAAGGATTGTTGCGAAGATATTTCTTCCATAATATCAATGCCGACCATGGATTGGATTGAACACACACACAAACCTTCAAAGTTGGTGTGGATAATTTCTTCGAGAGAGTCCAACGGTTATTTAAAAGGTCTTCAAACATTGTTCAAACTAATTATTGTGTTAGAAATATCTTCTGCACAAGATTATTGACAAATCTCCGCATTGACGTCACTTCAACAGATATAAGAGTGTCAACGCTTGTATTCTTCGAAGGATGGATGACGAAATGAAAATTTTCATGGAATTATTGATTATGATTTTGATTGATTATTGATCATTTCAAAGCTTCTAGGAATTTCATATTCAACTTATTTTAACTTGATATCTCTTATAGTCCAGGTGTGATATCTCTAAATAGTCCAGCGTGGATATCTCAAACCCTCTAGGATTCACCAAAAACCTATCGCTCTCTTTATCAATCTATCAATCTATCTATCTATCTATCTATCTATCTATTTATCTATCTATCTATCTATCTATCTATCTATCTATCTATCTATCTATCTATCTATCTATCTATCTATCTATCTATCTATCTTTTGATATAAATCAAAATTAAATAGTGTTTGTATGTGACGATTTAACTCAAGCTTGGATCGACCGAATATCGTTTTTCAATTTGAGTCATTCTGGACGTTTGTAGATTTATGGATGCAAAAGTAAATATAATTGGCGATTTGTGAAAAACACATTCATATTCAGTGTGATGTTTGCGGTTCAATCAGTCAAGAATAATAATAGAAACATGTACAGAAACAAACATATGTATTTGTAGGATATTTGTACTGAAGAGTAATTATAGGTACATTTTATTGCTTCATTTTCTGATGTATTTATCTTGTTTTGAGAAAGTCATTTTGTGCGCAACGTGCCACCCTCATCAACCGATAAAATTAGCGCAAACCTTCCAAAATATTTTCAAAGGCACGTGCCTTTCCTTCCGAAGCAAAAACCTCCGAAACAAACTATAGACTTAATATTTTATACAACAATGGAGACAGCCAGCTCGAAGACGCTTCTTTATCGCCCTTTTTTTCTCGCCTATGATTTTTATCTTTTCATTCAACCTCATATGCTCTGAAATCTCTTGAATCCTACGAACCATCCCGCTCAGCTGCTCACCGGTGGTACGCAATGCCAATTCCAACCGTAGCTTTAATCACAATATTTCACCCCTCAATAAGCGAAACCTACCTGAAGGCATACGATTGAAACTGTTGTGATGCACACTACTGCAGGAAGGAGGAAGATGCATCAACGGTTATTCCGCTTTGCAACTGAGAAGATGCACGAAGGCAAAGAAACAGAAGCTCTGCTGATCATCAAGCTGGGCCTCCTGCCTCGCAGCATAAAAGGAAGACACCCGCGTGACAAAAGGCAAATTGTGTAAACAAAATTGGTGACATGCCCAGCTTGATGATTGCCGTTGTTTATGGTAGCGTGTGTTTTTTTGTTGTGTGACTCCGCTGACCAAACCTAGGTCACTGACTCGGAATTTCCAGGAATTTCTTCCTGATTAACAACTAAATAATGAGTTCAATCATAAAGATCCTTAGTGGGGTAGCTCCATTAACCAAATAGGAACGTTTCCTTGTCTGGCACAACACAGTTTGATGAGCATCAGTATCTGATAATTTGCTATTTTGTTACGGTTCACCTTAAAATCTTAGCTCCCATAACTAGCTGGTGTCCAGTTGAACTCGAGAGAAATAAAGAAGAATTTTGTCTATTTCCATCACAGACGGCTCTGGTCCGGTCCCGGTAAATTGGAATGATTTATGATGCTGAACATGTTTTCTCCTTCTCGTCACTTAAGCTTTCAAATGCTCTTTTTATATTTCCTCTCTTCCACTCGCCCAGTCTTATATGCAGCACATCTACGACCGTGCAAAGAAGCGAAACAGAGCTCATGAATCTCGAATAATTCCAGCCTCCACCTTCTCCTGCTCCGTTCGGAGAAGTCAATAAAATTGTTTTGATGTTTATTATAATTAGTGCTTGTAAACATAGAGTGGATCACACACCAACTGTCCATCTTGGTCCATGCTCACCAATGATGAATTCTGCTAGTTGTGTTGAAATAACTCCTCAACCCCTATCAAGTGGCGCTGTCGACATGTCCACAGTGTTGGCGTGTCGCCTCCATAAAGCTCCAGGAGAAGCCGTTTGTTGGCAGCTGGATATCGGACCTACCAAAGATGATATTATCCTCCCAATCGCAGCCTGGGCCGATGTCAAGTGATTAGGCTTTATTACCATGTGTGGGTATTTTCTTTTGTGACGCGCATTCAGCAATACACAATATCGATAAAGTAGTCACATCCACGGGCGGAGAGTGAGTTTTATGATGATTTTGGATTTATTGCCTCGGAGATCGAATGTCTCTTTTAGCGTTCTGGTTTTTTCGCCTTCGAGGTGAAACAAGATAAATTTATGTCATTTCTGCTGATGTCGCCTTCCTACGCGAGATAACATTATGGCAATTGTCCGGATTGACGGCCGCTTGATCGATAGGAGAGTGTCAGCATTTGTATTCTTCGGAGGATGGATGAATGCGACTGGAATGTGGCGAAATCAATAACGTTGACTTGTTAGGTTGTTGGGAAATCTAGGATCAAAGTTATTTCGGTGTTTTTACGACAACTGCCCGTTTGATTGCCTCCAAGTTTACTTTGAGTCCCGGAGTTGTGGGGAAACGGTTTTGGACCGGTTGACAACAATATATCAGAATACCGTTGATTCTATAGATATTTGTGAAGGTCATTGTTTTTCGTCACTATATTTTTTTGCAGTTAATTGTTTTCCGGATGTTGGATGTTGATTTCTTTTCAATTGCAGGATGCCTAGACACAACAAATCAAACTGTATGGCTGAGTTGAACATATTTGCTTGGCGCAAGAGGTGGCAACTATTTCACTACATAGCACAAAATATATGAAATTTACACGTATTTCAAACAGATTTCTCTTGAAAAATACCCCAATGTTGAAGCACAATAGAGCTTTCAATCAAAATTCGTGCACATATCTGCAGCAGTGAAAAGGATAAAAAAGGCACGCATTTTCTGTCGAAATGTGCTACAATGTATGTTGTAAATAATGCACATAAGGGGAACGCTAGATTCGGCAGAAATAATTGAGATATTTCATGTCAATTCAACGCCTGAATCTAGTCTTTTGTACAAAAGATCGCATAAATTGCACAGTGCGAAAAAACGGACCCAAATTCCCACAGATGGGATGGTGTTTGATTTGCTGCTTGAAATATATAATTTCTTATGGGAAATTTGCAAAAAAAATAAATGGTGCTGGTTTCATTCTGCGCCGGGCCCGGTAAATGGTCCAGTTCACCCAATTTACCCCTGAAAATGTGTCTTTTTGAGTTGGCACCCATGTAACTAAAAAGCCACTGATTTTTTGGCCCGCATAGAAGCATATTTTATATTAAAAACTCTTGGGAATCCAACGGTGCAAGTTTCATTCAGTTCCGAGCTCGGAAAGTGGCCTATTGTCCCCTTTAATTTGCGGTTCTCTTGTTCGTACCCTTTCAGCTACAATCGCTGCCAAAATTTTTGACTCTTACGTGAAAAAAAACCTCAAAAATCGAATGGTGTTGATTTTGTTCAGTTCTAGAATCGGGAAACTGTCCATTTTGTCCCATTTGACACTATCTTTGTGTGTTTTTAAGTTTTTATTCATACATCTACAATCGCCGCTGGTTATTTTTTACATGAAAAGGACCATGTTGTACGTGAAAAACACTGATAAATCGAATGGTACCATTTTCAGCCTGCGCCGAGCCCGGGAATCGGTCTATTTTGTCCCTGAATATGTGTCTTTTCGATTTGATATCTATGTAACTACAATCGCCGCCGAATGTTTTGCCGCATAGACGCATATTTCATATTAAAAACTCTGGTGAATCGAATGGTGCAAGTTTCATTCAGTTCCGAGCTCGGAAAGTGGCGTGGCAATCCAGCGCAAGAGGCGAGGAGTACGCTACTGTGCTGTGGTAACCCTTGACGTATGAAATGCGTCCAATAGCGCCACTTGGGTAGCTATCGCTGACTCGCTTCAACGTCTTCACGTTCCGGGATACCTGTACAAGATCCTGGGAAGTTATTTCCAGAATCGCGTGCTGGTGTACAATTCAGAGGAAGGTCAGCAACGTGTTCAGATAACCGCAGGCGTCCCGCAAGGTTCGATCCTTGGCCTGGTGCTATGGAACACGATGTACGATGAGGTACTATGGCTTGAATATCCGGACGGGGTGAATCCCTCGAAGAGGTCGAGCTAACGGCCTCGCACTCCATTGGCATTGTGGAGAGATGGATGAGATGGATTGGCATAACAATAAAAGAGTGCTTCGAGCAAAGGCTTACAAGAGGTATTCGCAAGACCCTCAAAGTTACATCGATGGCCAGGTGGCAAAGGGAGTGGAATAATTCCACCAAAGGTCGGTTGACCCACCGAATAATTCCGGAAATTTCATGGATGGGTCGAACGGCGTCATGGGGAAGTAACCTCCACTTGTCACAGATACTGTCAGGCCATGGGTGCTTCAGACAGTATTTGCAAAAGTACGAGCTCACCGATTCCTCAGCGTGTCCCGTGTACCCCCCCCCCCCTGGAGTAATACTGAAAGGTGGTCCCGGACGGGGGGGGGGGGACCAAGACTAGAGGCACGGGTGGGTTTTTAGTCGGTCGAGGAGTTGACACCCTCATCCCCACACCCTGAATTATTCAGGTGTCTGAAAGCAGATTTTCATCCCGTTAAAGAAAAAAAAAGAGAAAAACCGATTCCTTGAAAACACGTCAAAATATCAAAACATAATCAGTCGAGGGGTCTTTCGACGGAAACTTATCGATAACATTTCGAAAACATATTGATTTTTTTTACAACCCAAATTGATTTTTTAGTTCTTTAAGTCGAACTCTTTTCTTATTATTATTCCATAAGTGAAACTTGAAAAGAATTTAAAAAATAAGATATCAAAAATGACTAAAGTGTGTTTACTTTAATTTTAATCAAATAAATAAGTGAAATTCAATAAATGATGAGGTGGGCACTTTATTCTGCCTATCAGTTTATATTCTTAAATAATAGTTATTTATTACTTAAATAATGCCATACCTCATTGTCTGATAAACGAGCCGGGATTTAAGCCGGATGTGTAACGTATCATTACACTTGCCATATACTATATCTCGTATTATACACTTAATACATAATGCAATGCTTTGGAATGGCAAAGATAGTTTTCACTAAGCTGCTTTGTGGGGTGAAAAGTAACCTCCTAGGATTTTTTTTTATAAAGTTTACGTTTGAATTTACAGAATGCCCAGTTGCATTTTGGTACCGTTGGGATTTTGAGGCATCATGTTAATCAATTATTAAATCATTTCAAGTACTAGGGCAGATCATATGCGTTTGTATAGCACATAATATAACATATTCCATTTACAACGGCAGGATGACACCACAGGTATTATTTTTGTCTCCATTTTTATCGAATTTGAAGGTAAATTATCATTTAAAACCTTATTGGATTGTTGTTCTATTTGTAACAAAATGTTTTGCTTGGATTTACTGCCTTGAGCTCTATGAAAACACTTTTATAATTGTTTCTCTTTCTGCTTCAATTTCTAATAGACTTTTTAAAAAAATGTAAAATTTGAATTGAGTGCACCAATCCTCTTGGTTTTTTATACAATCATTTCGATGAATTTCACGCCAACTCATCCAGTGCTTGGCAGCACGCTCTTAGAATCCAATGGAAGTTTTTGGGTGTGTAGACTGTTTCATTTCAAGTGATTTTCCTTACCTTGTTTTTTCAAAATTTATGTAGACTACCATTTGAAAAGGGCTTAAGATTTTTGATCGATTTTTTTTAAAATCAACATAACTCAAAAAGGACAAGACTTACAAAAACACTGCTTTATGGGTGACTTTATGAATATCGTTTGAAATTTTATGGTAAAAATTGTAAAATTGTAAAATTGATTCATGCACGCTAATTTTTTTTTAAATTTAAGGTCAATTTCATAAAATTTCATAGAATTGATCCAATTTTGGTTTATCAAGGGCAATATAATTGTCTAAAGGTTCGCCATCATTTCAAGATGGGCATTTTTTATGTTCTATGGGCAACTTTTTTATGTTCTATGTTTACCGTGTATCGCGCCAACTCGTCTTATAATTTTGTCCTTACAACCTCAAAGAAGCCAAATTTAATTATAATGATAATTTAGTTTTTGTTTAACTGTGTTTGAATGTTTGAAAATTCAAGGCTACCATTTGGAAAGGGCTTTCTTTTAAATTTTTTTTTATACGATAACACAATTAAATCAGGTGGTTGATTCTGTTTATTACCAAAAATATTGAACACCATTTAATGATAAACTCTGAAAATTTTTATTATTTTCTACCTAAAATAACCGTTGTGTTACTTCTGGCACAGCACATTTTATCACTTGAGTGATGGTATAGATTCAAATGAAATACATTATTTATACTCACATAATTTCCTATTTAGGCAAGGCTTCATAACAACAGTGATCATAGTTACATGATTAGAGGACAGCGTTTTATTTAGAAAAGATAGACTGCAGCGCCATCTCTGCGGAATGATTTGGAACAGATATGATAATGTCAAAAGACGACGAATGACACACTGAGAAATTTTGCCGAAGACAAAAACTCTCTATAACTACACTGGCCTGCTTTGCTCACACATTGAATTAACAACCTCTATCTATTTGTAGCAGATTTCCGGTGGCCAATGTTACTGGAACCATGTTTTTCCACCACCAATAAATTTTTATGACCATATCCTTTCAATATGAATATGATATATAATTTTTATTTCCTCGACTTTTTTTACGTCGTCTTTTAAATAACGCGGTTTTTTTACGCGGACCGCGTTTAGAAAACCGCGTAAAAAAACCGCGTAGAAAAAACCGCGTTAAAAAAAACTTCAGTGTATTTCAAAACTGAATTTCTGCTTCATATCAGCTGAACAGTACGCAAAAATGTTTGAAAAACTTGAGGGGTTATATAGCGACGTAAAGACAATACTTGGTACACAGAAATTTCATTGCTTTGTACATATTTCAGAGATGCAAATTTCAGCTGAAAAGTTTTTCGTTTCAAAGAATAATCCAAAGAAGTTCACTTTGTTTGAGAAAGAATTATTAAATAAATATATAAAGCAATGTTAATTTATAATACGTGAAAATGTACATATAAAAAAATAAATAAAATAAACTAAAACCCTTACCAAGCAAAACACTACGAGTTTTCATTGACATAAACAGTATTGCGAAAATTTCATATAACGTCATTTTTTAATTGTCTTTAAATAAATATCCATCAAGTCTTATCAAATTAGAATTTTTTAATTTGATAAGACTTGATGCATATCCATTTAAAGACGATTCAAATTTGAAGTCCGCTATTTTTTAAGGTTTATCAGCCCCGGTACCAAAATTTTTCCCATACCTTTTACACGTATTGTAACACATCGTGACCTTCCTTCCGCCCTCTCCTCCCTCCAAAAATATACGACGCCGTATTTGAATCGCCCCCAAAAATAAGAATATCCGAACACGCAGTTATGAATTACTTGTTATGTACTTAAACGTACACTTTTGGTTCTGTTTTACTGATGTTAAGGGATATTAAACGTTTTTGACCCTTTTCAAATGTTAGTCTAGATGTTCAATAAAAAAAATGTTGTTCAATACATTTAACTCCTTATGATTTCTAAATTTTATTGGATTGTATAGGGGTGTTGAAGGCCATAACTAGACGAGTTTGTATGATACACCGTAAACATACACAGAAAAAAATAATTAATTTTAACAGCCGCGCAAAATTTCCCCTCGTTTAATTCCAAGCCAAAGGAGGCAAAAAAACGCAATTGGTCGTAGTCTTTGATGAGCCATACAACAATGTTTGCAATCTTTCATGCAACAGGCTTGATTCAGGCGTTGTCTGGCTTAAATTTAAATAAAATATCCCATTATTTTCTGCCAAATCTAGCATTCCCTTTATGTGCATTCGATAACGCAGAAAATTCAATGTTTCTTTTTATCTGTGTAGGACATGATAAAGTTGTTATAAGAAAAAAAAATCCCTAAAAGTGTCCATCTTGCAATATATAGCAAATTTTTAAAAATCTTTTCCCAAAGTCACCCATACATCGCTTTTTTGTAAGTCTTGTTTTTTTTGAGTTAGGTGTTCATTTAAAAAAAAAACGATCAAGAAACTTAGAGGGTTTGCGCTGTTTAGTGGAATGCCGGCAACTAGAAATTAGAAGAAAAATTAGTATTTGCCATTTAATTCCAACTACCTTTGCTTATCTTGACAGATACGCGTATTTCGTCTACAATGCGCAGACTTCTTCAGTATCTCGTATTAATAACTCGACTTACTACGAGACACTGAAGAAGTCTGCACATTGTAGACGAAATACGCGTATCTGTCAAGATAAGCAAAGGTAGTTGGAATTAAATGGAAAATACTAATTTTTCTTCTAATTTCTAGTTGCGATCATGAAACTTAAGCCATTCTTAAATTGTAGCCTTGATAAGTTTTGAAAAAAAAAACAAAGTATGCAAAGTTGCTTGAAAATACATAGTCTATACACCCACATTAATTGGATTCCGAGGGGGTGCTGGCAACCACGAAAACAACTTGGCGTGAAATTCGTCTTTTATTTTATTTGTCTCAATGAACAAACCATGCTTTAATCACTTTGGCTATTAAAGATCAGAAACACTTAACATGTTAACAATTTACTTCAAGATTGGTTTGTCAAACCAGAGTTCATCAAGTATTTTGTCATGCAACCGGATTATCTCAAGGTGATACCAATACTTCCCAGCTGGCCTGGTTTGATCAGCTGCCGTCCATTTAACGTATTCTCTACGATCCATGTAGCCTAAAACCGAGAGGGATTTTGTATAAAAACTAATTGATTCGATTCGTTTCCGTAGGAGCCGAGTATATGTGCATAGAATCGTCCTTTTGCTTTTGTTGTTCCTTCTACCGGAGATTTTTGATTAAAAAATTTAAAGGGAAACATCACCTTCGCTCATGAATGAGCTGCAGTTCCGAGCATCGAACAAGAAGGAAAAAATTGGGAAGAGAAAAATCTCACTTCTTACCACAATATGGCACAGCTGATCAGGATCTTAAGAAAACGACAGAAGAAAAAGCCAAAGCTAAACGCATGACTGAGAGAAATCCTGACAAAAGCATAAGCAATGTGTGCCTTATGGATATTTTCGTAATGTTGCATTTATCCTAGAGGGCATAGACCTGCTGGCGGCTCGTCTTGTTTCCCGCTAGATTTCAGGGCTGAACCTGTAAATATTTCCCTGTTGTTTATCAAACGTTATGGTTTGAACTTCCAACCTGGCCATAAGGATAATTTTTCCTTCAAGAGGCAAATCCTGACGATACGCGTGCTTGATGCTTTAGCGGAGAATATAACTGTGTTGGCGTAGGTTAATATCTGCTCAACGGTAGATCGTTTCTTTCTCCAATCCAACGGATCTTGGTCAATCTTCTTCCACTAATGTTTATTCACATCTGGTTGTTTGTTTGACGATTTGCTCAAGATGACGATTTTATTTGCATAATGCTTACGCTTTTTGCTTTGTCTTGAACAAACAACAGAGACACGCACATGTGCCATATGTGCAAGCATCATCGTTCGTACGATCGATCGATCGATCGATCGACAGTTCGGATTAGAAGTGGGAGGGTGGTTTGAAGATGGGCTTTTATAGAAAGCCGCGTTTTGTTTATTTATGACGGTTCATTAGGCGTGCAATCGATATTCATATTAAGACATTAAAGCTGCGTCGACGTTGAAGAGTGGTCCGTGAGAAATGCCACCAGGCAAGGACGTGGAATTTGCCAAATGGATATGGTGTGTGATCGATCAATGTAGGCTTGTGAGAAGCGTTGATAAATTATCGGCAATTTGAGTGTGGCTTTTAAAAACTGATGACACTTGGTTAGTTCGATCGGATTTATAGCCGGATCCTATAGAAATGCGGACTGGTAATTAAGGTGATTTTGCTTTCTTGTTTCTCTTTCTGACCGTTGCGCCTCGAGTTTTCGGAGATGCAAATTAATAGGTTTTGGAATCAGTAGAAAAAACCATAATATTTGACTAAAATGTTGCTAAATGAAATTTAACTGTGTGATAGTTATAATAAGAAATTAAAATATATTTATGGCAGATTTAACTGGCAATTTTGTGAACCTGTAGCTAACAGTTTCTTGTAAAGATTTGTCAGTCATATTTGTTCGTTGTGATGAAAGTGGGTCGGTGAAAAGGGCTTCAATTATGAGTTGACGAACTGGAAGGAGGGTTTGACAGACCTCACGCCCCCACGAGTCATATGGTCTCAAAAAACTGCCAACTGAACATGGTGACGCTGATTTGCGTAGCCAGAGCAAAGTTGTTAATTTGATAATATCGAAGGTAAGCAGTGCAACTGAGGATATTGTACCTAAATCACAATGCATTTGTTTCATTCGCATCTAATCAATAACTTTAGAAAGCTTTGGAATCATCTTTTCATTACCAAACCATTTATCTTGAGAGAATTGAGCAAAATGACAAGCATTAGAAGCTAAATTTGTTTTTCAGCATTTCAGCATAATGTTTATTTCTTAATTGCACTTCTGAACTTCAAGTACTATTTACATATAAGGTTGGCACGCGCTCATCAGCTGTATAGGATTATATTCATATATTTTTGTTTAGTAGTATTATCATGTGATTTTCCTTCAAATTCAGAAATTTTCGAACAAGGCTTTTCCATCACTCTACTTGTTATCTTTGAAATGTAACTAAAATGGCAGAATTTTATTTTAATAAATCAACTTTCATGTTACTATACATCAGTTATCTTAAAACTAATACGTGATAATTGTACCTAAGAATATGATTCTCCCATATTGCCCTGAAATTCGTCCCGTCGAACGATTTTGGGCTCTGGTCAAGAGGTTGCTTCGTTAACATGTTCAGCCAGCGAACACATTGGAAAAGCTCAAAAGAGATTAGAGAAGAGCGTCTTTAAGCTATGTGTATTTAGAATCCGGAATAATATAATCATCTGTATCTCGGTAACGAATTGACGTACAAACAAGTTTAATACATCAAAACAAAGGTAATTCAATTTAAAGCAAAAATATCAACAAAAATATCTCTTCGTTTTTATGAAAATTTGCACTTTTTTCTTTATTCCTCCCATTAAAAAACTGCCCACCTCCGGCGTCAACTTACTTGGCAAATTTGTTCCACATTTTGGTCACATGAGTCGCGTTCCGAGCCGTTTTTCCACTTTTCTTAAGCTTCCGCTTCATTATTGCCCAAAATCTCTCGATGGGCCGGAACTGCAGGCAGTAGGGTGGATTTATCTTTTTATTGATGACATCTACGTTATTATCGCGGTACCACTGGATGACTTCCCGGCTGTAGTGGCAACTCGCCATATCTGGCCAAAACTTCACGGGACCGTTATGGGCTTTAATGAAAGGTAGTTCGCGGTTTTTGAGGCATTTGTCCTTGTACAGCTTCGAGTACATCGTCTTATTCGTCACTAACACTTATGTCTTTGCTCCGCAGCTGCATCTCCCTTGCCAAATCATCAGTTTTTTGGCAAGTTGTCCATAAAAGCAAACTTAAACTGCGCAGGAAGATCTCCTCGTGCCGTCGCCATGTAGAATTTTTGGCCAGGAAGCTCTCCGAAATCAGTTTTTAAGTAGTTTCATCGTCGATGAGCAGGCATCCTTGGTACTTCGTCAAAACCTGCTGGTACAATTTCCGAGCTCAAGTTTCGGTGACGAAACTTTGCTTCAACGTTCTGTTTGGTTGCTTGCTGGCTCGATAAGAACAAAATCCTGCTCGTAAACGAATTCTTCAAAATGTACTGCGAGCAGCAGCGTATTTTTGTGCGATTTCATTATCTGAAAGTCCAGGGTTTGCTCTGACGGTTTTCAACACCTTCTGGTTCAGCTTGCGGTCATATGTTCCACTAGTGGAATACCAGAACGCTGGTAATTTGACAAATCTCCGGCGGCGGGGGCCATGGACTCGGGTTGTGGTTCGGAAAGAGTCCCCCAACGATCACCTGTAACAGCTCTGGTGATTGCTCGGTTGGAGCCGCCAATCCTCTGGTTTCAGCCATTACTACCCAATAGGCGTCATCCCACGGATTCATATTGGACATCTGACACAGGCCCTTGAAGCAGGCTCGCTTGCTGGCCTTTATCTCCCTCTTTAGCGTGGCCTTCATGGCGACTAGCGCTCCTCACGCTCGATTCTATCGGTGTCGAACAGTGCTATACAGTGCATCCTCCGTGTTGCGCGGAAGCATATTCTTTGAGGTGGGCGATCGACTCCGTCCACCAAAACACGGGTGATCATCCATTCCTCGGTTTGACTTCCTCGGCATGGTCGCATCGCACGCTCGTGTAAGTGAAATAACGAGTCGTTCGCCGCACGGCTCGTGGATTTCAAGCAAGATTTGTTCCCTTTCAAGCGCCTCTTTAAAAGTCTCTACATCAAAGTAGGACGTTCTCCATCTGCTGGCAAATGGAGTGGATGCTCTTCCTTCCTCACGCTGCCTTGTATTGTGGACGATACAATAACGGACCACCAATTGGCCGATATGGGTGAAGCCATCATCCATCCTCCAATTGCAAAGTCGCCTAGGACTGCTGAATGTTATATCGATTATCGATTCCGCTCCGTTTCTATGGTAGGTACTCTTGGCACCCACGTTGGCTAGGTCCACATTGAGCCTAGCCAAGGCCTGGCCCCTGGAATTGGTAAGGCAGCTCACCCCACTCGAGCTCCCAAGCGTTGAAGTCCACCTCTATTACGAACGGGTATAGGCCAGTTAGCTCAGTTGACATACGATCGAAAATATTGGAAAACTGTTCAATCGACCATTTTGGCGGTGCGTAGCAGCTGCTGAAAAACACTTCATTAACTTTTACAACCGCGGAGCCTTCTATTGTGGTAGACACAACCTCCTGAACCGGGTATTTGCCCGTTGTCCATAATGCCGGGTGGGATGCAGTATGGGTCGGAAATTATAGCGATATGCGATGCCAACTCGTGAACTGTCTGACACAGCAGTTGCTGGGCGACCTCACAATGGTTCAGGTTTAGTTGGGTTACCTGCATTACGGTTGGCTCGTTGGTATACCCTTAGCGGCCGGGCACTTGCCCCCCCCCCCCCCCCCCCATGACGTGCTTATCGTCCGGTTTCCCGGAGCACATCAAGCATCTTATGCACATGTTGCTCCTATCTGGGCCTTTGCATTCCCAGGACATGTGCCCGCTCTCTAGGCATCCAAAACATGCCTTCGGCGGCTGGTGTAGGCTTGGTGGGCATACAGACCATCCCACCTTCACCTTCGCCACTTTCAACGCCGCGTCCGCGTCGACTGCCGCTACCCTCATGGTTGCAACTTGGGTCCCAAGTGGACCCTTCCTCAGACGTATGTCTGCCGCAGCAACCTCGACCTTGCACTGTTCCTTGAGTGCAGTGGAGATCTCGTCTGCCTCAGTGATCTCATCCAGGTTCGTGCACTGGATGCCCTCACGTCATCTGTGAGACGAGGGCGCGTACTTCCACACTCTCACCTAAGGCCTGTCTTGCCAGGTCTCTTTACGCCGGGACCTTTAGCGCTGTTGTCTTCTTCAACTCCAGGAGCATCTTGCTAGTGCGGGTACGGCGTATATTCCGCATATCGGCGCCTAGGCCTGCGAATTTAGCGTCCCCGCGCATCGTTTTCAAGACCTCGGAGTACTTTGACGCCTCGGTCATGACGATGAGGGCCTCTCCGCGGTTACGCTTGTGGGCCACTTGTCACTTATCTATTTCTTTTTTCATCCTACTTCCCTTTTTTCTGACCTTATTCCAGTGGCTTTCCCTGCCACACCTGGGGTCATCGCTCATCCCCCTCTTAGCACTAGCGTCTGCTTCCGTGCTAACTATGGTTGTTGTCGAAGGAGCCCTGCCGTTCGGACCTCCTTCGGGGCTTGAAACAACACGCGAACTGGATGTCGCGCTTTTAGATTAGCGGGATTAGCGCCAGGGCCTCTCTTTTTGCGGCCAGCTGGAGCTTCTGACCCCACCCCACGTTCACGTAGGTTCGCTTCCCTACTAGGACTTCTGACACTATCCGCTTCTTAGAAGCACAAGTTGCCGTTTCGCCCGGGGACTGCCTAGCCCGTTTAGAGGTCCCTGCTCCCATGGTAGATGGGGTGGAATCTCCGACCAAGACGGATTCTTCCGTCTGGGTCAGATTTGAGGCAATCTCCCTCGCCCTTTTTGTGGCTGCTAGCCGTGCCAACTCTTTGGCTCTTTGCTCAGCAGTTTGAGGTCCTTTGCAATGTTGTTGTGCAATGACGTAAAGTCAATAATCGCGTCCAACTGCTCGGACACCTCCATCACTTTAGGAAGGGTATCCAGCATGCTATACATAGCCCGGATGAGTCCTGGCCCATCCATGGCCACGCCTAGCTTGTTGGCACCTGCTTCTGATGCCGCAGCACTTCCGCAAGTGTTGGACACGCCAGATTCTACCGTTTAACGCGGTGGGGACCTCACTAGGCCGCCTTTAGCGAACGGATTCGCTTTATCCTGGGATTTCATCGTTTCATCCATGTTTTCGGGTTCCCTTCCAGCCGCTCTCCAAGCCCACGTGGAGTAGTCGCGATTGTGATCCCATGGTTATCTATGCAAGCTTGAAGGCGAGCAGGGAGGCCATGCGAGGGTTGACGTGGCCCTTCATGGGGAACCGTGTTCAAAGCCTGCTCAGTGTAAGACAGGTATGAGGTCATCTCTGCAGTTGAAATCGCTGATGAAGTAACTTCATTGTGTGTCGTAGTTGTCCAAGTAACTCGTGTTTTACCCGTGTTAAATTTGTTTTATTTTGTCGTGTTTAGTGGCGCTTAATTTATTATTGTATCATCCGTTCCTACAAAACAAATTTTGTTTGTCTGGTGCCAATTCACGTATTTAATTTGGGGTTTTAATTTGCATGTGTTGTGTCATTTGCTGCGTCATCGCATTTTGATCGCTCCGCAACCCATTGTCTGCTGGCCAATAGCAAGCCTATTGTCGTTCACATTGAGCCAAATCCGTCCCCGTTGTGCTGTTTCTTGCGTTACTGCGGTGTGTGCATACCCAAAGGCGATTTCCGAAACAACGTGTGTGACGATGAACGGAGAAAAAATTGCGCCAAGTGCTGCGAAGCGATTGCTGGCATTGAATTCGTTTCTTGCCGCGGATATTGTGGTTGCATGTTTCACATGACATGCGCGAATGTGTCTCGGGCTCTTTTGGGATATTTTTCGCCTCACCGCAAGAATTTGTTCTGGATGTGTGACAAATGTGCAGAGCTGTTCGAAATTCACATCTCCGTGCGATTACAAAAGTGGCCGACGAAAAATCACCGCTAGTGTCTTCACAGAGGCTATAAGCAATCTGCACACCGAAATAAAGCAGTTGTCGCAAAAGCCCGTGCCTTGTATTCAGTCACCATCGATTAAAAACTGGTCCCAGATCGGTCCTATCCGAGCTGCCAAACGACTTCGTGGACCTGATTTGGCACATAAAGTAACCGAATGCCAATCTGGTTCGAAGCAGCTAGACAGCAGTGTGAAGTCTGTTCCAGTCTGCGCAAAGCCAGTGAACAAATTTTGGCTCTACCTGTCTCGCATACGGCCGGATGTTACAAATGAGGAAGTTTTGGCAATGGTGAGAGCAAACCTTGACACTACCCAGGATCCGGAGGTTGTCAAACTGGTTGCCAAAGGAACTGACACCAGCAGCATGACCTTTGTTTCATTCAAAGTCGGACTGGATCCATCACTGAAGACAAACGCACTGAATCCATCGACGTGGCCGGAAGGAATCATGTTCCGTGAATTTGAGGACAACTCTGCCCAAAATTTTCGGAAACCGTCAGCAGTTTATTTGACGCCAACATCCAGGACACCGCCTTCAGTGAGCATGAAGCAATAAACTACAGTACATCACACGTTTGTAGACCGGGACGCACCGAACATAGCACTGTGGAAGCTCTCAACCCCCCACCGTAGTCGAGTCATTCCAGCCAGCGACCAGCAGCCGTCCTGACCCTACGTGTGGGAGTGGGAAAGAGTCTTCCAAAACGTAAACACAGGCAAGTACGAATTCACTAATTGCCCGCCAAGACCTGATTCGCCTTCCGTTTCCAGCATTATCTCATTGATTCCTGACGTATCTTAGCAACCACAGCTTGACAGAAGAACACCGGGACGCACCGAACACAGCACTATGGAAGCTCTCAACCCCCCACCGTAGTCGAGTCATTCCAGCCAGCGTCCAACAGCCGTCCCGGCCCTACGTGTGGGTGTGGGGAAAGGTCTTCCAAACCGTGAACACAGGCAAGTACGAATGTGCTATTTGTCCGCCAAGACCTGATTCGCCCACCGTTTCCAGAAATTTTCCACTGATTCCTGACGCACCTCTACAATCACAGATTGAGAGAAGAACACTTGGACGCACCAAACATAGTAGTTTATGGGTTTACTACCAAAACGTCCGTGGGCTGCGGACCAAGATCGACGAGTTTTACTGCAATACCATGGATTGCAATTTTGACGTTATCGTTTTAATTGAGACGGGGCTCGACGACGCAATCAATTCAACGCAGCTTTTGGGAACAATTTTAATGTATACCGATGTGACCGAAGCCAAATGAACAGCAGTAAATGTCGTTTCGGAGGGGTTCTTGTTGCTGTGCATCATCGGTTTATCAGTAGCAGTGTTGAAGTGTCCAGCGGAGAAACGTTAGAACAGGTATGTGTATCGATGAAGATTGGTTCCAAACGACTTTTGCTTTGTGCCATTTATGTTCCTCCAAACAAAAGTAAGGATCTCAGTATACTGACCGGGCATATTGATTCGATCCATGAGCTTGTCAACAGAAGCTCTGACAACGATTGTCTACTGGTATGCGGTGACTATAATCAACCTGGAGTGACCTGGAATTTTTCTGATGGCCAGATTCAACCCGTGAACTCTATATCTTCATCGAGGGCTAGCACGATCTTGATTGACGGTATGGATTTCTTCAACATGCATCAAAGAAATCTCGTGCACAACTCACCTAGGACGCATTCTCGATTTGTTCTTTTGCCCAATGGATCTTCCTGTTGAAATCTCGAGTTCTGTTTCACCACTATTACCGATTGACCTTCATCACCCGCCACTGGTTGTCTGTGTACCATCTTTAGTTGATGACGATGTACCATCGCATGGTGTGAATAAGAATGTTGTGCGGGCGTTAGACTATAACAAAATTGACTTCGATGCTCTTTGGGATTTTCTTTCTGTCATTGACTGGGATGCTCTTTTGCTGGACTAAATGCTGATGAAATGGCTGAAATGCTGTGCGCTGTACTAAATGATTGGATAGACACGAATGTTCCTTATCATCGTCCCGCTGTTTCTCCTCCATGGAGCTCTGCTTTGCTACGAAAACTAAAACGAACACGAAATGCTTCACAACGTAAACTCCGGCGATACCGTTCCCTGGCAAATAAGCGTAGTTTTCACTTGGCATGTAATGAGTACCGTAAACTTAACTCGTCACTCTACAAATCTTACGTTCTACGGGTACAAACTTACTTAAGACGAACCCCAAAGAGTTTTTGGAGCTATGTTAATTCAAAGAGGAAAAATACTACTATGCCAGCTAGCGTGTTTTTGAATGATGTTGAAACGTCTATAAGTAAGGAAAAATGTGAAATTTTTGCTACTCATTTTTCGTCAGTGTTTGCTGCGGAAAGTATTAACCCAAGTGAACTTAACTCCGCTGTTTTGGACGTTCCATTGAACCTTGTAGACGTGGATATTTTTGAGATAACGCCCTTGATGGTAAATAATGCCATCAAGAAAATAAAATGTACATTCTCGCCTGGACCAGATGGTATTCCGTCTTCAGTGTATTGTCGCACTAATGGAGCTCTTGTCGAGCCGCTCTACACGATCTTCAACAAATCTTTGCCGAATCGAAATTTCCCGCAGTCTGGAAGGAGTCTTTGATGGTTCCGGTACACAAGAAAGGAGACAAACGTGACGTCAAAAACTACCGGGAATCACTAATCTGTCAGCTGCCTCTAAATTGTTTGAGATTATGATGAGTGGTTTCATTCTCGAGCGCACCAAATGCTACATCTCTGGCGATCAACATGGTTTCATGCCTGGACGTTCGGTTACCACCAATCTCTTAGATTTTACCACGACCTGTTTTGATCAATTGGAGAAAGGGCACAAGTAGACGTCGTCTATACTGATCTAAAAGCAGCGTTTGATACAATCAACCATGAAATTCTGCTGGCGAAGCTTTCAAAACTCGGCACATCGGAAAGATTGACATCATGGCTGTGCTCGTATTTAACAGACAGGGCTCTGCGAGTAAAACTTGATACAAGCACTTCCTGTTTCTTTACGAACTCGTCAGGTGTTCCACAGGGTAGCAACCTTGGACCGCTGCTGTTTGTTTTATACTTCAACGACGTATTGCTTCTACTAGGAGATGGCTGCAGGCTTGCGTATGCTGATGATCTAAAGCTGTTTTTTGTAGTACGGACTGCCGAGGATTGTACTCGTCTTCAAACATTATTGGATCGATTCACTGATTGGTGCCGTCGGAATAAACCTATGATCAGCATTCCAAAGTGTATGGTAATGTCGTATTACCGCATCAAGCAGCCGATTGTTTTCGACTATACCATCAATGGCGTCGTTCTGCAAAGAACCGACCAGTTCAGCGATTTAGGTGTTCTACTGGATCATAAATTATCGTTTAACCTCCACCGCTCTGCTGTGATTTCTAGGCTAATCGCCAGCTAGGGTTTGTGTCAAAAATCTCAAGAGACTTCACTGACCCGTACTGCCTGAAAGCCTCTCTATTGTTCACTGGTACGACCGATCCTAGAAAATGCCGCCTTGGTCTGGCTTCCTTATCAATTGACTTGGAGCTTGAGGATAGAAACAATACAGCGCAGGTTTATCCGGATGGCATTGCGTAATCTACCATGGCGTGATCCGCAAAATCTCCCGCCGTATTCAGATCGCTGCAATCTGCTGCAATTGCATACTTTGGAACGTCGACGGAAAAATCAACAAGCGGTTTTTGTTGCTAAACTTTTGAATGGAGAGGTCGACTGCTCGAGGCTTCTCTCAACTGAACATCCGAGTTCCTCCGAGAGCATTACGGAGTGGTACTCTTCTCCAACCCCAATTCCATCGAACAGCGTTTGGAAACAACGAACCTCTAACAGCTATGATGCGAGCGTTTACGACTTTCGAAGAATTGTTTGAATTTGGCGAATCTTCAACTCACTTTTTGGCTCGTATTTGTAATGCCCGTTTTATTTAGTTTTAAGTTTGTGTCATGTAGACAATAAGTCCGATGAACTAAATTGATTAAATAAATAAATAAATAAATAAATAAATCTGAGCCAACAGCGGTGAAAAATGGAACGTACTGGAGGCCTGCTAAGGTTTTAGTGGAACGGAGACAACCTGTGCCGCCAGAACCTCACTATTTTCTTCTCGATGTCACCCGGAAGTACTGAGGGGTACTCTCACTGGCCAGGAGTTTACGCCTACTCCCTTGCACCGTCGAGCTATTTGACATCATGCGGGATAATGCCGATATAGCCATAATGACTGTATTCGATGAAATTTGGACACACGCAATTGTTCGTAACTTTTTAGCGTGTGGGTAAAAATTATTGAAATTTTAACTGAATGTATTTCATTGTGTTGTGTCAATTGTGTAATGAGTTTCGTGAAAATCGGTCTAGTGATTTCAGTGATAGCTTTGAATGAAGAAATAGTGCGCCAACAAATTTTGGGCACTCAATTCGAAAACCCAAACGCTTCTCATCGATGGATCGGAAAACAGCTCGGAATCGCACATTCAACCGTATCTCATGTGATCAAAACGTTCAAGGACCAAGAACAACCAAGTAGAAAAATGGTAGTGGCAAAAAACGTGGCACATCAAATCCGGAGAAGGCCAGGATGGTATTGAACCAATTTAAGCGTTATCACAACATTTCGATCAGGGATGTTGCGAAAAAGGCGAAAGTTTCAGTTTGTTTTGTGCAGAAAACAATGAAACGTTCTGGATTACATGTGTACAAGGTCCAGAAGACACCGAACCGGAGCGATAAACAAAACTCGGTGGCCAAAACTTGTGCAAGAAAACTGTACAGGGAGTGGCTCACAAAACCGTTCTGCATTGTGATGGACGATGAGACCTACATTAAAGCTGACACCAAACAAATGCCAGGACAGGAACACTACGTCGCCACCTCTATGTTGGCCGTTCCGGAGAGTGTACGGAAGAAGAAACTGTCGAAATTCGCCAAAAAATTCCTTGTCTGGCAAGCGATCTGCGGATGTGGCAAAATGAGTAAGCCCTTCATCACCTCTGGGACCGTCAACGGACAAATCTACAAGGACAAATGCCTCCAAAAACGACTCCTACCCTTCTTGAGATCTCACGATGGCCAGACACTGTTTTGGCCGGATTTGGCATCTTGCCACTATGCCCGGCCCGTCTTAGACTGGTACAAAGATAATAATGTAGTTTTTGTACCAAAAGACGTCAACCCTCCAAACACTCCGGAACTTCGCCCAATTGAAAAATGTTGGGCAATCATGAAGGCAAAGCTCGTTAAAACTCCAAAACTGATAGAAAATGAACTTGTACTAAAGAAAGTGTGGTTAAAAGTACGTAAGCAAGTCGGTCCTATCACTGCCCAAAATTTGATGAAAGGGGTCAAGGCAAAGGTGCGGGCATTTGAGTTGGAAGAAGAGGTTCAATAATTCAATGATGTCAAAACTTAACCATTTAGTAGTACTTTATTTCCAGAAAGTTTGAAAAGAATCGGGCTCAAGGAAACATTTTGGTGACCTATTTTGTGTGTCCAAATTTCATCGAATACAGTCTTTAGAGGCTTTCTTGCAGGCGTAATCGACTTGACTGACAAAGGACAGCTTATCATCGATCATGACCCCAAGATACCTCAAGAACCTTTTCGATTCAATTGTGCAGTTACCTGCGCTGATCGTATCATGTTGCTCCAATTTCCGATTTACGATGGTGGGCTAGCTGGAAGTAACTTCCAAGAATCCTGTACAGGTACCCAGGAACCTGAAGGCGTTGGAGCAAAGCGACGATAGCCACCCAACAGGCGCTATTGAATGCATTTCTCACGTCAAGGCTTTTTTTTTTTTTTTTTTTTTTTTTTTTTTTTTTAGACGGGATGGAAAATCTGCAACCAGACACCTGAAGAACTCAGGGTGTGGGGATGAGGGTGCCAACTCCTCGACCCACTAAAAACCCACCCGTGCCTTAAGCCTTTCTCCCTCCCCGGAACCACCTTTCGGTATTACTTCGGGGAGGGGGCTTTTGTGCTAATTAAGCACCCACTATGTCTAACTACTTAGGTCTTCAGTAGTTAGGTCGCCCTTTCGACCTGCCTTTGGTCGTTTCGCCATTTCGATTGGAGATCGAGGACAATCTGGGATGCTGCTACGCATACCGCGTCCCAGATGTCCCGGTCCTGGCACATCCTCGGGACCAAATTATCCAGAGTCGTGTCGTGACCGCTTGCAGCCATCATGCCGGATCTCGCGCCGTCGAAGCGAGGACATGTAAAGTACATGTTCCGCGGTTTCCTCTGCTCCCGCGCACTCGGTACATGCGGAGGACTGTGCATGCCCATATTTATGCAGATATTGTCTAAAGCACCCATGGCCTGACAGAATCTGCGTTAAGTGGAAGTTAACCTCCCCGTGTCGCCTACCGACCCACCCGGATAATTCCGGGATAAGTCGGTGGGTCCACCGACCTTTGGTGGAGTTATTCCATTCCCTCTGCCACTTAACCATTGATGCGGCTCTAGTGGTCTTTCGGATACCTCTTGTTCCACGTTGCTCGAAGCACTCTGCATCCTCTTTATGACGATGCCTATCGGCATCATCCCCGCTAGGACACAGACCGCGTCGCGTGATACCGTTCGGTATGCACTAACCACTCTTAGCACATTAGCCTGTGTGTACTCTCTAGCTTACCTAGGTAGCACTTCATGTTCAAGGCGGTGATCCATGCCGGCCCGCCGTACCTAAGTATGGACAGGGCGACACTGGCCAGGAGTTTACGCTTACTCCCTTGCACCGCCGAGCTATTCGACATCATGCGGGATAATGCCGAGATAGCCACGGAGGCTTTCTTGCAAGCGTAATCGACGTGGCTGGTAAAGGACAGCTTATCGTCGATCATGACCCCAAGATACCTCAAAGACCTCTTCGATTCAATAGTGCAGTTGCCTGCACTAATCATAGTGTATTGCTCCGATTTTCCGGTTGTTGACAACCGTGACCTCAGATCTTATGGTGAGCTAGCTCCAGCTTTTGGAGCGCATCCATCTCTCCACTATGCCGATGGAGTGTGAGGCCGTCAGCTCCACCTCCTCGATGGATTCACCACATATTTCCAGGGTGATGTCGTCTGCGAACCCGACTATCTTCACCCCGCTCGGGAACTCGAGCCGTAACACTTCGTCGTACATCGTGTTCCATAGCACCGGACCCAGGATCAGAACCTTGTGGGACGCCTGCGGTGATATGTACACGTTTCTGACCCTCCTCCGTGTTGTACACCAGTACGCGATTCTGGAAGTAGTTTCCCAGAATCTTGTACAGGTACCAGGAACCTGTGGGCGCTGGAGCGAGTCGGCAATAGCCACCCAACTGGCGCTGTTGCAGGCGTTTCTCACGTCGAGGGTGACCACTGCACAGTAGCGTACTCCTCGCCTCTTGCGCTGGATTGCCACCTCAGCCGTCTTGGTGACGGACAGGATGGCATCCACCGTCGACTTCCCTTGCGGAAGCCAAACTGGTTGTCCGACAGACCGCCTGTACCCTCCGTGTACGTTGCCAGTCTGTTGAGGATTACCCTCTCGAGCACCTTACCCGCTGTATCCAACAGACATATAGGTCTATATGCCGATGGATCTCCTGGTGGCTTCCCTGTCTTTGGTAGCAATACAAGGTTCTGAATTTTCCAGGCGTCCGGGAAGACGCCCTCGTCCAGACACTTTTGCATCACCACCCTGAACATTCCGGGATCCAGCAAGATAGCCGTCTTGATGGCCAGGTTCAGGGATACCATCAGGTCCCGGCGCTTTGTTCACCTTTAGCGACTTTGCTATCGCAATGAGTTCGTCATTCGTCACCGTCGCCTCGTCGCCGGCCCCGTTGTGCCGTTATCAATGCCCACGTGGTCACGGGTGTTCGGCGGGGCCGTCCACCCTTCCGTCGCTATGACAGCGTTAAGGTCTGGGATACTGGAACGCTGGTCATGGGACAAATCTACGACGGCGAGGGGCCATGGACTCACGTCAACTCACGTCACGTCAAGGCTTGACCTGGCGCATTTGTACACGTGATCGCGTTTGATTCAGTTGAAAAAAAATGAAGAACGTAGTAATTTCTAAAGCAATTCCCTTGTGAATTTGGAAATTTGTGGTTCGCGATGTGCAAAACGGTGAATCCCACCAGACTTTCACTAGGAAGTACAGTATTAGCAAGGCAGCAGTTGGGAAAATTCTACTGAAACATAAAACGTTCGGATCAGTGGTGGATCGCCCAGGTAAAGGCAGGAAGCGCAAACGATTCAGCCCAACTTTTGGCATATTTTGGCATAGAACATTGGACCTCTTATATGCACGCCACCAAGTGAAGTCGAGGAATATAAAAAATGTCATATTCCAAATATTTATTAAAAATAATTCTCGTCAATATCTCACACACAGTTTATTTTAATGAACTTTGAAGATTGGAAACGCTTAATGGAAACCTGTTTATGACGTGTTAAACAACTTGAGAAATGTCTGAAATTAAAATTAAAAAAAAAACAGCCCATAACACCATGAATCAAGTGCAACAAATTATTTTTTTTTAAATTTTGTGTCAATGACAGCCTGCTTCCAGCGAGAATTACTTAAGTATACTTTCGAAATGAAAAATGGAACCAGAAGCAACTGCGTCATAATGAATGGTTCCAATCAGGGCATATAAAAAAATTATCTAAAACTTTAGGTTAACATTGCTCATCTTCGTATATAATTTCTATCTGGTGAGCGGGAATCAAAAACATCCAACACAATTTATTATGAATGAGCGTGAAAAACGCTGCATAAAAAACTGCTTGCCTCACCACAATCAGAATTTGTTGATAAGCTAATCTAGCTAGCCGAGGATGCTCGGAAAAGAAGAAAACACACCCACATCAATGCTCTGTCATTAAAGAGGCACCCCGAGAGCACTGAAAAACAGATAAGCCAAGCTATTACTAGCAAACAACAGCACTTTCTCACCGCGCGCCACCCAAAGTGTCTTCCTCGAGTGATCTTCCAAGCTGGTTATAATGCACAATAATAATATTACAATCACACCACATACTTAGTCGAATTGTATACACTCGGCTACCGGTCTGGACAGAGAGCGTACTCGCGCTGAGGGAAGCTCGATTGACGTCATTAAGTTGACCCCGGGGACCTCTCGGGACCGGACAACTGGGCCGGTAATCAGTATCTGCACCAGCTTGCTGTTGTAGTCATTATAGTGATGTGTAATACAAGCCAGCGGGCCTCGCCTCATTTGCGATGCGAAATATTGACGACAACGGAGCGGGGCATATTTGCGCGATTCCGTTCAATCCACCTCCAATGGATGTAATTAATCAAGGCATCTCAATCATCGGCGATTTGTTCGGTTCAGCTAACAAAGTCTTCTTGATTGCGCCGGTCTGCAGCGGCTCTTTCTTGCACTGCCACTTCCAAACAAAGATGCGCTTTGAAAAGTTAAAACCGATTTTGTCAGGGTCATAGCTTTGGAGTACGAATTAGGACAACCCATCAATTTTGCTCAAACATTGATTTCTATTTGTTATTCCACGAGTTTTGCAACCAAATTATCCTCCTAGCTGCGCCGAGGACAATCAAATTTGCCTACATATAAACTTCGGGTTTATAAACGATTATTTGATCGAATCGCCAGCTTTTGCCTCAGTAGCAATTTAAATTCCATCACACAGTCTGAACGTTTTGTATCATTTCTGCTTCGGGTAGTCAAGAGAAAAAAAAACTGTCTGACACAGCGCAAAGCGGTCGGCGTTGAACACCTGGATGCGACTGCGAATCGGTAGTAGAAAAGCTACGCTTTCCCACATCTGCCCACTTTCCCAGGCTTCTTCCAAGGCGCTAGTCAACCCACGGCGTCCTCCTCTCAGTGGAGACGAACGCTATGACGATCGAGCAGCGACGACGCATACACATCCATCAACATAAGCCACCTTCCTTACACTTTCCACCCTAAATTCGATGACGACGTTTACCTACGACGGTGAACGGTTGCGCAAAGAGGGAGGAAAGTCTTCCTTCCCGTTTCGGTTAACCCTCCTGCTTGCGATCGTCATCACATGCAGCGCCAGCGCAGCGTAAAGATTCCCCTTGAACGTAAACAGTCGAAATCTTTGAAGTGATTTTCCCACAAGGTGCGCTTGACTGCGACGACGCTAACATTACCGTCGTTGACGACGTCGTGGTCGTCTTTCTGATGAGGGAGACACACAATAGGATACACAGTATGAGCACTTTTTTTTCATTTATTGTGATTATCGTGCGCAACAAGGACCTCACTGATGACGGCATATTCGGTGCTAGGAGTTCGACTAAGATCGGTACGCAACCGGATAGTGGAGTGGTAGTGCGCTGGTGAATCAACGAAATGGTTGTAATTAATATTTATGTTCTGCTGACTTATGCACGGAAGGGGGAGTTGATTCGAATGAAACAGGAGGTGGGCTGTGCGTTAGTTGCAATGTATGCAGTTCTGTGATGTAATTACGATTCATTCTAATGCATGGACTTGATTTATGTATGGAACTCTACGACAACCGGAGCGATGTGGCTGTAGCTAAGAAAACGGTTGGTTTATCTCCACCTAGGGAAAGTGAACTTTGAATTAACAGCTTGTTTTGAAGTATTTTAGGTATATTTTTATTTCATCCACTGTTAGAGCCAAGTCCTGAAAAAAAATTTATGCCAAGCTCGAAACAGCTATTTGGCACTAGTCCGTTATTTTAATGGTAGTTTGAGAAAAGTCTTACCCGTATAGAATACGAAGAGAAAAAAAAATTTAATAAACAATTGCAATAGAGTGTCCAAACTTCAATTTGCTGTATCACTTTAGGACGTAAGACGATTTTTCATTATGAGAGAAGATATGCATTGGCATACCAATAAACTTACTCAAAGGCATCGCATCCCTAATATTATCTTAAAGGTGGGGTGGTTCATCAATAATGCACAATAAGCAAAACCAAATTTGAACAAAAAACGAATGCAAGGACGCTTTTGTTTTGGAGCATTTCTAGCCAGAATAGCAAACCGATTGGACCATACCCAAAATTACGTTTTTCATTACAAAATCCAAAATTCTCCTGGACTTATTTTCTATAAGGGCATTTTAAATTATTTTTCGCAAACGACTCATCTGATCAAAATGTCGTCTAAGAAAAGTTGTAGATAATTAAGTGTTTTTTAAGAAATAAATACAGTGAAACTAAAAAAATCGAAAATTCATGCTTAAAGAACCGATCCTCGATCCTCTTATTTTTTTTTCTAAAAAAGTTGAAGTTATGCCCTTAGAGTTGGCAAAGAGTTTAAGATGGTTGTTTTTATTATTATTTATATTTTGTTTTGAAATATTTATAAAGTTTTAAATATTTTTAATTTTTATATTAAAATTTACCAAAAATAGATATAAGGCATTATTTTTAATTAAAAAGCATAATTTTTTTTTTTTGTAAGCCTAGCCGTTCTCAAGTTACTGCGAATTTTAATAGCAGAAATTTATGTTTTTGCCATTTTTTTGGCCTTCGATGATTGTTCGTTGTGATGTCCAAAACAAAATGTATTTTTCATAATAGATTATTGAAAAACAGGTCATTTTTTCTCAGACGGTGGCAGTCAGATTTATCCGTTTCTGTTCAGACGCGATGGAAAAGAATCCATCCAATGGTTTTGGATATGTATGTGTTTTGGATAGTTTTGTTTAGGGAGAGAAGAAGCAGTATCTCATACAATGTTGTTCTTTATAATTTTCATTAAATTTATTACATTTCAGATCATTTGAATACATTAAATATTTTGGGTTCATCATAAGAATTAGAAAATGCCTTAACTGCAATTTGGTTATTTGATTGATATTTTTGAGTTCCAGGAATTGGTTTTGCTTGGTTAAAAATCGGCTCAAATTTCTTTTCGGCGTCTCTTTGTATTCATCCGTGGAAACATATCAAAAGATCATTTTTGTTTCATGATCCTCTTTGCGATTATTTTCCCAGCCATAACGTTGTCTAGCATTCATTTTAGAGTGAAGTGAAGTTGCAAAAAATGCCATTAAATTTCAATATTATGCCTATCTTTGAATCCACAGAGGCTAGCATTTTTTTTATTTTTATATTGCGACGCTACTCCGTCTAACATAAAAATTATACTAGAGAGTTTGAGCTGTTTAGTGGAATACCTGTAACTAGAAATGAGAAGAAAGATTAGCATTTTCCATTAAATTCCAACTACTTTTGCTTATCTTGACAGATACGCGTTTTTCGTCTACAATGTGCAGACTTCTTCAGTGTCTCGTAAACTAACTTGACACAGTTAAAAAAAAGAACTTTTGAGTTTGATCATTTACTTCAGATAGTATCAGTTTGTATCGCTTCCGTTACGTCTTAACAGAAACAAGTCTGAGAAAGATTTGTTTCTTATTCAATAATCTATCACGTAACTTACATTTTTTATAGACATCTAACTAACATGTGAAAATGACAGAAAATATTGTTACAACAAAATTTCCTCTTAATAAAATTCACAATAGCTTCAGAACGGCAGGGTTTACGAAAAAAGTTTATATGTGCTATTTTATTAAAAATAAATATAAACAGTCTATTTTTAGCAAAGTTATATTAGGAAATACGCGATTTCACAAGATTCAAAATATCCATAAAAAATTAAAAACAAAAATAGAAAAAAATTAAGAAATGACCGTTTTAAACTTTTGTGGCACACGTAAGACCGCGCATAACTCGAAAACGGATCGTTTGATTTAAGTTGCATTTTTTGTGTTCTGTTCGGTTACGCCCAAGAAACATTAAAAAAAAAGAAAGTTGGACAAATTTATAGGAAAAATGAAAACTTCGAAAATGATAGATTTTCAATATGTACATGAAGGGGATAGACAAAATGATCGGGACAGGCATATTTTTGATCAACTTGGAGTGCTCTTACTTCATAAAATATTATCCTATTTAATTTCGCCAAGTAGTATTTGACTGAAAAACCAGTGTAGTTTCTCTTGGCAATATAATCTGCCATAGTTCCCGGGCACCGGAGTTGTTCGGGTTTCCGGAGAGGCTTTCTCACATGTTGAACTTGTGATGAGATTTTGTACAACATGCCGTTGTCAAACAATTTGGTTCAGTAAACATAAACACCCGTAAAGACAAAATATTTATCAAGCGAATGACATGTTGATTACAAGAATTGGCCTTAAATTGACTGAGATATCGTCATTTCCTTGAAACAGGTTCTGATATAGGGCCCTGGATGCGGTTAACTCTTTATTTTACTCAAAACATGCCATGTGACAGCTCTTTCTTCTTGGTTTTTCATTTCAAACCTTATTATAAACTTAAACGGGATCCTTGGCCATATTGGCCACTCCCGGAACCACCAGATCGTCCCCGGGGAACCTGTAGTAGGAATCAGTTAGGCATTTATCCCGAAACATGACGTGCGGCAGCTCTATCGTCATGATTTTCCACTTGAGAAAGCCATTGGCTCCATTGGCCACTCTTGAAACAATTTAGGAGGAACCTATAGTAAGGATCAATTATTATTTTACCACAAAATATGGACTATAAGATTCACGGGCTAGCCTGATCCAACTTCCTGATACCTCTGAGGGTCAATTCATTTAGCTTTGGTTCGAATAAGCAAGCTGTAATTCGACTGAGTATAGGGAAGAGTGGATTTTATTAGTAGAGAGTTGGTTTTCTATCCGCTTCCATCCGCCTGGAAATGGGGCTGTAGAAGATTTGAATGTCGTTCAGTGATACTCCGGGGGCCATGGCCAATTATTTTACCGAGATATAAAACTACATAAAACGACGAAAGAGGAACTCATTACGAGTGTTTTCCCAAACATTGTCCAGAATTATAAGAACCATGATCGGTTGAGTGCACGTGCGATTTTAGCAGCGGGAAAAAAGGATGCCGATGAATTGAATTTCGTAATCTGTTATCGATCGCGAATGAACAATACAAACAAGCAAAGCCTGGCTTGCAGTTACTTAAAAAAAGTAAATCATGAATGCTCGGAATTACGTAAATCATAAAATCGGATGAAGCGGAATAAAGTTCACCGGGTCAGTTAGTAGGATATAAATTCAAGTTTTTTAAAAAAATTAAAGAATTCGAAGGAGGGAGCTTCCGAAAAAATCAATGTTTTATGTTTTTTTTAGCATGGGTTTAGTTTTTTTTGTTTTCAGTGTATTTTTTTCTTGAAAAACACATCATTATCTACAACTTTTTTTAAGATGACGTTTTGATCAGAATAATCGTTAATATGTTGTGATGTTTTGAAAAAATAAAATTCATGTTTTACATAAGCCCTTATAAAAATTTAGCTCCGAAAATTTTAGGTTTTTGTTTATGAAAAATGTTATCTTGGGTAGAAACTTACATATGGACAAAATTTCACTGAAACCGGAAACTGTCGAGACAAAATCAATATATTTTTATAATATTATATACATATATAACAAATTATCTACGAAATGGTCAAAGTGATGAATAACGAGCATATGAAAAAAGAAATGCCCGGTACCAAATACAAGCAAACCTTGCTTATGTCTGTTTTATGAAACACATTTTTTGCATTTCCAGCTCAATTTTGATATGAATGATTTTAGAAATCGTTTCAAATCAGCCTGGCTATCTGAAAGCATCCAAAACCTTGCATTTCTATAATATTGCTTCAGGCATATAGATACATATTCTAATAAGGGATTTATTTCTGCAAGGAAGTCAGTGGTCTATTGTCCCAATGAAATTGAGATAAAAAATAGGAATTACCTTAGCTCAAACATTAATTTTTGAGCCTTCAGCGCTGGAAATAATTGATCCTGGTGAGATATTTGGCCCATCTGATTCCCATATTTGGCGGTTAATTTCATCCAGTCTTTGTTCCTAACTACCAATGGATTGATGCGAAAATCTTTTAGTATATTAAGATGCGCAGAGAGATTCCCCTTTAAAATATATATTAGTCCTTCGCAGCCTTAGCGTACTCTTTTCAGCGTCCACTTACGCTTAAGGAATGTATCGAAAATAAGCTATCCACGTACGTTTGCGTTGTACGCGTGTACGTATGATGGTTTTAATGCGCTCATCATAGCATGATGTGCGTTACTGTTCGTTTCGGATCGATAAGGCGCCTCCCTTATCTTGAAGATATGAAGTCCGGCCCACTTCATTATCTGCTGTACGAACTAGATGGAAGAATTGACCTTCTTGACCACGTCCCGAATCCAATGGTTCGGATTGCGCTTGAAGTAATACCTCTCCTTCCTGCGTTCACGGAATCGGTCGTCTTCACTTTTCTTCCGCAGACAGGTCGCCGCTATGTCGCCTGAATCGCCTGATGTCGAATTGTCGATTCCCAATTGTTTCGCGATTTACCTGTGGGGCTGGCCTGGGGTTTCCACGATCGCGCCCACAACTTTTTGTCGAAGCATTTCTTGCTTGGAAGTCATCGCGATAACCACTTGATAGATCGTGGCGAAAGATTTCGCGCATGTAAACATAACTACTTTTCCCCATTTTTAGTCCATTTTTACCCATGCACTAAAAATACACAAAAGAAAATGCAGCGTTTTTAATTCAAGCTCTAATACACGGATAAAAAAAATACAATTGAATATTTCAAACATTTAAGAGACGTGTTATAAAGAGAACCTTGTACGTCTAGAAATGCTGCGTGAACAACTTATTTATCATCGATAGAAGCTTCTATTTTAGTAACGAACTTATGTAGTGCTGTGCCTGTAGATCTTTTTGCTTGATAATCAAATTGAAATTTGTTGAAATAATTTTTTTGAGCTATTCTGGTTTTATAAACTTGTCTATTATCTTCTCCATTACTTTTCGTATAGTAGATGCAAGACAAAGCGTTCTAAAAGATTTTGGATCCCTGGTGATTTATGTGGATCAAAAGTGTTCACTGCCCACTCAAAAGTTATGTCTTGTAACGATAATATTTGAAATAGCTGATTGGCCTGCAATTATACAATCAACAATAGACATGTAAACAAATTAAAAAAAAAACTGCTTTGATTGAATGAATAAAAATCTCTAATAATTCTTCTTGAGTCATTGAACAATTCCCTAACTGTTTTCAAAATACTAAGTTCTCACATACACTGCTAGCAAATGACGAGATTATATTAAAATATAAAAAACAAAATTTACAATTTAAAAAAGAACAAATCCCCTCAAAGGGGATTCATGTCTCGAAAGATCACAAAACAATATAAAATTAATCATCCGCAGGACATGATAGACTGAAAATGTTCAAATATGAAAGATCCGATAGATGCTGCCTGATTGAAGAAATTAATGTTCATAGTTTTCAAGTTCCTAAGATTTCAAAATATTATCATCTCAATTTTACACATGACGTATTAGCAGATTGTTTTTATTGAAATGATAAAGAACTGTGTATGGATTTAAGGAAGAATAAAAGCCGTCACAGCAAAATCCGGACCAAGTATTCATCCTGTTTCTTAGTCAAATCTCTACGAAATGGAATAAAACTTGTTATGTACATCACCAATACATAGACAAACGTGAATCACACACATTGTTTACAAAAGCGCATTCCAATTCTACTATTCGATTCATCGCAAAACCGTTAAATGTGCCAAAATCAACTGTTGCAGATGTGATCAAACGTTATAAAGAGAGTTTTACTGTCAAATGAAAAGCTGGAAGTGGTGGTGAACATGGACAAAGCAACACAAGAGTCCTTGCTGCTTTTCAGGCAAACCCGGAAAATTGCGAAAAAAGTACAAATCGTGTTTTTGCCCTAACTTTTTTATTTCAATTTCCACCATAAAGTTGTGTTGGGACAAGGTGTAGAACTTTTTAAGACGCGTATTTTTTTTTGATATATTAACTTTGTCGCTAGCTTCAACCAACCAATAGTTATTGATGTTTTTCTTATAAAACCATCCCAGATTCAAATGTAATTTTCTCAAGATACAGAAATAACATATCTCTAGTTTTCACACATGTTAAACAATATAAATTGTCTTTTCAAATAACGTCAAATTTTTTTTCCCAATCATAGAAATCAACATTTGAAAATGGCGTATTTTTTGAAAAACGATTGATTGGTTGAAGCTAGGGGCAAAATTTGAAAAACTATTGATTGGTTGAAGCTAGGGGCAAAATTTGTACATCAAAGTACGCGTCTTTAAAAATTTGTAGTAAAAATTTGTTCGAAAACAACTTTACGGTGGGAATTGAAAAAAAGGTGAGGGCAAAAAAAAACCTTTTTTTATGGTACACCCTAAGTTGATGAGGGAAAATTGTTGGTCAATTTTTAAGCTATAAAAAAATTAATAAATGAAAATTCCATGAAATTTTCTGCGCTACATTTTGGCTAGGAATTTAAACGTCTATTTCTGCAAATAAAAAAGTGAGTAATTTTAATCAACATAAAAAAAATGGGCCTTAGTGATACAAACCATGTTGTAGAACATCACTTTGCTGTAAAAATTCAAGTTTAGGCACTGGGAGCATGTTTCTTCGAAAATTCGTGATCTGGACCATAGCGCGTTGTTATGGATGACGAAACATACTGCTTCAAAAATTCAAATATCTCTCGGGAGAGGAAATTTTACACTGCAACTCGCCAGAAAGATGCCTAAAACGGAAGTAAAAACCAAATTCCCTGAAAAAGATCTGGTCTAACAAGCAATATGTTCCCGTGGGCTAAAATCTCAGATTTTCATAACAACAGGTACCGTAAATGCTGAGATTTATCGACAAGAAGGCCTCAAAAAGCAGCTCATACCTTTCCTGAGAAAACATGGACAAAATCCATGTTTTGACCTGATTTGGCCAGCTGTTATTTCGTGAAAGACTTGGTATGAGCAAAATAACGTTATTTACGTTTCCATGGATTGTTATTCACCAAATTGTCATTATAATTAAATTCAATCTTCTGGGAGGTTTAAGGACCAAATTATTAGACGAGTTGGCGCGATAGACGGTAAAAATTGGCCATGTAAAATGTGTTGCTAGAAAAACTGTTTATCCTTAAAAGTGCTCGCAATGTATGGTGAACTTTTGGACAATTATATTGCCTTTATTAAGAAAAAAATTCGTCCAATTCTATTAAAGCTATATATTGAAAATCGGCTTTAAATTTTAAAATATATTTTTTTAGCGTGTAAGAATCGGTTTTACATTTTTTACAAATTTTTTCATATATGTTAAAATGATTTTCTAAAAGCCACTCATGCATCACTTTTTTGTTGAACGTGTCTTTTTTAAGTTATGTTGACATGAAACATTTGTTGCTAGAAACACTTTTTTTCCAAGCCAGCGTCGGTGGTGTAGTGGTAAGCGTGACTGCCACTTTGCACCCCAGTGGGTCTGGGTTCAATCCCAGTCGACGTCGTTGGTTATTCTGAGGCGAAAAAATCTGGTCAAGTCTTCCTTCGGATGGGAAGTAAAGCCGTTGGTCCCGGCTCATAGTCATGAGTCATTAGTTATGCTTGGAGTCGTCTCCCTGGTGTCGTTGGTTGTAACCATGTGAGGAAATAGGCCGACGGAAAATAAATAAATAAATTTAAAAAAAATCCTTTAAAGTGCAGTGTATGGGAAACTTTTAGACAATTATATTGCCTTCATTAAGAAAAAGAATCGTCCAATTATAATGTAGCAAATTTTTGCAAATCGGCTTTAAATTTTAAAATGTTTTTTTTTTGCGTGTAGGTATCGATTTTACAATTTTAAAATTTTTTTTTCATAAAAGCTAAGACGATTTTTTAAAAATCACTCATACATCACTTTTCTGTAAGTCTTGTCCTTTTTGACCAAAAAACTTAAGCCTTTTCAAATAGTAGTCTAGATAAATTTTGAAAAAAAAACATAGCATGCAAAGTTACTTGAAATCACAAAGTTTCATTGGATTTTGAGAGGGTGCTGCCAATCACGAAGACGACTTGGCGTGAACATCGACCTTTATCGTTCGTGCATTCGCGAGTTTGAATTCACTGACCATAATGGACGACGAAACATATGTGCTCAAAAACTTTCAAAAGCTTCCGGGTCTGGTTGTGGTATGAACACCAAGAAACGCCGTTGCTGATTTTTTTCGGTAAAAAAGGGTGACTTAATTCGCCAAAAAGTTTTTGGCGGGTTTGCTATATGTAATCTCTATCGGCATTATCAACAAAAAAAAAGCCACGACTCTCCAGCTCTGTTTTGGACTGATTTGGCCTCTTGTCACTATGCCAAATTTGTCCTGGAATTGTATTATGTGCCAAAAAATGTCTATAACTTCACGTGATTGAAAAAAGGGTGAGATCTGGTTAAGTGGAAACTCTTTGAAACTAAGAAGACAGCAAATGGGATCGACGAATTTAAGAGAAGATGGAGAACCACCACCGCAAGAATATTGGGGATACTGTACGGCATCTGATGATGGTTGTACCGTAGGAACTTTGAGAAATTTACATCATTAAGTAATAACATCTCAGAGACAAACCAGCCAAAGGCTGAAAGACTCTTTAATGAAGAAACCAAAACCAACCAAAACCAACCAAGATTAACATTTCAATCAACTATTTTTACTGTATATATAACTCTATTATATTGAGATAAACAATCGGTTTTGTTGAATTATGTGATTTTTTTTGCTGACGCTATTTAAGTGTCCAAAATTTAACGTGAACAGGCTTTACCAAGCCATCCGATTTATTTTCATGTTTATTTTTATGTTATTGTTTCCCTCAAAAACAAAATTGATACATAAATGAATCAAATCAACCCATCAATCTAGACAAATGTGTTCTCATCGCCCCGGGGGTGTGAACAACGTTGTGCGGCTCGCATAATTGGGCTCATTGTTGGCACGTGGACCAGTGTGATCTTTCCGTGCACGCTCCAGTCTATTGTTTTAAATCGTCCGTATAGCTACGATGCCTATTTCCCACGCCATGCGGCAGGTGCATTCATTTAAAAATCACGAGCGAGGGGCTATAACCAAGAAGCAGGAGAGCAAATTGTCTAGAAAAGATTGCTTATCGTTTTTTTTGCATTTCAAACCTGGCAATTAAAGCAAACAGCTTTAACTATAGCACTTGGAAAAAGGCAATAAAGATCACTCGCTTCGTATGGCGCTTGGATCACGTGTGAGCATGTAGATGGCACGGGATGGGTGGTGATCAGGGGGGCGGATACTGTGAGTGATTCAAGCTTAACTGGGGAGCAATTTTCCAATTTTCGAATTTCACGGCGTTCGCTCGCCGTCTGACCCGCAGACCATCTGAAGAATTGCTAGTCCAAATCGTTTCCCGGAACAAAGGCATGAAATTCGTATCTTCACGGGTACGCGCAGTCTGACATTCTTGCCCGAGGAGCCAAGTTCTGAGCAACAGACCGCGTTTGCCGATTCCACAGAACCCTCCAAACCGAGATCATTTCAATCAGCATAGTTCTACTTGGGCGCGGGGGCCATCCATCTCTTCGGGTGAAATCCGTCTGAAAATTTTAGATAATTTCCTATCATTTCACCGCGCAGATATCATTTTCGATGCGCAAAGACTTGCGATCGTATCGCTTACAACTTTTTTTCTCGTCTGTCGCTGCGCTCTGTTTCTCTGTTTTAGCCGTGAGTGAGCGTAGATCTCCGTCCGTCCGTCGCTGGTTGCTGAAGGCTCCGGAACCTATCATTATAATAAACGATTTCAATCCGAAAAATACACTTAATTGCACCTCCGAAATCGCCCAAGTTAAAAAGCGTTTTTTAAAATGTGTGGGATGAAGTGATTCCATCTCGTGCTCTGCCGCTGCATCCACCTCCTCCGAACACCTTGCTTGACGAAGCGGGGATCCCCCACGGACATGCAACTCTACTAATGCCTAATTTCCAAGAGATGCACCTTCTGCGCCTTCGGAGATCTCGACGAGCAGCGGCATAAATATACATAATTTTCAAATGATATCAAATTACACAGTTTTACGAATTGGAAATGTAACTGTACGATTATCATTGAAAATCCGCAACCCAGACACATGGACCCATGAAAGAGGCACCAATGCCACGATCAAGCACCATCAATTCAAACATGCCGTATAAACAGATCGCGCTCGATCCATCCATCATCGCCGTCTCCTGCGCTGCCTGGTTGTTTACCTACATTAATTTTGGCACTTTCAGGGAATTCGGTTGTCTGCCATCTAAACGCCGTTACGCATTTTGATGCCCATCAATGTTTTGGATTTTCCTTTCGGGAAAATTTCCATGCGTGTACATCTTCAATTGCCCTCAATTTTTGTTTTGCGTAGGAAGTAAATTCCGGATGTAATTGTGGAATTTTGTTCCCGATCGAAACTGCCAAAAATGTGTTGATTCATCTACGTAGTAGGGCAGGAGATTTACTGCTTGTTAATGGATGAGTGATACACAATATCGGAACGCACTTTTCAATCTTCCGTCGGTCTTTCTTCTTTATTTTTTTCAGGGAATGAAGTAGAAAATTTTCCTGACCGTCATAATCGAATGTTGACCCATCGTGGAAAAAAAAATTCTGGACTCAACAGTATCATTTCCATTTCACATTTGGTACGGTATTTTAGTGCACAATCTCTAATATGGTATCTTAAAAGTGTATGATTCATGGATCTTAATTTTTGAAAACAAAAGATTTGCCAATTTAGGCCAAGTTGGCTCCATCAGACGCTTAAATGTGTTTCTGGCCAGACACAGTCGATAGCTCAAGTTAGAAATAAAAAGATGTGTTTAACTTTTGAAAAAGTCTCTACTCTAATATGTCGATATTTTGTTCTAAATTCTTATTCTAAAATTTAACTCCTCTTGCGCTGAACTGGCCGACTTGACGTGCCGCAAGGGCTTAGTAGGGATTCCAGGACCCGAAGCTAAGAGTCAGTTCCATTGTGGTTATATCATATCAATTATTTCTTCCTCTATAGCAGCAGCACATCGATATTGTAGATATACTATTCTTTGTAATTTCAGGTCATCCAAGGAACTCCTAAGTATTTTTAAATTATTTTAAATGTATTTTGTTTTTTCGGTGGTTATGATAATTTATCTAAGGTTAGTAGTGCATGATTGGGCCCGTCTACAATTGCAGCAGGATCGCAATCTGTAGATATGTGAATACAATTAAAATTGGTATTATCATTTTATACTATAACATCTCTTCTATATTCTATGCCATTTTTAATGAAAAAAATGTAGGAAGCATTACCGTACGACAAATTCTACTCAAAAAAGCATTCCCTAGTAGCACAATTGCTGCAATTTGGTTGAGATAACATAAATATGACTTACTAAGTCATAATCAAGTTACTACAACTAATTATGACAGTAGTGTGCTACTTGGGTTTCCCTTATTCACCAAAACTATATAATTTATAATCATTGATTTCCTGTATCCCATTATCATTTATAGATCCAGACCAATAAGAGAATTTTTTTTTGTCTGGTTTTACTTAATCTACGTTTTTGTCATTATTCATGCTTATATTAAATTTATTTCTCCTAATTGTTTGCTGTTTTCAGCTTTTCCGAGACTATTAGGATATTAAAACATATCTAATCTCTTTTTTCAGTAACAAACCAGTGGATAACAGATATATATTATACTTACGCTTCCCTAGCAGCACATATGTTGCAAACCAGGTACGGCAACTTGAATGTGACTAATTCAAGTCACAATCAAGTTGCTGCAACAATTTTTGACAGTTGTGTGCTGCTTGGGTGATTATGTTATTTGACTATAACTGTGAAAATTAATTCTTAATAGAAATTAATTTTATCGAAGCTGCAACAGCGGAAGTCTTTCGATGACCAGCTAAGTTACGGATATATATTCTACTATAGTTTACTGGCTTGCTCGTATTTTTATTTTACATTATAACGTCAGATTTTTGTTTTGTGTTATGATATTAAATGATATGCTATTATTACATTTAAATTCATTTGACAAAAATTGCTATAGTACCTGTGAGACTCACTACAAAAAGTTTTTGTGATTCAAGGAAACGGAACAGCACTTCGAAATTTTTGGTTTACTATTCTTCATATGCTATATAATTTCATATCATCCATGGATATTCCAAGTATTGTAAAACAAGGTTGAATCAAATTTTTTTCTCATAGCTACTATATTGTCTTAACTTTCAGGTTTGCAAATGGAGTTTTTATTATCATTCTTACATTCACTTACTATTTTATGTATCATTATAATATTCATTCTCTATATTTTTTTATCATTATTATCTTTATTCACTATATATTATATATTACAAAATGACATTGAATATATATTGGGAAGGGAGGGGGCATCAGGGTATCACTCAAGCTGGAATTGGACAATGGAGTGGTATGACAACCGGAGTCTAGGAGGTAAAAAACAATATCATTTTCTTATCCTACCGATTCGATTGTGATGTTGTGAATTCTACTCCAACAGTTTCAGCGTGAGTGACGCGCCCTTCGTAACAAGCCATCCCGTAGAAAGCTTAATGAGTATTGCGAATTGGGTTATTCGATTTGTTGGATCGTATCGTTGAAAGGAGAATCTTATGTTCCCGCGGGTTTCGCGTGAGTGTCTCTGCTTACGGGTCCGCCCACCATTTTTGGCCCTTCATACAGCGTTACTGTGAATGCAACCCGGTAACTCAATTTGATCTTGCTATTAAGTGGAGCTGCATACATGACAAGGTCGTAGAAGGGATGGTAGCTACCTTACATACATACATACATACATACATACAATTCTTATTCTAAAATTAAACTAAAAAAGAAGAGAGTTCTCTGGTCCCATGTAGGCAACAAAACAGAGTGTGTACAAACAACCGCTAGAACCATCACAAGCCATTGTAGTGCATATGCACGATAAAGTGCGCATTCTTTTGACTGTCAAGGTGGCGGATTCGTTCCTGCCTTGACCTATCCCGCATTGGGGATGTAAGGCAAAGGAGAGTGTGCTTGGTTCGAGTACTATATCCTATTCCCATCGCTTAATTTTCAAATACTTCTATTCAATTTTTCACAGCCTGCCGTACACTTAAGGAACTAACATCACTTTCTCTTCATATCTTTCGTTATAGCAAAAATTACTGTCCATTCTTGGGGGGTATAAAGAGCAAAAAAATTTCTTTCTAAATTATCATAATTGTTTCTCCACGTATGGAGAATACAAAAAACAATACAACTATAGAATCAATGATTTGTTTCAGCTATTTGTATGAAATAATATAATATTAACTCTTTTTAATTTCGAGAAACTTTTTCAATTGAAGAAAAAGCTTAAGAAATACACGTATCGTTTTCCCAGAAGTTTTTGTCTGTGTCTATATTTGTGCCCTATCCTTGAATGCTGCGCGTGTGATATTGAATATGAGGGCAGCTTTATTCGTTGCAGAAAACTAATTATAGATGCGTGAGTCCTACTTTGATTTAGTAATATAAATTTTAATTAATTTTCAGTGTACGGTTTATTTTTAATATAGTGTTTAAGTAAACACAAGACACAAAATAAAAAAATTCAGTATACCAACACATGTGCCATTGAATGTGTCTCTGTTGGTTCAATATTTCGTTTTGACATCAGACATTTTCCTATGTATATATTTTTCAGATAATGTTTGTTACATTCAACAGAGCAGTGTGTTATTCGACTTTATATTTAGCATTTTTTACATGCCATGATCTAAAAATATTCTTAAATGTTGTCGTTGTAACACAAACTATCATTACTTTTTCTCTGCTGACAATATAATCAAGGAACAACCTAAGTTCCAGCTTATATTTAAAAAAAATATAGAAAAAAAACACATGTTCACGTTTTAAACATTTGATTAAGTGTAACACCTCATAAACGAAATGAAAAGTCCACCAACGCTCTCACACAGTGGTGCAAATGTATAAATATTGATGCGAATTTGAAGTTACAACTTTAATTTTGAAGATTACTTAGAAAGTAAGTCCCTCGAAGAACATGATTGTTACCTAGTCACCTAGTCGTATGTGAGAGGGCTTATCTTATGCAAAAAGTCATCATAGGAGACCAAGAACATGATCAGTAGTGATAGCATCACACTTCGCTTTTTTTAAATTGCCACATCGTAGTACGTTTATTTGAAGACGCTGAAAAAGGTGTGATACTGGCAGGCTTACTCACAATTCACTCTTAGACGAACTAAGTAAGAATCTACAATACCAGATATCAAATAATTTAGAAAAACGACAAAAAGTGCATACAGTTAGCTGTGGAATTAGGTATTTGTTTATTTGTTTATTTGTTGTTGTAAATTTCAACTGACATATGTTTGTCTTAATGAATAACGTAAACGCTAGCATAACGCTAGCAGGTATAAATAAAGACTGCTTAAATGCGTTGGCAGTATTCTTTTGACGAACGTTAGAAATAACAGACCCAAATCAGGAGCAGAACCTCTCAAGAGACAACGGCACATCGATTACTAAGGCTGGAAGCCTCGGTCAGGTACGATCTGTACGCTCCGTCTGTACGTCTAACCATCCCCAGGTTGGCCATCTTACTCCAGTCACAACATGGCACAGGGTGTCTGCAAATTATCCGTACAGACTTTGTCGGCATGCCTAAAAAACCAAGTTGATTAAACCAAGCACACCTACATGGTTTAACATCTTGACATAATGTCTTTATACGCAGTGAGTTTGGTACAGTTGTAATTTCTAATCCGTTTCGATCATGGTTTGAGCTGGAATAACTCATTCCGGCAAAACCCTTTTGATCTTCATCGACAAGGGGGTGAAAGTGAATCAAGCAGTATATCAGAAACTACTTACTACATCAGTCAGTTTTCCGGAAGGTGCTTCAAGGAAGCGAAGACGCGTTCGCCAACGGAAAGTTGCTGAGCCGGAGCCCAAAACCAGTTTGCCTAGTTCAAGGAAAGGTGGAAACAAGGAAACTCCTAGTCCTCCTGGTTTCCGTAGTACTAACTACACCCAGGGCTTTCCATCTCTCCCGGGGACATCCAAAACCCCTGAAACCCCAGTTTTAAGAACAGAAGCCCCTTTTTCTAGTGGGCTGTTCTCATTCGATGACATTGCCGAAGGTATTTTTAAGTACCTCAAAGTTTCTGACCCTCTCAAAAGCATTGTTTTGGCAATGCTTCCAACAATGAAGACTTTTTTGAAGCAATCAACATTAAAGTGGCCCCTCCTTGCAGCTATCATTTCCTTCGATGGATAATTTTCCAAATGAGGTCGGGGATTTGATCACTGTTCTACAGTGGAATTGTCGAAGTTTGATTCCTTAATTGGAATCATTTAAATTTTTAGCTCACACTACCGGTTGTGACGCATTCGCTCTTTGTGAAACATGGCTCTCTTCTGAAATCGATCTTCCGTTTCATGATGTCAACATCGTTCGTCTTGATCATCAGGATTCGCGAGGAGGAGGAGTACTTTTGGGGATCAAAAAGTGCTACACCTTCTATAGAGTGAATTTTCCTCCAATTCCAGGTATTGAAGTTGTTGCATGTCAGGCTGTTATTAAAAATAAAAGCCTTTGCATTGCTTCCGTTTATATTCCTCCTAGAGCCTCAATAAACCAGAAACAACTTTCAGATATTTGCTCGGTTCTTCCTGCTCCGCGGTTGGTCATGGGAGATTTTAACTCTCACGGTATAGGCTGGGGAGAACAGTACGACGACAACCGGTCTTCTAAAATATATGACCTCTGTGACAGCTTCAATATGACAGTATTTAACAATGGAGAAGTAACAAGGGGGCTTTTGATTCAGTATCTGTTGATGTTCTTTCAGATAAACTCCACGCTTGTGGCTTTTCACCATTGATGAATAATTTTTTGTACAATTTGCTGTCAGAGAAACATATGAGCTTCTCTCATGGAACCTCTACAGCTTCCCGATTTAGCTACATGGGTCTCCCCCAGGGATCATGTTTAAGCCCTCTTTTGTATAACTTTTATGTCAAAGACATTGACTGTACGTTGAGACAACTTGCAGATGACGGCGTAGTGTCTGTCACGGGACCCAATGGGGTCGATCTGCAAGGACCCTTACAGGATACCTTAGACAATTTGTCTACTTGGGCTCTAGAGCTAGGTATCGAATTCTCTACGGAGAAAACTGAGTTGGTAGTTTTTTCAAGGAAGCATAACCCTGCACAACCGAAGCTTCAAATTTGGGGTAAGCCGATAACTCATTCTATGTCATTTAAATATCTTGGGGTCTGGTTCGATTCAAAGTGCACCTGGAGATCCCACATTGAGTATCTGAAGCGAAAATGCCAGCCATGGATCAACTTTCTCTGCACAATTACCGGGACCTGGTGGGGAGCTCATCCACAAGATCTTCTAACGTTGTACCGGACAACGATTTTGTCGGTTATGGAATACGGTAGTTTTTGTTTTCAGTCAGCGGCTCGGTCGCACTTCATTAAACTGGAACGTATTCAGTATCGGTGTCTTCGTATCGCATTAGGTTGTATGCACTCGACTTACAGCATGAGTCTTGAAGTGCTGGCTGGCATGTTGCCACTCTCGGATCGGTTTTCAGAATTATCTCTCCGGCTCCTCACCAGATGTGAAGTTATGAACCCCCAGGTAATCGAAAACTTTGAGAAGCTTCTCAAGTTGAATGCTCAAACTCGCTTCATGACCTTGTACCATTTGTACATAACTCAGGATGTCAGCTCTTCGCCGAATATTTCCAATCGTGTTTGCTTCTCCGATTTCGACAATTCCGTTCATTTTGATTTATCCATGAGGCAGGAGCTGTATTTTTTCTTTAAGTTTATTTTTTTATCTGTGTATGTGTGTGTTTATTTTCCTTTTTCAAAAAATGCCCAAGTCAAAAGAAAACCATAAATTGTATAGTTATTAGTGTTTAGATAATTTAGAATTTAAATTTAATGTGTTATGTAAACCATGATTTAAATTCCATTTCCCATCCGTAATTTGTAATTCCTATTAACCTCGAGACGGCCGCGAGTAATCGGCTCTATCCTCCTAACTTTAGTTTTAAGATAAATGATGTATAAATATATGAAAACTTGGCTCTGTAAAGTTAATTCGATTGAGCCTGTACAAATAAATGATTATTAAAAAAAAAGTCTATATGGGAGCGTTTAGTACAGGAGGTCATCGCTTTTGTCCTTTTCTTGCTTCAAAGTAGTAGAGCAATTTCGGACACTCTTTCTGGAATCGTTCTATTTTTTGGAATCCTCTCTGCGGCACATGCTACGCAGTTGGTCTGGCCGGACAAAAGAAAAATGATGTATTTAAGAAATCGTCATTGTCCAGGATGCTTTCCAGAATTGGTTGGCGAAATGATTATGGTTAAAACTTTAAACTAGACAACTCTTTTCAAATTTCATTTTTTGCAGGACTCATCGTGGTTTTTTTTAACTACATTTACAATTTGTGGAGAAAAATATTCTTCCAAAAATCCTTGCAAATGTAATTATTAATGTAGTATTTTGGTATTCCTGGTATAGGTGGACCAGATGCACCAAATTTGTAAATTATTAATAAGTAAAAAAATATAACTTTCTTGAGAAAAATCGAACAAATCTTCGAATACGAAGCAATTTTTGGAACATCGGCCACACTCACACATACAACCAGTTTTAATAAAGGGTGTACCGTTTGAAATTCACTTACACAAAATTCATTCTCGAAATTCGAGATTTTATCCGATTATCTTAAAATTTTCAGGGAATAAAATGAAACAATGAAAATTAGTCTTGGCATTATTAATTTAATTTATTTCGGCTTAATGCCGGATGCGTCAACCTTGGCCTTAATCCCAACCATAAGGTTCTGCACGACCTCAGAATCGAATAATAAATTGCATATTAACCCACGCTTTCTCCATTTTTTATACATTCTTCCCACATTAGGTTGTTAAAGAAGGTGTTCCGTCATAATGGCCCAGTATTTTCTCTATTGGGCGCAGTTCCGGAGTGTTTGAGAGGTTCACATCTTTCGACACGAATTCGGCATTTAACGCATTATACCATTCTAGCACGCCTGTCGTGTAGTGATAAATCCGGCCAGAAGATCGTCGGACCGTCGTGAGTCTTCGGGAGAGGGAGAAGCCGCTTTTGGAGACACTCTTCCAAATAGACATGTCTATTCATGGTGATGGTGGTAACGAAAGGTGTACTCCGCTATACGCAAGTACAAATCGCTTGCCAAAGTAAGAACTTCTTGGCAAACTTCGACATCTTCTGTGTCCGGAGGTACCCGGGAACATCACACTTATCTTCGGCAGTCACAAACAGGTTTCCTGGAATCTTGTTGAAGTCCGCCTTCATATATGTCCCGTCATCCATTACGCAGCAGTGTGGGTTCGTTAACTTCTGGTCGTACAACTTCCGGGCATGGCTTTTTGAGACCGTTTGGAGTCTTCTGAACCTTAAACGTACATATTCCAGCTCGAGTGTTGGTATTCTACATGAATGTCTTGCTAACATGCAACTTTTTAGCCACATCTCGAAATAATGCGTTCAGCTTCCGTTTAAAGGCCCCAACCTCGCTATGGTTCTCGTTGACCTGTCAGTTTTTTTTCCGAATCTTTGCTTCCGATGAACAGTCAGACGTTCTTCGAACCGTTTTATGATACCAGACACCTTGAAATTCCCGATTCCCAACTTTTTTCCGACGGCACAATGCGACAGATCCTTATCCTCAAAGTATTCATGCAAAACTTTTTCGCGCACGTACTGTTCTTCTCTCGGTATTTTAAAAACTTTTGCGCACCTGATAAAATCAACTTAAAGAGTGTAAACAATACACACTAAATTATGTCTACACAAAATTTCAATTAGTTTACCCAACGGATCAAAAGTTAGAGCAATATGAGGTGTCCGGATTTTAAACGGCACACCCTTTAAACACATCCTATATGTTGTAAATTTTAGTAAATATGTATAAAAATCATAACATTCTCTTAATATTATCAAGTATTGTGCAGGAAACATGACATTTTATTATTGTAGCTCAACTTCGATTTATGGCCAATGTCAGAACCACTGTACAACGCCTCAGCCACTATTGCCACTGCCAAATAATAATAAGCTTGCAAGGTGCACTGGAAGCAGAAGAAATAAGCCTGCCTAATTTCAAGCGCTAGAGGAGAGGAAGAAAATCGGAAAATGAGAAACCTGTTGAATGCAGAGCAACAGTGAACCCACAACAAGGTCTCTGGCTGTAATCGTTGTTTTCTGCGGGTGAAAAGTGATCCCCTTCTCTCTAGCGCTTGGCCCGTTCCGAGAGAGGGGGCGGCTGTCGGTGAAGGCACGTTATAAAAAATTAAACGGTTCCAATCTGAAAACATTTATAAGGAAATTAGAATAATTGTTACCAAAACGAAGCTGAAGAGCGCGGCAAACCAGACGAGAGAAAAGAAAACCGAGATGAGGTCGACGAGAAACGAGGGAAACGATACGTGCTGGAGAGGTTGTAGCCGAGAAGGTGTGGATTGAGCTGGCGAGGAATGGATGTTTGGATGGATGGATGCAAACAACAATCAGACTGAAAATCTGGCTTATAAACATTTCTTGAGGGTTAAGGTACTTAAAGTGGGATCAGGTTGCTAATTAGCGGTGGAGATAAGTGTTTCGCAATTTCGGATTTGGGGTTCATCATCATTGCAGGGGCTGCCGTCGCGATCCGCGTGCGCTCATTCCGGGCTCTGTGTTTTGGGGAAGCTTAGGCAACGGGCACAGCCACTGCTCTGGTAGTAAATGAGCTCTTTTTCGGATTTGTGCGTGTTTGTGTATGTGTGTTCCTGTTGGCTTGTTGAAGCTGAATTTATGCCGACGACGGTCGAGGGGGTGATTAAACGAAAGAGATATTTCCTCGCAATTAGCGGAGAGGAGCTTTGTTGACACCGGTTCACGTTCAGTTGGCTGGTTACATTAACGAGGCATTTTCATCAATATTGTGAAATAAATTTGAATAAGATTGTTTTGCAGCACGCATCTTTTTAATGTGTATAGACTCCAGGCTTTGTCTTGTAGAACTACGCTCAGTCAATTTCGGGATTGTGTGGCAGTTTAATATACCAGTGCTTGCCTTGCGTTCCGTCTTACTCAGACAGCTTCAGCTCCTTGGCAAATGAATCAGGAATGAGCCAAACTGGTAGGTCTGTCAAATTTTTGTTCTAACTTAAACCATGTTTGGGAGTAGTTCATCTCATATCATCACTATTGCGCGAATTGTTAAGGTGGAGTTTCTTTTAAGACATTTTATGTACATGGAAGTAGGCGTGAATTAACATTATTTACTTTCATGGCAGATTTGATTAACATCACGTTGCCACACTGCAATGTTCTGATTAGTATTTCTAGTAACAATAAATGGTTGCATAAACTAGCTCAACTAAGGGACTCTTCAGTTACAGTCGAAAAGAGAACACTAGAACCCTCCCCTCAAACCTTAATCTCATTCCAAAAAGTTTGGGTAGCCATTTTGTGCGAAACGAAATTCTTAGAGTCGTTATCAGTTTCACGTTTCTCAAATGCAAATAAAAATTTGCAGCGAAGAACGTGATTGCACCCTTTTTCTATAGATATCTCACAAACTAATAGCCAGCGGCGTGTCGGACGGAAGAAGAAACTCTGACACAATACTGCCACTGGTTGTATGCCATAGACCTCACTAAATTGGTAGTAACTTTAACATCATTATCATAATCTTTATGCCCGTCGAAACTTAATTGAATGTTGTTAGTACATAAAATTACGCCGAGATATTGCATGTTTATCGGCTGGCTGGTGTAAAGCCCGGCTCTTGTACACGGTAATAATCGCGAGCACTGATATCAGTCCATAAATCATTCCGCGGACGAAAAGGTGTACACAAAAACTGTAATGGCACACAGGCGTGCACAGGTACAGGTTATTTGCCATATCGTGATCTATTCTTTTCTACGAACACTACTAGTACCTTTCCTTAGACAGCAACGAACTGCCCGGTAATGTTTCGGCTTACACGAGCAAAGGCGATGGTGGCACTGAGATTGCAATGGAACTCTCCTCCATCTCAAGGCGAGCCCTGCGCAAAGGTCCGGCAATACTCCCGTAGAACCTTTGGCGCAGTTACTGATGCTCGGTGGAACATGGGTAGGTATAAGCAAGCGCGAAAAAAGCCACACCCACGTTGCAATAAATATACTCTTCACTATTTATCTTATCTTTTTTATAATTTTACAATTTGCTATAAAAGGCTTCACAACTTTGCACTGTCCACCTCCCCCAAACAGGGTTTACACATCGAACCATGACTCGACTGCAGGAGCATCGGCGTTGTGATTATTATTTATTGATTCGTTACCATAATCCAACAGATATTGACTTTCCGCGCATAGATCGACGAAAGGCGCGACGACAAGTCCCCTTCCGAGTTTCGTGGCGAATTCGACGACGACGACCAGGTGTAGTAGAACTGTGCAACGGTATGCTCAGAAGGAGAAGATAAAAATGATGAGCTTTGCAGCACCGTGGTCGTTCCCGCTCATGTGCACTGCTGGAATGAATATATATTTCTGATTGGGGTGAGGCACGAGGCTTGGAAGTTTTGGCTCTGGGTGAGTCATTTGGTTTTGTGTGGCGAGGAGAAGGTTCGGAGTGAGAATTATTCGTTTCATTCCGGATTGCAGTTTTAATTGGTGTTGTCTTATCGGAAGAATCTACGCGCAATAAAGTATCACCGAAGTTGCCGCATCAGTTCAAGGGGCGTATGGTATCTCGCGAAGATTCACTTTCAGGTTATGTTGTCATGGATGGTATTACTGAGGAAACACAAAAGTCTCGTTTTAAAATGCTGGCTTACAAATTCAATGGAAATGATTTGCAATACACGTCAAAGGGAACGTCCATTAATTATGCCATTACGCCATTACGCCATTACGCAAAAAAGTGACTTTTTAGACCAACCCCTTCCGCCATTGTCACGTTTTTTGTATGGAACTTCAAAAATGTTTGTAAGAACTGTCATGTTTTACCACCCCCACCTTTATTGCGTCACATTATTGTCGGACCTTCCCATAAGTGCTTCTCGTCACTCATTTTCATTTTACTGATGGGACAAATCAGTCTACTGAGGCAATTGCTGGAGCTGAAAATATCATTTTATTAATGCTACAAGTGGTTTATGTAATATCTTACCTTGGCTGTACCTCGCCAGCCTCGCTGTCTGCGGAGAGTCCGCAGGTCGCCCTCTCCTTGATCGATCCACCTTGCTCGTTGCGCGCCTCTTCTTCTTGTACCCGTCGGTTTGTTTCCGAGAACCATTTTAACAGGGCTGACATTCTTACGACATGCCCAGCCCATGGTGGTCGACGGATTTTAGCGATCTGTACGATGGGAGGTTCTCCCAGCAACTGATGCAATTCGTGGTTCATTCACCTCCTCCACCTTTCGTCTTCCATCTGCACTCCACCGTAGATGGTACGCAGCACCTTTTATTCAAAGACACCAAGGGCGCGTTGGTCCTCCACTAGCAATGTCCATGTTTCGTGGCCGTAGAGAACTACCGGTGTAATCAATGTCTTGTAGATGGTCAACATAGTGGTTCAGCGAACTTTGTTCGATCTTAGCGTCCTTCGGAGTCCAAAGTAGGCACGATTGCCAGCAATAATGCGCCTTTGTATCTTTCTGCTGGTGTCGTTATCGGTGGTCACCAATGAGCCCAGATACACAAAATCGTCTACTGCCTCGATTCCATCACCGTCGATCTGAACTCGTGGTAGGAGGCTAACATTGTCTTCTTGTGAGCCTCTTCCCTTAATGTATTTTGTTTTCGACGCATTAATCACAAGCCCAATCCTACCAGCTTCAGCCTTAAGTCTGATGTAATTTCCGCGTTTGTCTCAAAGTTACGTGTTACGATATCAACGTTGTCAGCGAAGCCAAATAGTTGCTACTCGTGTATATCCCAGCTCTTCAATTCACACCCTTCAATGAAATGTTGAACAACAAACACGACAATCCATCACCGTAGCCCTCTCCAATATTCGAAGGAACTCGAGGGTGTCCTTGATGAAACACATCACTCGATCCATCTTTGCTTTGAGTTGCAGTTTTTCCTGGAATTGGTATTTAGTTGGTAAATGAGTGAACAATGCGTACTATTGGTACTTCGCGTATCTGCGGATATAAAATAGATTCTACTGTGATGCTAAGCCTCGTGTCCAGTTACTTCTATACCTACCTCCCCGTGGTGTCGACTGGGATATGAGTAACTATTGGAAAGATCGGGTATTCAACCCCGGTGGGACCTTGATCATATCCTGACAGGAAAAGGGGCTGCCCTCTTCAAAGGGTGCAGTTCATCTGAGTGTTTGTTCTCTATGTCAGGGGTGGCTCAAAACAGCGCCAGTTTCCGCATGTTAGGAGGAGCTGATCATCGTCCTCGTTCTAGCGTAGGACTCTAAACAGTACTATGCACGATGGCCCTCCGGTGAGACAAGGGGTTGGGGAAGGTCCAACAAGCCACCTCTAAAAAATTAATGTTACATATAGGTACTACAAAAGTTAATACGGACCGGAACAATCGGCAAAGATCTAGGTGACGTAATATATACTTCGATTGGAAGCTCGGAATAGGGATTTATATTATATTATTGATGAAGTTTGCAGAAGCAGATAATTTCTCATCTGCTAACATAGCACTATAGAAGCTCTCAACCCCCCCACCGTAGTCGAGTCATTCCAGCCAGCGACCAGCAGCCGTCCCGATCCTACGTGTGGGTGTGGGGAAAGGGTCTTCCAAAACGTGAATACAGGCAAGTACGAATGTGCTGTTTGTCCACCAAGACCTGATTCGCTCACCGTTTCCAGACATTTTTCACGGATTCCTGACGCACCGAACATAGTAGCTTACTTTTACTACGAAAACGTCCGTGGGCTGCGGACCAAGATCGACGAGTTTTACTGCAATACTATGGATTGCATTTTGACGTAATCATTTTAATTGAGACGGGTCTCGACGACGCAATCAAGTCGACGCAGCTTTTTGGGAACAATTTTAATGTATACCGATGTGCCGAAGCCAAATGAACAGCAGTAAATGTCGTTTCGGAGGGGTTCTGATTGCTGTGCATCATCGGTTTATCAGTAGCAGCGTTGAAGTGTCCAGCGGAGAAACGTTAGAACATGTATGTGTGTCGATGAAGATTGGTTCCAAACGACTATTGCTTTGTGCCATTTATGTTCCTCCGAACAAAAGTAAGGATCTCAGTATATTGGCCGGGCATATTGAGTCGATCCATGAGCTTGTTAACAGAGGCTCTGACAACGATTGTCTGCTGGTATGCGGTGACTATAATCTGCCTGGAGTAACCTGGAATTATTCTGATGGCCAGATTCAACCAGTGAGCTCTATATCTTCATCGAGAGCTAGCACGATATTGGTTGACGGTATGGATTTCTTCAACATGCATCAAAGAAATCTCGTGCACAACCATCTATGACGCATTCTCGATTTGTTCTTTAGCCCAACGGATCTTCCTGTTGAAATCTCGTGTTCTGTTTCACCACTCTTACCAATTGACCTTCATCACTCGCCACTGGTTGTCTGTGTACCATCTTTAGTTGATGACGGTGTACCATCACATGGTGTGAATGAGAATGTTGTGTTGGCGTTAGACTATAACAAAATTGACTTCGATGCTCTTTGGGATTTTCTTTCTGCTATTGACTGGGATGCTCTTATTGATGGACTGAGTGCTGATGAAATGGCTGAAACATTGTGCGCTGTACTAAATAATTGGCTGGACACGAATGTTCCATATCGTCGTCCCGTTGTTTCTTCTCCATTGAGCTCTGCATTTCTACGAAAACTAAAACAAACACGAAACGCTTCGCAGCGTAAACTCCGGCGATACCGTTCCCTGGCAAATAAGCGTAGTTTTCACTTGGCATGTAATCAGTACGTAATCTTACGTCAGTAGTAATCTTACGTTTTACGGGTACAAACTTATTAACCCGAGTGAACTTAGATCCGCTGTTTTGGACGTTTCTACGAACCTTGTAGACGTAGGTATATTTGAAATAACGCCCTTGATCGTAAATAATGCCATCAAGAAAATAAAATGTACATTCTCGCCTGGACCAGATGGTATCCCGTCTTCAGTGTATTGTCGCACCAATGGAGCTCTTGTTGAGCCGCTTTGGAGGATTTTCAATAAATCTTTTGCCGAATCGAAATTCCCCGCAGTCTGGAAGGAGTCTTTTATGGTTCCGGTACACAAGAAAGGAGACAAACGTGACGTTAAAAACTACCGGGGAATCACTAATCTGTCAGCTGCCTCTAAATTGTTTGAGATAAAAGTGAGTGGTTTCATTCTTGAGCGCACCAAATGCTACATCTCTGGCGACCAACATGGTTTCATGCCAGGACGTTCGGTTACCACCAATCTCCTAGATTATACCACGACCTGTTTTGATCAATTGGAGAAAGGGGCACAAGTAAACGTCATCTATACTGATCTTAAAGCAGCTTTTGACACAATCAACCATGAAATTCTGCTGGCGAAGCTATCAAAACTCGGTACATCGGAAAGATTGACATCATGGCTGTGCTCGTATCTAATAGACAGGTCTCTGCGAGTGAAACTTGATACTAGCACTTCCTGTTTTTGTACGAACTCCTCAGGCGTTCCACAGGGCAGTAACCTTGAACCGCTGCTGTTTGTGCTATACTTCAACGACGTCTTGCTTCTACTAGGAGATGGCTGCAGGCTTGCGTATGCTGATGATCAAAAGCTGTTTTTTGTGGTACGGACTGCTGAGGATTGTACTCGTCTTCAATTATTATTGGATCGATTCACTGATTGGTGCCGTCGGAATAAACTTATGATCAGTATTCCAAAGTGTATGGTAATGTCGTATTACCGCATCAAGCAGCCGATTGTTTTCGACTATACCATCAATGGCGTCGTTCTACATAGAACCGACCAGTTCAGTAATTTAGGTGTTCTACTGGATTATAAATTATCGTTTAACCTCCACCGCTCTGCTGTGATCTCTAAGGCTAATCGCCAGCTAGGGTTTGTATCAAAAATCTCACGAGACTTCACTGACCCGTACTGCCTGAATGCTCTCTATTGCTCACTGGTACGACCGATCCTAGAAAATGCCGCTTTGGTCTGGCTTCCTTATCAATTGACTTGGAGCTTGAGGATAGAAACAATACAGCGCAGGTAACGGGTGGCAATTAAAATTTTGGAATTTTTTCGAGGCCTCTATGCTCAACAACAAACGAGCTCAGAGAGAAATAAGAGTGTGTATGCGTTAGCTCTTTCTCTCCTCTTTCTGCTAGTATTTTCTGTTTTGTTTATGCTTGCTCAGTTTTGCTCAAAATGCCGTCGAAACAAGAAGTATTTCGCGAGCGCGTTGTACAGTTCTACGAACTGCACAGAAATCTCGGCAAAACGTATACACAGAAAAAAATAATTAATTTTAACAAGCGTGTAAAATATCCCCTCGTTTAAATCCAAGCTAAAGGAGGCGTAAACAACGAACTTGTTTGCAACTTTTCATGTGCCATTCAACAATATTGGAAATCTTTCATACAACAGGCTGGATTCAGGCGTTATCTGGCTTAAATTTACATGAAATATCCCATTATTTTCTGCAAAATCTAGCATTCCCTTTATGTGCATTAGAAACGCAGAAAATTCAATGTTTCTTTTTATCTGTGTACGGTACAACATTTTAAAAGCGAAAATGTTGCGACTTCGACTGTTTACCATATCCTAAGATCCCCAACAACTGCTCACAAGCAAGGTAGTGGAAGACCAGCCAAAATTATGGACGCAAAAGGACTTCGTTCTCTTTCTCGTGCCTTCAACAACAAGGATTCACTGAGCCAACGGGATGCCGCAAAAAAGTTCAACTGTTCTCACCAGTACATCTGCAAAACATTGAAAAGAGTCGGAATAAAGTGCCGAAAGAAGACACGAGCCCCGGAATATACTGATGCACAGATTTCAACGCTGAAATCCCAAAGCTACTTCCCTCTTTCGAAGACGCAGATTCCCGGAAACGATCGATTCTATTCAACGGATAGTTCTACTACACCTCCGAACATAAAATATAAGTTAAAACATAAGTTTGAACAGAAAGTGATGCTGTACATTGCCATTTCCGAGAAAGGCATTTCTAAGCCATGGTTCAAGCCCTCTGGTTTGGCAATCAATCAAGATATGTACCAGAACGAATGTTTGAAGAAAATTTTGATCCCGTTTCTACAAAAACATCATGCTGATGGACAATACGTGTTTTGGCCGGATAAAGCGTCATCACATTACGCCATAAAAACACAATCGTTCCTGAATACCCATTCGATCCCATTTGTACCCAAAAACCACAACCCGACAAATCTGCCTCAGTGTCGCCCAATCGAAGATTTCTTCGGGGTTTTGAGTTCCTTGGTGTACAAAAATAACTGGAGAGCCACGAATTGCAAACAGTTGATTGGTAGAATCAAGAGATGCATTCGCAAAGTTGACATGGAGGCCGTACAACGCTCCTGTTCCGACATCAAACGAAAGCTTCGCCGAACATCCGATTACGGACCGTTTTCAAATGTTCACTAACTTTTTTTCAACAATAGACAGTGTATCTTTTATTTGAATAAATCAGATCTTCTTCAACTATGTTTGTCTTGTTTTGACAGCTTGAGAAAGAAATTCCAAAATTTTAGTTGCCACCCGTTATATCCGGCTGGCATTGCGTAATCTACCATGGCGTGATCCGCAAAATCTCCCGCCGTATTCAGATCGTTGCAATCTGCTGCCATTGCATACTCTGGAACGCCGACGGAAAAATTAACAAGCGGTTTTTGTTGCTAAACTTTTGAATGGAGAGGTCGACTGCTCGAGGCTTCTCTCTCAACTGAACATCCGAGCTCCTCCATGAGCATTACGGAGTGGTACTCTTCTTCAACCCCGATTCCATCGAACAGCGTTTGGAAACAACGAAACTCTAACAGCTATGATGCGAGCGTTTACGATTGTCGAAGAATTGTTTGAATTTGGCGAATCTTCAGCTCACTTTTTGGCTCGTATTTGTAATGCTCGTTTGTTTTAGTTTTAAGTTTGTATCATGTAGACAATAAGTCCGATGAACTGAGTTGATTAAATAAATAAATAAATAAAAATCTCCATGCGAAGCGCTAGGAGCGGACAGTAATTTTTATTGCTAGAACGAATAGGCATGAAGAGAAAGTTAATTGATAGTTCCGTATAGGGCAACGGCAGGCTTTGAAATTGAAAGATACAAGGTTGAAAACGAGCGGAGGGCATTTGAACGGTAGTGCGCTCCGCTCGTTTTCAATCTTGTATCTTTCAGTTCCAGTCATTCATGCAACCACCAGAGAGACGTTTCATTTTAATTTTTGACAAAATTTCGTAGCTCTTTGTATTGTTTTCATACAATGCACGAACGTTCTTTCTATGTGAACATGCTTCGTGCTTTTGACAGTATTTGGCCAACATGTACATCGTCATGAGGAAGTGGAAGTCGAGGTCAAACGTGTCGGAAGCGCAAGTAGCGGCTGATGGTGCTCGTCATGGATACATGATGCTCGACGGCAATGACTGTTCGACTATTTCAAAAGGTGAGCGGTGAAGACTAAGTTACTAACGAAGGTCCTCTTGCTGACAATCATTGGGAAGGAAGTGTTAAGTTCTTTTCTTAGGGACTTGCGGTGAAAAGTGTACAGTTCAAAGTGCTTACCGGAAGTTGCGTCCTTAAATAAGAGACACCATCCGACGGACGATATCATACCAGATCTGACCTTGGCACACATTACGCGAAGCAGACACTCGAGGAGATGGAGCGAATGAAGATCCAAGTCGTCCTCAACAACGCCAACCCTTTAAAATTTCTGGGGGAACCTAAAGCGGAGGATTTTTTTCATGACGAAAACCAAAAAAGAACTGAAAAATAAGGCGACCAGAAAGATGAAAAATATGCCAACAACCTTTTTTCGACGGCTATGGTCAAAGCTTCGGTCAACTGCCGTAAGGCTGCCCGACCGGGAGTGGAGACGTTTTTTGTAAAATTATGAATTAATACAGTAATCAATGAATTTTTTTTTGTCCTCTTTTATCTTTTTCTTTTCATTCATCCGATTTTTTTTCTTTTGAACATGAAACGAAAACGGCTTAACGATATTTATAATTGACGAGAATTAGACAGCTGCTAATGTAGTGCTCCACCTTATGCAGACATTCATTTGACATGTAGGTCAGGGCAAATTTGAAGCTTGATAAATTTTCCGTAAGCACAGATAGTAAACATCCCATCTTTAGTCTTATTTTCAAATCAATGATGAGTTATGAAAAAAAGTGTCGCTTTAGAGTTTATTTAGACCTTGAGCCTTGAATTTTCTGAATAAAAATATAATCCTTCCCTCGCTTCTTGTTTGAAATCCTGTCTACGCCCTTGAACTAACATTGTTCAGAGAATCTCCACAGAATTACATTTCAAGATTATTTCAATTTTTTTTATTCTAGCAATTACGCTGTGCCTTACTTGAGCAATTTTCTATGAAGAAAAACTTTCCTTATGATGTCTATCACTGAAACTATGAAACCCATCCCTGGCTTCCGAAGTGTCATCCACAAACTGAAACCCAGTAAATAACAGCGCCACAAACAATCAAAAACAAAACAAGGCTTTTACCGGTTATTTCTCTTATCTGGGATTTGGGAAGCGGCGACTCAACATCCTCAAAATACACCTTCTTAACGCACCGCCGGCCGCCGTCGTCGTTGTTGTCTCGGTCGCCGAAGCCAATCCCACGGCCAAGGCATGCATGTGTGTGAGGGCACTCTTTGTCACACTACCGATTAAATCCACTTCGGAAATCACTGCGATTAAGACAAAGCCTCTCGATGATAATGCTGTTTTATGGCAGGGCGACACCTTATTTCCAATAATAAATAAAATTACATCCTCCTTATCGCTACGATAGTGGATCAAGCTGATAGAACGGCTACGTCTTCCACAAGTTCCGAACCAAGGGAGAAACTTTTCCGAGGAAAGTGGCAGAGACAAATATTTGTCAAAAATACACGCGTCGTCTTTTTACAGGTGGTTTCAATTTCGAACCTGTTTAGCACATTCAAAATTTTATGGCGTGATGATGTGAATGTTTGACTACCTTTTTGTTCACCTGCATTTGGCCGTCCTTTGTGAGAGAACTTGCTTTATTTGGGTTATCTCGGAGATTCTATCAGTCTTGACACTAGGATAGCTCAAGGTTTAGTATTATGCTAGGTAGGGCACTGCTGTTGCAATAATTCCTTATATTATTATTACTATACTTAGAGTAGAATCCCCTAATAAGTCACGTGCATATTTATAAAAGGCCCTTTTCATTCGAAAAACAATATAGGAAATTGTTCAAAAAATATTTGATTATATGCAGCGGAAAATATTTAGCATTTGAAAGCTGTCACTTTTTTTTGTTCCGGTGAACCGTGATTGTGTACTTTCAAGTAAATTTTTTTCGTCATTGTTTTTGACTGCATTTAATAATTTGTGAGGAGATCTATTTATGGATTGTTCGCGAAAAAAGATGAACACTCCTAAATACGTATATCTCTAGAAATGTGCAGATTGATGAACGTTTGTCTATTCATCCATTCATTGTGTAAAATCAAACATACAAGCTTTTAGATCGAAGATGGCGTCGAAAGAAGAGAAAGTGCGAAAAGCAATTGTGTACGATCGCAATGAAACATCCGATCTGTCAGTTAGAAAACTTCCACAAGCTTGATATTCCTGAAAGCCCTGTCCATAACGTTCTTAAATCTTTCAATACACGTTTGATAATAGCCAGGAAGGCTGGGAACGGAACAAAAACGGATCTCAGAAAGGACCAGAAGGACGCGAAGGAGAAGCAAATATTGCAGAAGAGACCAGATCTTTCGATATGTACTTTGGTAGAAAAATAAAATGTCCCCAAGTTTCGTACATACTTCCAAGGACTGGCAGAGTATGAAGTCGTTCAAGGTGAAAACTGTTCCGAACCGTAAAGACAAACAGAATGTGACTGCTAAAACCCGGGCTCGCAAGTTGTATCGCGAATATTTGACGGAGATTTTCTGCAGCTTCCCAGATTGTCTTATGATACTGCCATTTGGTAGGCCATACTGATTTGGCATCTTGTCACTACGCCAAAGATGTTTTGGAATGGTATAAAGCGAATGGAGTCCATGTTGTATTGAAAGAGGCTAATCCACCTAACTGCCAGGAGTTACGACATTTCTAGTGGTATTGGGCTCTCGTGAAGAGAGAACTCTCTCAATATAAACAACAAACTGCAACTACAGAAAATTTTCGAAAATCTTGGATAAACGCAGCTAAATCGGTTGCAGAGAAGTCTGCACAGACTAATGGCTGGAGTAAACTCACTAGTTCGTAGTTTCTTCACGCAGCCTAATTAAGTAACTGTAATTAGTTTTAAGATAACTAATAATGCACAATTTAATAAATAAAAAATGTATCTTGGATTCAACAAACATCATATTTTTTCATTCCAAACTTAATCTGTCCAGATTTTGTTGAATATGATACGATAGAAGAGGAGCAGTAGTTGATTGGTCATCCCGAAATTCATTTTATGCATTGTACGACATGAAGAAAAAGTGGGTTTCCATACAGAAGAAACTGCAGCCAGATGTTGTACAGAACCTAAGGAGTAGAATTAGGTGTAAGGTGCGAGTGTGTGGTTATGGTATTGATATTAAATGAAATGAACATGCCAAACACTTTTTTATGGGTTATATTTTATTGTCTGGAAGTTTGAAAAGTATCGGTCAACTAGGGAATTTTCTACAGCGTGATGCAATATGATGTGGGACACCCTTTATAGCTCTCAATAAACAACATTACAAACACTAAGTTGAGACCAGGCAGTTGCGATCATCAATGAGCTTGAAATACCGAAAAAATAACCCCCATTATAGTTAAAGTAAAATTGTGTCACGTCCATAGTCATTATTCAAAAAACCTATTCCATACGGAGTTGCTTTTATTACTACGAAAAACCATAACTTTCAATAAAATATGATGCATATAAAGCCCAAATACACCCACCAATCTGGCCGCGAATGCAAATATTCTCCACCCATATCATGTCTGACCATTGGTGTTCCCTCTCGAAATCAATTTCATTTGTGTCTTGTAACGATTTGTCGTTTATTTTCTTATATTGTTCACTAATTCACACCATCTCCAATGAAATATGAGCGGCCGTTTGCCGACTAGTGCCAGTCGGTCTGGTCGGTTGGTTGGTTGATTTTCGTCGGAATCTCCAGTCCTCTATTAAAACATTCAAGAAGGAAGAAACGCAAAAGATCATGTCCCCGAACAGACGACATGGACAATCGACGACATCGACGACGATAGCCGTGTCGTTGGAGAGCGACTTGATCAGGTGTAAAATTATCGGTCGTGGGTGGGAAATGGCATTTGAAATCGAAAACCAGCGTGCGATCAATTTTCAATCCTCGAATCCACCGGCTGATGACGACGACGACGACCGTCGCGTCGCTTTGCTCGCTGATCTGCCGCACAAATAGATGCGGAAGGTTTGTGCTGTGATGAGATATCTCTTTCCTTTGTTTGCATGCTGTGGCTTAATCACGGGATTGGAATTTCCGTACAAATTTATCGCTGCAATTAAGGCAATGGGTATTCAGTGAGTCCGGAAATTGGAGACTCACGCAAGAGGATGCGACTGTGTTAATATGGTGGCGGTATTTTGCTCTATCCTGCAGAAATGGAACTGATGATGGTTTGGGACGTGCAATTGATTTATGTAGTATGGTATTGAAAATATGTGGCATAATCTTACTATGAAATTTTACTGAAAGCTTATTACATCTAGATTTAGGACGATGGTTGCACCCCCACATCACATCAGTAAGCGGGGCAGTTTGCTCTACTTTTCTAGTCTACACCGTGGCCAATATATTCTCATACAAAATAAAGTTCTATTTATTTCAAATCGATAATCCAGAGTTTATTGATAACTTTACCCATTATATTGCAATATAATACTGAACAACTACAGCATAAGTTTTGGAATAACACCGTCTTTAACCTTCTTGACCAGCTCCAGACGTTTTTCGAAACCGTCACAAACTGCACGCACGACTTCCATTGGCATGTCGTCCCAAATTCGTTTGATTACGCGTTTGAACTGGTTCATATTAGACGCCCAGTGGTCATTTACCTTCGCCAGCATGTATGACCATGCGAAATAATCCAAGGGATTCAGATCTGGTGAACTGGGAGGCCATTCATTCTTGTCCAAAAAGTTGGTCAAATTTTCTCGGCAACAGCCCTGAACGAGATTTGCAGTATCCGATGGCACTCCATCCTGCTGAAACACATAGTGACCGTCTCCAAACACCTCTTGTACATATGGCTTGACAACTTTCTCCAAAACTTCCGTTTTATATTATACGGCATTCACTTTAACGCCTTTTTCGACGAATACCAGTGGTAATTTACCTCACTTGCAAATTCCTCCCCAAACCATCACTGACGCAGTACTTTGGAACCGTGGAATATTCCTATTCTTCTCTGGAACAGTTCTCGAAGAGAGAGCCCACAATCTGTCATTCTGGACATTGTGGGATTGGTGAAAGACAAATAACTTTTCATCGGAAAATATAAGTCTTCCCCCTCGTGCCGCGACAAAAGCAGACTTGCTCTTTCGAGTCGTTTCAGCTTGGAAGGTTCCGAAACTCCGCGAACCTTACGTTTCTTGAAAACTTAGAATCCGAGGTCATTTTGCAGTATATTGTGCATTGAAGATCTCAAAAATTCAGATCTGCGGCCATTTTACGTACAGAGCGCTGTGATTTTCGTCTAATCCGTTCCCTGACCACTTTAACAACTCGTGCATTCCGCACCGTACGAGTAAGACAGGATCTCTTCCGGTCATTCAGCGAGCAGGTAGCAGGTACCTTCGGATGGTTCGGTACACAAAATCCCGTTTTAGGGTTTTTCAAATTTCTGAAAATAGCGCCCGGGCGCGCACCTTTCAAAAACTTTTTTATCACCACAGCACGAAACTCCCTCATCACTGGTAAAAGATAAACACCGAATGTTAATTATCGGACATAACCTAAAAATGTTTGTATAAACATAGTGCAAAACTATACCAACACATACTCGAAGCATGTTGAGTAGTTGCACGACACCAATGCAAGGAAACAGTGTATGAGAATATATTGTACACGGTGTGTATATAGTGAAGGGATAATGTACACGGTGTCTCAATAAGTTCGGGTACAAGTTTTCATCATTGCGTAGGTATGCGCCATGTACATATTCTGCATTGGTATTGGTGTCGGCTTTAGCTTCATTCATACGCTACCGAATGTGCGCGGTGTTGACATTCTGTTAGTTGTTGTTCGTTTGTTACGCGCGATGAAAGAGTATCGGGACTTCGTAATTAAGCGTTTTTGAACGGTGAGCGACCCGGCGATATATTCCGGCTGCTGAAATCGCATGGGGTCAAGCGGAACTTTGTCTACACGACCATCAGGCGATACCGGGAGACGTCCTCGACCAATGACCGTGCGAGATCCGGTCGGCCGCGTTCAGCGAGGACGCCACGGGTCATCAAGATCGTGAGGAGCGAATTCGGCGCAAAAGAACCGCTCAATCCGGAAAACGGCTGCAGATCTCAACGTTTCCATTGGAACCGCTCACACCATACTCACCAAGGACCTTGGTTTCAGGCCTTACAAAAAACGTAAGGTCCATGGCGTTTCGGAGGCTACCAGCAAAAAGCGGTTGGATCGAGCTAAGAGGATCCTCTCTCGGCACGCTGGTCAGGAGTTTGTTTTTCGGACGAGAAACTGTTCGTGCTGCAGCAGCCACTGATGTGCAAAATGACCGGGTGTGGGCGCCATCGAGGGACAGCATTCCTGAATCCAATATAAACATCCCTCGGTTCCAAAGTGCCGCGTCGGTGATGGTTTGGGGGCAGTATGCAAACGTGGTAAGCTACCCTTGGTGTTTATTGAAAAAAACGTCAAAATCAACGCGGCGTACTACAAAACTGAGGTTTTGGAAAAGGTTGTTGCCCCCAGTCTCCGAAGCCTCTACGGCGATGAGCACTACGTGTTCCAGCAGGACGGTGCACCAGCCCATACGGCAAATGTGGTTCAAGCCTGGTGTCGGGACAATTTAACCGACTTTCTGGACAAAACTTTGTGGCCTCCCAGCTCCCCGGACTTGAATCCTCTCGACTTTTTTGTTTGGTCCTATATGATGGCGAAGCTGAACGAATACAAGGTCAGCACTTTGGATCATTTCAAGACGGTAATTCTCAAAATCTGGGACAGAAATGCCCATGCAGTCCGTGCGTGCCGCCTGCGACGCGTTCGAGAAACGTTTGAAGCTCGTTAAGGAGTACAAAGGGAGTCATTCAAGAGAAATGTTGTAAACGTTCCTTGTAAACATAGCTTTCAATAACATAAATCCAAAAAATAAAAAAACATGTTTTCATTTTTTAACAAATTTTGAAAGTGTATCCGAACTTATTGAACACCGTGTAGTATGAACTGAAAATTACTTGTGTGCGGACAGCTGTTTTGTTGCAATTATGACACTTGCGCATCCATTATGAATCAGAAAACTTTGACAATTTATTACAGCGATGAGGAAAAACAAAGAATTTTAAATATTTAAATTATGTTACAATTCCGACTGACCTGCATTACTTGCAATTCATCATTCAAAGACAACAAATCACAGATAAAAATAAACACTGAATTTTCTGCGTTATCTAATGCACATAAAGGGAATGCTAGATTTGACAGAAAATAATGGAATATTTCATGTAAAAACAAGCCAGATAACGCCTTAATCGAGCCTGTTGTATGAAAGATTGCAAACAATATCGTTGTTTACGCTCATTTGGCTTGGAATTACACGAGGGGAAATTTTACGCGCTTGTTAATATTAATTATTTTTTTCTGTGTGGTTAAGCGAATCAAGCGGAAGATGAAAGAAATAGACATAGACACCGTCCAGAACCTGATTCAACATGTTCGCCGTACACTGCGTAAAATCGAAGATAATGGTTCATTGAGCGTACTGTAAATATATTTTTCAACAATTTATTAATAGAATAAAATACCCTGATGAGCATATTAAAATCCGATTGGTTGATTTCAAGTACCATGCTATTGAATTTTTCCCAGGACTTATGTTAAATGTGTTATTACTGCTTAAGTTCTTCTGACAATTTTGCATACTGTTCAGCTGATATGAAGCAAAAATTCAGTTTTGTAATACTTTTATTTGACTGATCAACTGCGTAGTCATATAGTTCCTGAGGAATTTTGATTGTATTTCCATAATCTTGACCAAGGCATGCTCTTTTTGCCATGCGCTTGAAAGTTCAACCAATAGCATCAAATAGACCCATGAGACGTTGCAACGAAGTGCCAGTCTGCTTCCAATGCATATTTGGACTTGAAATTGCACAGGCTGGCAATGTTCTCTTTGTTCTTATAATGGGCCACAGCTCTCACTGTCACGAAAATATATTTTGAGCAATACATTGAATTTTGTTTAATGAAATCTAGCAATTTTGAAATAAACAACTGTTATTGAATCATGGGTCAATACTTTAGATATTAAGATAATACTTTTGTTTTCCAATTGATTGTCCTTCTTCTAATATACATCAAAGTTTTGGAGATAAACAAGATCAACCACCTGATTAGCTGGTAGCCTTGGTTTTTAAAAAAATCAAAGAAAAAATCCAAATTGTCATTATAATTGAATTTACTAGGCTTCTGTGAGGTTTAAGGACCAAATTATATGAGCTGGCAGGGTAAGAATAGGACATGAAAATGTTTGTGTTAGAAAAACTTTTTTTTCCTTAAAAGTGCCCATCTTGCAATGTATGACGAGCTTTAAGACAATTATATTGGCTTTATTAAAAAAAATCGTCCAATTCTAAGATAGGCATTTTTCTATAAATAGGTTTTAAATTTTAAAATATTTTTTTAGCGTGTCTCGATTTTACAATTATTTTTCATAAAATTTCAGAAAATTTTCTAAAAGTCACCTATACATAACGTTTTACAAGTCTTTTTTGTAAGTCTTGAGTAATGTTGATTTTAGCAAAATGATCAAAAACTTAAGACCTTATCAAATGGCATTCTAGATAAATTTTGCAAAAACAAGGAATGCAAAGTTGCTTAAAAAGGCAGAGTCTACACAACCACAAAGTTTCATTGAATTCTTAGAGGGTGCTGCCAAACACTGGCCACTCTTCCCTATACTCAATCGAATTATTACATGCTTATCTGAACCAATGCAATGCCCTCAGAGGTAACAGGAACCTGGCTAGACAGTGAGTCTTATAGTTCATATTTTGTGGTGAAATCATAATTGATCTTTACTACAGGTTCCCGCAAAAATTTTGCGGCAGTGGGCAATGTAGCGAATGGCTTTCTCAAGTCTATCAAAATCATAATTATGAACAATCATGAAGATAGAGCTGCCACATGACATGTGTTGGAGTTAAATCGTTAAAAGCCTCAACTGAAGGTTCCCCCGGGGACGTTCTGGTGGTGCCGAGAGTGGTCAATGTATCCAATGGCCTTCTGAAGTTTATCAATATCATATTTATGAAAAATCATGAAGATAGAGCTGCCCCACGCCATGTTTTGGGATAAATGCCTAACTGGTCCCTACAACAGGTTCCTCGGTGATGTTCCGGCGGTTTCGAGAGTGACCAATATGGTCAAGGACCCACTTTAAATTTTTAATAAGGTTTGTGATGAAAAACCAAGAGGAAAAGGCTGTCACATGGCATGTTTTGAGTAAAATAAAGGGTAACCCGCACCTCGGACCCTTTATCAAAACCTGTTTCAAGGAAATGGCCATATCTCAGTTAATTTAAAAAAGGATATGGCCATATCTCAATTTAAAGCCAATTCTTGTAATCAACATTTCATTCGGCATCTTGTACAAAATCTCATCACAAATTCATCATTTGAGATAGCCTCTCCGGAAACCCGAAACAACTCCGGTGTCTGGGAACCATTGTCAATTATGTTACCGAGGCATAAAATAACATTAACTTTTCAGTCGAATGCTTCTTGACGAAATTAAATCGGATAATACAGCAACGGACAATACAATAAGACCAAAGCCCGATTTGTATGTATGTATGCAAGCCACCATCCCTTCATGCCCTTGGATTGGATGCAGCTCCACTTAATAGCAAGATCAAATTGGGCCTCCGATCTGAATTCACAATATCGCTGTATGAAGGGCCAAAAACGGAGGGGGACCCGTAAGCAGAGACGCTCACGCGAAATCTACGGGAAATTAAAAATCTCCTTCTAACGATACGATCCAACAAATCGAATAAACCAATTCGCAATACTTATTAAGCTTTCTACAGGATGGCTTGTTTAAAAGGGCGCGTCATTCTCACTGAAACTGTTGGAGTAGAATTCACAGCATCATAATCGAATCGGTATGATATAGAAAATGATGCCATTTCTTCCCTCCTAGACTCAGGCAGTCAATTAAACCATCGTCCAGTTCCAGCTTGAATGATACCCTGATGCTCTCTCCCCTACCCAGATATATATATATATATATATATATATATATATATATATATATATATATATATATATATATATATATATATATATATATATATATATATATATATATATAAATATATAAATATATATATATATATATATATATATATATATATATATATATATATATAGTGTAAATAAAGTGTCATAATATGCAATTCAAATTGTATATAATAGAGCAATGCAATATACCAGAATATTTAATTAATATGTCATAGTTGAAATTCATCATCCTGTAATTTAAAAAAATTAAAACATTATTAATAGGCATATGAAAATAATATGCAGCTTGTTGCATCTTTACAGCTCAAACAGTGGCAGATGAATGTTACTCTGGAATGTGAAGATCATTTGGCAATTGTTTATTGTTTATTTGAAGTATAATAAACAAATAAGACCAAAGCCCGATTTTGATACAAAATGGTCATATTTGGAGGCTTGTCTCTCACTTTCCCGTTCAGTAATTGAACTGCAAACTACAGACACCACCTACGACAAAACAATAAGACCTCCTTTTGATATCCATAGTTTAGGCCATGTTGATGACTGTGAATTACAATCTATAGTATACTGATATTAAAATGACCCATGCATCAATCATCAAAATTCAGATCCTCAAATTCGAGCATCTTATTGTTTTGCCGTAGTGTGGTGTGGTGTGTGTGTGTATGTGTGTGTATGTGTGTGTGTATGTACAATCCAACGCCCAACGTCCGGCATTGTTTTTATGGAAGAAAAATGTTTGCATTTAAACGAACTTTTGTCGACACAACAAACATTTTTAAGCCCGGGAATTGGAAGGTGATAGCTCTGTTGAGTTCCAGTGACCCATTTCAGAATGCCAGGTCACTCACGTCCATTCCGAGGTCACTTTCACTTACAACAAGCCCCGCATAGACACAATAAAAACATCAAATGGAAATGAGTATTGTGTATACACTTTCATCATCAAGTCATATTGTTTTGACGATGGCACGTATTTAGTAGTATCGTTCAAATTTAGTTATAATCGGAGAGATCTCACCGGAAATTGTTGCTGATGTTCAGTCTACATTTGGACGGCCAACCTGTGATGCTAAAGGAGAAGCTCTCCGCTATTCGCCAAATATTTCCACATCATATATACACGAATATATTAAGTACTTCGTGCTCAAATGAAATACAATTAAAATCGCAGGTAAAAAACACTTTCGAGTAGAAATTAAACTTGAAAAATCACAATCACTGAGTAATGAATGAAAAAAAAATTCAGAGCTCTCCCTCTGTAGACCACGTGATGAGTGCATCTGGAATTATATGCCAGCCACTCAGATGCACTGACGCGCATGCGCGTTAGCTTCGATCATTGCTTCTGACGAGCAAATGGCCGTTTTTTTACATTGCACAAGGCTTCTTTTTGTCAATTCACACTTTGCCATTTATCAAAATCCCTCGTTATGACGCGACTCTATATCGACTTCAAAACTGCTAATAATCATGAATACACTCGCGAGCAAGCGGAAAAATACTCTAATTTAACCTTTTTAAACCGGGTGGCAGCACCAACAAACAAAACAAAGCTGATTTAACTTACAGCACTACAAAATTGATCAAAAATTTGCTTGGGATATTTCATGTATATTTAAGCCAGTTAACGCCTGAATCTAGTCTGTTGTATGAAAGTTTGCAAACATTGTTGTATGGTGCATGGAAGATTGCAAACAATTTCGTTGTTAACGTTTCCTTTGGCTTGGATTTAAACGAGGGGAAATTTTACGCGCTTGTTAAATTTTTTTTTTCATGTAATATAGATTTAAGTGCAAACGGAATATGCCATGATATGGTATTATGAAATATTTGGTATTTATCGAATAGAAATCGGTCGAAATTCAGGATTGACCACGATTTACGAATAAGGTAGGCATGACGCTCATACAAGAACAAACTTTTATAATAATTCAGTATTACTCTTTTCCCAAATCAGAATAAGCTGTGTTAAATACATCATTTGATAGTTATTGACATTCTGTCTAAATTTGGGGACCGTGTCGCTACAGACGGTTCTACCCCGAAAGAATACCGTTCTGATGTCTGTCTATGACCATCTGGATCACACATATTACGCTCCTCGTGGTTGCACCAACTCGTTTTACTAACAGAATTCACCAACCGCCAGTGGATACATCAGCTACTTGACTGCCCTTGGAACATTGCTGGTTTTATCATGGTTTTAAAGCATTTTTGAAGTTTAATTCATGCTCTTGAGAACCCTTATAAAACCAAAATTGTTACTTGGGTGGTTGCTCGCCGCCAGCTGCCACTGCCGCTCCAAACAGCACCAAGACTGCCGAACGAATGAAAAATTTAGCTACTAAAGGGTGTTTCGATCAAAATTTGGTCTACTTGACGCATTTCCTTGCATCGTGCATACACAATTTTTTCACCCCTCATTTTGAAGGTGTGTGCGCGTAGCATTATGCCTCTATTTCGATTTTGAGATTAACACTTCAGTTATCAAAAGCGTCGTCGCAGGAAGAGAAGCAACGCATCAAAATTTTGCACGTGCATGGCGAAAATCCAAACTACTCTCACGCCATGTCGACGAAATTGTTGAATGTGTCTAAATCAACTGTTACCAACGTATTAAAAGTGTTCGGTGAACATTTGTCGACAGCCAGGAAAGCTGGAGCGGGGCGAAATCAAAAGCCGGAGGCCACAGCGACGACAAAAAGAGTTGTCCGCTGTTTCGAGCGGAACCCCAACCACTCCGTCCGAGATGTCGCAAAAAAGCTGGGAGTGGCGCTTTCAACCGCGTATAGAGCTAAAAACGAGCTAGGCTGTCGGTTTACATGAAAATGGTGACTCGTAATCACGACGATGAACAAAACACGTCGGTCACAGCGCGATCGCGAAAATTGTACACGACGATGCTGACGAAGTTTGATTGCGTGGTACGTGACGATAAAACTTACGTCAAGGCAGACTTTAAACAGCTTCCTGGACAGGAATTTCATACGGCAACCGGATGGAGAGAGGTAGCAGATATTTTCAAGTACATTAAACTGACAAAGTTCGCGAAGAAATATCTGATGTGGCAGGACATCTGTACCTGTGTCTTGAAGAGCAAAGTTAACATTGCGACCGGAACCGTCAACCAGTAAATTTATCTGAGCGAGTGCCTACAAAAACGTCTACTGCTTTTCCTGAAGCGACACAATTGTTCCGTTCTATTTTGGCCGGATTTGGCATCTTGCCATTACGGAAAAGGCCATGGAGTGGTATGCTGCCAACAACGTTCAAGTGGTGCCCAAGGACAAGAACACTCCCAACACGCCAGAGCTCCGCCCAATCGAACAATATTGGGCCATCGCCAAGCGGAATCTTAAGAAGACTCAAAATGCTGTTGTGAGCGAGAAACAGTTCAAGGCAAACAGGCGTTGTGCGGCGAATAAAGATGACAAGGAGACTATACAAAATCTTATGGCAGGTGTTAATCGAAAGACCTGGCAATTTGCATTCGGTAAAAGGAAGCTTAGCTGCATATTTATCCTGTATTCTGTTTTAACTGAAATTTAGAAAGAAAAAGAATTTGACTTATTAATAAGAACATTGATTGAATCACATACATTACTGTTTGACCAAATTTTGATCGGAACACCCGTTGCTACAAAAAAGTTTCGTTATTTTGTTGTTTTAACTTAAGTTTAATTTTTAATCATAATTGATTAGCCAGAAGGGCTCTACATCTTCAGTACTTTTTTTTAGTTCTAATTGTTGCTTTTCTTGTGTTTTTATATTGTTCGACATCTCCCGCTTGGGAGTGTATTTAATATAAATATTTGATTACCTCCCTAACTACTATAACTCAAGCCTAGTTTACCAGCTTTTTGATGATTGGATGGGGCGATTTCAGGCAGAATTATTTGAACCTTTCCAGGATTTTATCTTGTCTTTCGCTGAGGGTCTGTAGACCAGCCAGCCAACTGTTCTTGGAGGACAGTTCAAAATGATCCTCAGGATGTTGTTCTGAACTAAAGAATGTATCGAAAATAAGCTATCCACGTACATTTGCGTTCTACGCGTGGATTTGAGTTAGTTTCAATTCTCCGGTTTGAAAATGTCGTGCATAGAAAAAGACGAGGAGATTAAGGTTTTGGACACAAGGAAACATGAAAATGGTGTAACTATACGTCAATTGAAAAAGTGCTTTGAAATTCATCACGCGAGTGTAAAATCCATCATTACCAAATTTGGGGAAATCTGTTTTTTGGATAAATTGCCAGGAAGAGGCAGGAAACCCGGATGTCCCAACCTTCAACTGGATCAGAAAGTGGTAGCTCTAATTCAGAAGAACAAATTATTGTCGATACGTGATTTGACCTATAAATTGGGAACCAGCGTCGTAATGATTGATCGTATCAAGAAACGGAACAGAAGACCTACAAGAACCACAAAAACGCCAAACAAAGGGCAGAGGAGCACAAAGGCCCGGAAATTGTATTCGTGAGTTTTGCAGCTACCAGATGCATGTACTTTGATGGACGACGACACATATGTCGTATATATTTCACTGCCGTCGTAGAGGAGAATGTATGAGGAATGTTGAATGTTCGATTCAAGACAGTTGTGATTTCTAATTAATTCTAAATGAGTTGCGCACAGGTATAATTGAACTATTTCGGAATGGAAAAGACCCTGAATATGGCAAAATCTACAGTGAGTGACGCAATAAAACGATATCAGCAGCTTGGAACACTAGATGACCACATAGGGAGAGAACAATAAGCGCACCATTCGGACTCCACGAAAGCGCGAGATTATCCGGCGACGAATCACTGAAAATTTCAAAATCTTCCGTATATCGTAAGCGGTATATCAGAAGCTACTTACTGACACATCAGCTTCTTGGGCATCGCAGCACTTCGGTAAAAATGAATGGATTTTTCAACAAGATTGGGCGCTGGCTCAATGAGCAAACAAGACTATTAGTCTTTGCGAACGCATTTTACCAAGGGAACGTCCATTAATTACGTCATGCATAAAATGACTTTTTATAACCCCCCCCCCCCCCATGTCACGTTTTTTGTATGGACCTTCAAATTTTTTTGTATGGATCGTCACGTTTTCCCAAACCCCCCCCTCCCTCCCCCCCTACTGCGTGACATAATTAATGGACCTTCCCCAAGCTTTTTTACCAAATATGAATGGCCTTCTAAATCACCGTATTTGAATCCGATGGATTATTCGGTATGGTCCATCTTGGAGTCAAGAACCTGCAGTACACCACATAAATCCTTAGAACATCTAAAATCGTCTCTTTTAAAGGTGTGTAAACAAATATCTGTCGAAGAATTCGTGGTCATCGTAGATAACTTAGCGAAACGTTTAAAACGTTTGAAATGAACAAATAAAGCTTGAATCCTAGAGGGTTTGAGCTGTTTAGTGGAATACTTGTAACTATAAATTAGAAGAAAAATTAGTAATCTCCATTTAATTCCAACTACCTTTGCTTATCTTCGACAGATACGCGTATTTCGTCTACAATGTGCAGACTACGAGACACTGAAGAAGTCTGCACATTGTAGACGAAATACGCGTATCTGTCGAAGATAAGCAAAGGTAGTTGGAATTAAATGGAGATTACTAATTTTTCTTCTAATTTATAGTTAAATAAAGCTTGTAATTTGCAAACATATTGCTATACAAACAATACATATTGATTTTTTAATCCAACAATAAAATATAGTTTTAACTCTATTTTTTTGTACGGATAATATTCGGTCACCATGTATAAAGTCTACCATTTTGTACACTGTTCCGGTAGTGCGAAAATTTATCGATCCATTGTTTTCGAAAACCGGAATAGAGTGTTAGATTTTCATTATCAGAACCTGAATATTGAACAAAATGTAGATTTTTATTTAAATAATTTTAACAATTAATTCGAGTTTGAAAATTTCTAAAAAGTGTTACTTGTCTCACATTTCAGTAAGTTTCAAATCGATGGCATGGCGTCAAAGACGAATACAGTTCAAATACTTGCTAAACAAATTTAGTGTACATTGTACGGTGTTCAATGTTCACTCAAGCACTCAGAAGCAGATGTTTTTGAATTAGCATCTATCTAATAAGCATGTTACAGTGAACAATGCCTCAACAATTATGATCAGCAAAGTGGTTAATGTAAAACAAATTCACACGGATTTACAAACCGTTTAGATCATCCCAACTCCACCCGCTTGTTTCAATGTATCCAAGCACAGCCCTTACAAGCTCATTTGTGGTGGGCAGTCCTCAGTGGCGGTGGATTCCGGAATGGTAAAATGCTTTCAATCAATATCATCATCATCATCAGCAGCAGCAGAAGCAACATCAGCAGCGGCAAACACTGCTCGTTCGTTTGTAGGTGCCCGTGTTTATAATTCAGCAATCCACAACACTAGCTCCCCATCAGAAGGGTGCAACTAAAAGCTATGTTGGGCTGGTGGCATGGCGGCACACCGTAAAGAAGCGCAAATTATCCATTCAGTTTGCCCATCAGAGCGTGAAAACGTTTTGGCGCATCGCACATGCATAACTACATGACTAATGCTAAGCTTAACGATTTAGAGCCGAAGAAGTGCTGCCGGGTGGAGAGGGTGGACGTGCGTGATGGTTATCTGGGCGGATCGTGTCGTGATCAATTGGAGATTACTTTTGTTTGTTTACTTATGTTTTCGCTTATTGATCCATAAATCTGAGAACCTAATGAATTGTGAATCAGGTGTGGATGAATTTACAAGCATTCGTGTTGCATAGTTTGTAATGAAATTGTGTTTTGTCAATAGTCCGAAGTAATTAGTTTCTTTGTGAATAATGAATAACACGAACAAGCAACTTGTTTACTGATCAGAATAATCAAACTAGCAATTCATCTCTTATCTATGCATAATCCGTGCGTCCACGCACCCGCTCATGTCAATCTTCCAGTCGAGACGAGGCATAAAACAAACGGTTTGACGCAACATCATCTGTCTGTGACTATCAGTAGCAGTTTTAAAAAAAATGGGAGTAACTTTCCCGAAGAGCAGGTTCCGGAATCTGATCGTCTTGTTATTTTTGTGCGTGCTCGTGATGTCTACCGTCCATAATCGTTCGCTTTCAATCTAAATTTTTCTGATGTTGTTTTAATTTCTTCGCATAACCACATATCGTGACACACATATCATCAACAGCAGGTGCTACAATTTACTACTCATCATCATCAGCAGCATCATTATCATCGCCACAGCCACTGTGTTCTTCTGCTTATGCTAGTCTTCTGTGTGTACCGATTCGGTTTGTTTCACTACATAGGTCACTCAAGATGTCAGGCAAGGTTCATGATGTGTTTTTTCACTTCTTTTTTTTTAAATCATCTAAGCCAGCGCTTATCAACCTCTTCGGTCCCATTTTTAATTCGAAAAAAAAGTTGCTAGTTGCCTACTCCTGATTGAAACACACAGATCGAAACCGTGAAAGAAATTTCGATACACTATAGATGTAGGGGGTATTGGGAATGTAAACCCAGTTCTTATTTAATTTAAATACTGGCAACAATGGAAGTGAGAACATGTCGAGCCTCAAGCGTTGAAGTGAATAAATTGCCCCCGTAGGCACTTTGTGGCTCAGTACATACTGCCGAGTGGAAGTACAATCGGTAGATGAGAGTTTGTAACGAATATTTTGACTTCTCTCAGGGAAAATGGCTCTAGAGTGGGCAGATCTGAAATTGGCTATATTAATAAAAAAATAAACAACATAAACTTGTTTCAAATTGGTATGGGGCTATTCATAAACCAAGTAGACAATTAAGGGGGGGGGGTTCGAAAAAGTCTACGTTTGTCTACGATGGGGGAGGGGGGGGGATATACCAAAAGTCTACGTAGACCTTTTTTTACTCTCTACAAAACTGATATTCATACCTTCCACGCAGAAAAAAATCCATCATAACAAACATATTACAGGTAAATCCAAACATAAAATTAGTTTATTCGGGCCGCAAACATAAACTTGCTTTCCTTCAAACATATTTTATGTTTAAAACCAAGTGACATCGCTGTTTGAAATTAAAATCACATTATGTTTATTTTCAACATATTAATGATACGAACAAACGAACAAATTTTGGATTTTACTAGTTGCGTTCTAATTTTTTTTTTTTTTTATTGTACACTCAATAGCAAAAAAAAAGCCGAGCAAAAGTTTGCTTCCAAAAAGTACCATGTTCAACCTTCTGTAACTTTGTCAATTATCAATATAGACTTTATGTGAACAAAATTTTATGTTGATAAGATTTATAAACTTGAAGTCATAAGGTCGAAGCATTAGTTATAAAGTTGTCAAAATATTGATAATTGACAATGTTACAGAAGGTTGAACAACGCGTTTTTTGAAAGAAAATTTTGCTCGGCTTATTTTTTGCTACTGAGTGTATGTAAAATAAGATTTTTAGACACACCAATTTCAAAAATCCATATTTCTGTGAAAAATTTTGGGTAGCCTATTAAAAATTTTATCATAGCTTAAAATAATATATTAAATAAAGTGGACAAAGTTTGAACTGTTTCCATCAAGCGGTTTGGACAACAGCTGGCGTCAAAGTTGACGCACCAACATGAGTATTTTCCTTTTTCACCAAATATTGACCATGCTGAAATATCGGTGCAAAAAAAAGCTAACGTGAAGATAGTCTATCTATCTTCATATTAGCATCTACACATCTAATGATGGTCTACGTTAAATTTCGAACACAAACATAATAGTAGCAAATCTAAATTAACACATTATTTTAAAAAACCGATTGTTTATTTCACAATCATAGATTTATATCTACATAAGAAACAGTTGATCAATATGTTAATCCTTCCCAAGTAACCACAAGCATTATATCATTGCACTTATTGAACCCAAAATCAACATCAGTAATGCGGGATCGCATCATTTCAACAGTTATCAAGAAATGAAGCGTTACATTACCTTAAGAATGTTGTGATGCATTACCAATGCAATAATGCTACTTTAGCAATGTCTTATGGCATTACAAAAGATGTAGCATTAGTTCGATCTTAGTGGGGCCCTTTTCAGCTTTAATCCAAGTTCAATGATGCACTAGACGTAATACATATGCGCATTTACAGCCTCGTGATTACTTGGGTTCTTTCTGCTAAGTTCTCGAACTTTCTGTGGTACACCCGCCATAAGGTTCCGTACGATATCCTCGGATACGCCCGCCGTGACAATTCTCAATCTTTTCTTGAAATATTCGGTACCATTTGCTTTCTTCTTAGTTTTGAAGAGTGTCCGCTTAAGTAGAGCCTAGTACTTCTCTATTGGGCATTGGTCTGGACAGTTTGGTGGATTGGCTGTTTTTGGCACGTATTTGACTTCTTGTAGCTTATGCCATTCCAGGAAGGATTCGTATTGTGACAAGAGGTCAAATCAGGCCAGAACAGAGCTGGATAGTCGTGGCTACTGATAAACGGTAGCAACCACTTTTGCAGACATTCTTTCTCGTATACACCGTCATTGATAGTGCCGGTAGAAACGAAACATTTTGATTTTCGACCACAACTACATATGGCCTGCCTAATCATATACTTTGTCGAAAATGTGGACACCTTCTTTGTTCGGAAACGCTATAAAACGGTGCTCCTGCCCATTGCGGTATAAAAAGCCAGGCCCAGAAGCTATTTAAAGTCTTTGAGTATGTACGTCAAGCACCGCAGAAGACTTTTTGCAGTAAAATTTTGCATGTCATCACAGTAGGGCACCTTTTTCACTTTGTACGCCTTCAGTCTTTGCCCCTGTTTCACTTTTTTTTACGTATGATTTTGACTTCCACGCTACATTTCGCACAGAAAGATCCGGATCAATAATAGCTACCACCTTCTTGTCCATATGTCGGGAGCATACTTTCGATTTGTTCCACTTTCAACCTTCAGATCCACAGTCAAGCGCTGGTCAAATGATTTGCAAACACAAAACATGGTTCTTTTCGGTAGTTTTAGTTTCTTGGCAAGATTGCATACCAATTTAGATTTTGTCGCCGTTCGTACAAAACGCGTGTCCCCTTGATTCGACGCCATTTTACTGAATGTAACAATAATGTAAACATGTTGTACCACGAAATAAAGTGGAGAGTATCAGCTGTCATATATTGGAAACGTTTCAGCGACCCGTGAAATAATTCAATATCTACACTCAAATAATAGTGCCCAAAATTAACGTTGACAGGCTTTAGTTTTCACAGACTCAGACACAAGACACAGTAATTTGAGCGTGTTGGTTGTGTTTCTTTATTAGTTTTTTACAACATCGATAGATCAAATCCATGGTACCAACTCATTAGTAAGTTTATGATGTCAAGCATTGAGTAGTTAACTTGCTCCCATTTGACAAACATTTAGAAGAGGGTTTTAGTTATATGCGGTTGTGATACCTGTCTACAATGCTATAGCGCAGGATGGAACAAAGTAGAAAATACATAAAGAGGTCTGTGAAGACGTCAACTTGCTTTGGAAAACTTTCAAAGAAGATAAACCGAACTTAATATGTAAAGTAAAAACAAAAATAGCCGCAAATGCTTCGATTGTGGACTGCATTTTGCGACAAAACTGAATGCAGGTCAACGCAAAAGCATCCACAAGGCAGATATTTCATCGAAGGAAATAAGGCCACTCAAGATTCTGCAGCAACGCCAGGAAGAAATTATTTGTGAGGTCGACGAGAACGAAGCTACACAAGCTCTATGGATAGAATCACGTTTTGATGAAATCATTGGGCTTGACATCCAAGAAACAATCCCACCAGAACTTCCGCTGATGAACTTTAGTTATTGGTTTAAGCAGCCGTGGTGTGGGCATCTTTAGCATTTGCATTATTGATTGATGTTATTTTTATTTATGGTATTTTTATGAAACAAAATAAAAAGGAATTACTGCATAACCTGATTGTTTGAGTTTTATTTCATCAATCGTTCCTCAAACCGCCACAGCCACATATTGTTAAACATTTTCCATAAATTGAAAAAAAATTTGACAAAGTCTACGTAGACTTTTAGGAGGGGGGGGTTGGAAAAAGTCTACGAAAGTCTACGATGGGGGAGGGGGTTTGAAAATGTCAAATTTCGGTCTACGTGGTTTATGAACAGTCCCTATGCAGTAACATGTATATTTTTGGTTTAGGAAAATAATTGGTAGGGGTGGGAATAGATGTTCCATTTAGTAAAGGGAGTTTCGATCACAATTTGGTCGACTTAAACTTGACGCATTTCTTTTCATCGTGCATTAAAAAAATGTGCACACCCCTCATTTTGAAGATGTGTCCGTGTAGCATCATATCTTTATTTAGATTTTGAGATTTGCACTTCAGTTATCAAAATGTCGTCGAAGGAAGAGAAGCAACGGATCCAATTTTTGCACGTGCATGGCGAAAATCCAAACTTTTCTCACGCCAAGTTGACGAAATGGTTGAACGGGGCTAAATCAACTGTTATCAACGTATTAAAATCTTTCGATGAACGTTTGTCGACAGCCAGGAAAGCTGGAGCGGGGGGAAATCGAAAGCCGGAGGCAACAGCGTCGACAAAAAGAGTTGCTCGCTGTTTCGAGCGGAACCCAACGCCTCCGTCCAAGGTGTCGCAAAGAAGCTGGGTGTGACGGCTTCATCCGTGGGTTGAGCTATAAACGAGCTGGACTGGCGACTTACAAGAAAGTGGTGACTCCACATCGCGACGGTTAACAAAACACGTCGGCCAAAGCACGATCGCGAATGTTGTACACGACGATGCTGACGAAGTTTGATTGCGTGGTACAGGAAGACGAAACTTACGACAAGGCAGACTTAAAACAGCTTTCTGGACAGGAATTTTATATGCCAACTAAACGGAGAAAGGTATATTTTCAAGCACATAAAACTGTCGAAGGTCGCGAAGAAATATCTGGCGTGGCAGGCCATCTGTACCTGTGGTTTGAAGAGTAACGTTTACATTGCGACCGGAACCGTGAACCAGGAAATTCATCGGAGCGAGTGCCTACAAAAACGTCTATTGCCTTTCTTGAAGCGACACAATTGTTCCGTTCTATTTTGGCTGGATTTGGCATCTTCATAACGGAGAAAATCTTCATCTGTTGCATCTTCATTACGGAGATTGGTATGTTGAAAACAACGTTCAAGTGGTGCCCAAGAACAATAACCCTCCCAACACGCCAGATCTCCACCCAATCGATTAATATTTCGCCATTGTCAAGCGGACTCTTAACAAGACTTGAAAAGCTGTTGTGAGCGAGACACAGTTTAGGGGCAAACTGGCGTTCTGCGGCAAATAAAGTGGACAAGGAGACTGTACAAAATCTTATGGCAGGTGTTAAACGAGAGACCCGGCAATTTACATTCGGTAAAAAGGAAGCTTGGCTGAATATTTCTCCTGTATTCTGTATTAACTGAACTTGAAAATGAAAAAAAACATTTGACTAAATTTTTTTTGGAGCACCCTTTATGTCACGCTTTTAAGAGTGGGTATATTTTTTTGTTGAAATTATGACGATCCAAACCCAAAAATATTCAATATCCATTCAAAACACGTGCTAAGCTGTTTTTTAAGTGATAGTGAATTCACAAGATATAGAGTTACAGTTCATTTATTTTCATTATATTTATATTTCTTTAATAACATTATCTAACTATCTTGAGCACGCCCTGGCACCACACCTACAGGGCTTCTCTAGATTATGAGGTGCAGCGAATGGGTTACTTTGTTTTTGTATGTGATTAGTTATTTATAGAATCAAGGATACACGGTAAATAGTGTTCTTCTTTTTTTTTCTTAGCGATTAAAGCTTATAACGATTAGCTTATTGATTGCTCTCAACTTAGTGGTCTAAATGCACTTCCAAAGCTAATAATTAAGAATTTTTAATGCCAAGTACCATTTTTGCATTATCATGATTGTGTGGCAAGTACAATTATACTCATGTCTAGTGAGTCAAGAAATTTTACTTAACGAAAAATACCTAGACCAGACCGGGAATCAAACCCAGTCATGTCGTTGCTTTGTAGGCGCGCCTTTACCGACTGAGCTAATTTCTTATTCATAGTGGTCCAATATTTGTTTTAGGAATTTCGTGTTAACCCTTTGCGTATCCCAAATTAATTCAATTAATAGAAAAATGGTAGACTTCTATGGTTATTTTTTCATAAGGGTGGATCTGAAATTAAAAGACTCTCTTTGATTACTTTCTCTTTCATGCATATTCCATTCATCTTTACGTTTTTCTTTCTACTATTTGTAGAGTATGCTATCTAGCACTGTTGTGTTGCTATCTGTACTGAATGATCCCTCAAAAGTCTTATAATGGCGCTGTAATAAATGAAAGAGAGCGAGAGAGGAGAGAATTTCTCATTCTTAGATTCGCCCTATCGAAAAAATAATCCTAGACCTGTCCTAGTTTACAAAAATTTAAATTTATTTTTTTTCAATTTTTTGTGCTTACTAAATAGTACGCACTTTCTGCCATAGCCTAAAATATTGCTGTGGTAGGTAATTTCTATCATTATTTTTAAGAGTTTTCATGATCGATCTCTGATCATGTCTTCCATTGCACAGTGGGAAAAAAAGTGCCCAAAACGGGAAAAAAATCTATATTTCAGCTCGGAGTGGAACGATTTCTATACATATTACCTAACTTAAAGGAAAATTTCCAAGGAATCAAAAGGACGTGGTTTCATTGACCGCACAAAACTGCCTGGGGAGCAAATTAGCTTATTTTACCCCAGTTCTCCTATTATTTCTTTGTTGTTCAGATATTTCTTTGCTCGGTGTAACTCAAGATCAACAAAATGATGCTAGTCGTATGTAAAATTTCAGCACGACTCTGTGAATGAAGATATGTATAGCTGATTTTACCCTGATTCCTCTAATATTGTTGTTTTTCAGAAATTTCTTTGCTCGATGTGATGAAAGACCAACAAAATAAGGCTAGTCCCATGTAAAATTTCCTGTAGAATCGACTAAAGTGAGTTTTGTTCACCGCACGGCTCTGTGAACGTATATATGGTGATTTTACCCTGATTCTTCTAATACTTTCATGTTTTTCACAATTTTCTTTGCTCGGCTTGACTCAAGAATAATAAAATAATGCTATTTCTTTGTAAAATTTTCTGGAAAATCGGATAAAATTGGTATAATTTACCGCACGGCTCTGTGAACGTAGGTATGGCTGATTTAAACTTAATTCTCCTAATAGTATTGGGTTTATCATAAATGTCTTTGGTCGGAGTTACACAAGATCAATAAATTAAGCCTAGTCCTTTGTAAAATTTGCTGGAAAATCGATTGGAATTAGTTTCGTTCACCGCACTGCTCTGTGAACGAAGATATGGCCGATTTTACCCGGTTCCCCTAATATTTTTGTGTTATTACTAGATTGCTTTGTTCAGTGTGACTCAAGATCAACAAAATAAAACTAGATTGCAGTACACGGATCTGGGCACGGATTTTTTTCCGTGTATATAATGAGGAGTTGGCAACACAACGTTTTGCTATCTATACAGTGCAATGCATTCGTTTAGCCGCACCAGGGTTTTTCTTGGTTTTAAATCAAATGAATGTTATGTCGTTGCATTTGTCAATCATTTTATTTACCTCTCCGAGCTATAAAAAGTAGCATGATTTCTTCAAAAATATTTCCTCTTATGAAGTAAAAATCAAAAAATCATAAGAACAAGGGTTGCCTTTGTTTAGCCGCACTTCAAGTCCTCTTCAGTAAAATCCAAGCATTTGCAAATTATTGTTGTTTCAGTACTGTGGTAGCTCCTCCTTTGGTCTTGATGACTTCAAAAATTCTCTTGGGCATCGAAGATACCAGCTTCTTGATAGTTTCTTGGTCGATTTGTTCCCAGCACTCCGTGATGCATGCCTTCAACTCATTCACGGTGTTGATTTGGCGTCCATTTGCGTAAACCTTCGATGGCAGAATGTTCCAAAGGTTTTCAATAGGGTTATAATCTGGACTACATGCTAGCCATTCAAGAACGGTGATTTCTTTCGACTCAAACCATGCTTTGGTCTGTCGCGACACATGGACTGAAGCATTATCTTGCTGGAAAATAAGCTCTTCGTTCAAATGATCTACCAAAAACGGCACCAACACTTCTTCCAAGAGGTTGCAGTAAGTAGTCGAGTTCATTTTTGTGGAGGAATCAGCAGATGAATAATTTGGAATCATAGGAAAATTCACCCCATACCATTACAGTTCCTCCTCCAAAATTTCTCTTGGATCGGGTTACTCCTTTATCCTTTAAATCGTGCCAATAATGACTGTAGCAGTCTGGGCCGTCGAGTTTAACCCTTATGTGTGTAGAATGTTGCTTGTTCTACCCTTGTGTGTAGAATGTTGCTCCTATTTTGATTTTGGATTCACTCTTCAGTTGTCAAAATGCCGTCCAAGCAAGAAGAGCAGCGTATCAAAATTTTGCTCGCGCATCGCGAAAATCCAAGCTACTCGCACGCAAAGTTGGCAAAATCGCTAAAGTTGCCAAATCAACCGTTACAAATGTAATTAAAGTGTTTGGGGAACGTTTGTCGACAGCCAGGAAGTCTGGATCGGGGAAATCGAAAACCGGAAGCCGCTGAGACGACAAAGAGAGTTGCCGGTAGTTTCAAGCGAAACCCTAACCTATCTCTCCGAGATGCCGCAAATAAGCTGGGTGTATCGTCTACAACCGTGCATCGAGCCAATAAACAAGCCGGACTATCGACTTACAAGAAGGTAGTGACTCCAAATCGCGATGATAAACAAAATACGACGGCCAAAGCGCGATCCCGGAGGCTGTACACGACGATGCTGACGAAGTTTGACTGCGTGGTAATGGACGACGGAAACCTACGTCAAAGCCGACTACAAGCAGCTTCCGGGACAGGAGTTTTATACGGCAAAAGGAAGAGGAAAGGTAGCAGATATTTTCAAGCACACGAAACTGTCAAAGTTCGCAAAGAAATATCTGGTTTGGCAAGCCATCTGTACCTGTGGCTTGAAAAGCAGCATTTTCATAGCTTCCGGGACTGTCAACCAAGAAATTTACGTGAAGAGTGTTTGAATAAACGTCTGCTGCCTTTCCTGAAGAAACACGGTTGTTCCGTACTGTTTTGGCCGGATTTGGCATCTTGCCATTACGATAAAAAGGCCATGGCGTGGTACGCCGCCAACAACGTGCAGGTGGTTCCCAAGGACAAGAACCCTCCCAACACGCCAGAGCTCCACCCAATTGAGAAATACTGGGCTATTGTCAAGCGGAACCTAAAGAAGACCAAAACAACGGCTAAGGACGAGCAGCAGTTCAAGGCAAATTGGCTTTCTGCGGCGAAGAAGGTGGACAAGGTGGCTGTACAAAATCTGATGGCAGGGGTCAAGCATAAGGCCCGGCAATTCGGATTTGGCAAAGCGGAAGCCTAACTGAATATTTTTCCTGAATTTTATACTAATTGAACTTGAAAAAGAAATTTAATTTGATTTTTTAAATAAACGATTTCACCGATTTACACGCGTTTTCCCTTGACCAAATTTTGACCGTATCACCCTTTATGTGATCGACAGGGTACCCGGGTACATTTTCATGTTTTACATTACGAATTTTCATAGTTTTTTTTAAACCAGGAAGCTGAAATTCAGTGACATCTAAATGATCGTTGGAAGGCAACTTTTTGCATTAAAACATTTCGTATAGTAGCAAGGGTGCCGAAGGGGGGGACTTTGATTTTTTTTACCCCTTAAGTGATCGACAGGGTACCCGGGTACCCACCAAATTTAAATGATTATAACTCTGGCTTTTATTGACCGATTTAAATTCTTTTGACACCGTTAGGTTCCAAAACTCATTTGCTTCAGGTACATTATCAGCAATAACCATTTCAATGCATCTGGTTCCCGTAAATCCGGGTTACCGGGGCTGGGTTCCGGTACGGAGATACAATATCGGAACATCTATTGAATTTGCAGCAATGTATGTCAGAATGTTTAGAATAATTCCTAGAAACTATTCATATCCTATTGTGGACCATACGTCAACTTGTTCCTGGAGCGACCATTCTGTAACAGGTTCTCGTGGGGCCTAGGGTGGCCATAAACACATTTAGAAAGAAAGTCGGGCAATATGGGTATCAAAATTCGTGGAATTTCTTCAGGAGGATACTTCTCAGCGTTTAGTGGCTATCTGGTGATTTTTCATCGGACCGGTTAGTCCGGAACAGGTTCCCGTGAGGCCTCGAGTGGCCAGGAACATTTTCAGTAGAAAACCCACGCAATATGGGTATCAAAATTCATGAAATTTTACCAGCAGGATATTTCTCAACGTTTTGAGGCTATCTGGTGATTTTTCCTCGGACCGGTTAGTCCGAAACAGGTTCCCGTGGGGCATCGAGTGGCCAGGAACATTTTCAGTAGAAAACCCAGGCAATATGGGTATCAAAATTCATGAAATTTTTCCAGCAGGATATTTCTCAACGTTTAGTGGCCATCTGATGATTTGTCCTCGAACCGGTCAATCCGGAACAGGTTCTTGTGGAGCGTCGAGTGGCCATGAACATTATTAGTAGAAAACCCTGGCAATATGGGTATCAAAATTCATGAAATTTCTCCAGTAGGCTATTTCTCAACCTTTTGTGACTATCTGACGATTTGTCCTAGGACCGGTCAATCCGGAGCAGATTCTCGTGGGGACTCGAGTGGCCATGAATATTTTCAGTAGAAAACCCTGGCAATATGGGTATCAAAATTCATGAAATTTCTCCAGTAGGATATTTCTCAACGTTTAGTGGCCATCTGATGATTTATCCTTGGACCTGTCAATCCGGAACAGGTTTCCGTGAGGTCTCGAGTGGTCATGAACATTTTTGATGGAAACCTTGACAATGTGGTTATCAAAATTCATGAAATATAGGATATATCTCAACGTTTTGTAGCCAGTTTTATTCATGGCCACTCGAGGCTTCACGGGAACCTGTTTCAAAATGACCTTTCCGAGGACAAAGTATCAGATGGTCACTGGTTAAATTTCATGAATTTTGAAGCCCATGTTGCCAGAGTTTCCTTCTAAACATGAACATGGCCAGTTGCGGCCATACGGAAAACTGTTCTGGAGAAACAGGCCCGAGGATAAATCATCCGATGGCCTCAAAACGTTGGGAACTATGCTACTGGAGAAATTTCATAAATATTGATACCCATATTGCCAGGGGGTTCTACTGAAAAAAGTCATGCCCACTCGAGCCCCCATTGGAATCTGTTTCGGATTCACAGGTCTGAGGACCAACCATCAGATTGCCACTAAACGTTGAGAAATAGCCTACTGTAGAAATTTCATGAATTTTGATAGCAATATTGCCAGGGGTTTCTACTGAAATTGTTCTTGGCCACTCGAGACCCCCTGGGAACTTGATTCGGAAAGACCGGTCCGAGGACAAATCATCCAAAAAACGTTGAGAAATATCCTCCTGGAGAAATTTCATGAATTTTGATACCCATATTGTCAGGGTTTTCTACTAAAAATGTTCATGGCCACTCGACGCTCCACAGGAACCTGTTCCGGATTGACCGGTTCGAGGACAAATCATCAGATGGCCACTAAACGTTGAGAAATATCCTACTGGAGAAATTTCATGAATTTTGATACCCATATTGCCAGGGTTTTTTACTAATAATGTTCATGGCCACTCGACGCCCCACGGGAACTTGTATCGGGATGAACGGTCCAAGGACAAATCATCAGATAACCACAAAACGTTGAGAAATATCCTACTGTAGAAATTCATGAATTTTGATACCCATATTGCCTGGGTTTTCTACTGAAAATATTCATGGCCACTCGAAGCCCCACGGGAACCTGTTACAGAATGGCCGTTGCAAGAACATGTCGGCATGTGGCTCACAATAGAATTTTAATTGTTTCTAGTAATTATACCAAAGATTTTGACTTCCATTCCAGGAAATTTAATAGAAGTTTCCAAACAGTGCCTCCGTACCGGACCACAGCTCCGGTAACCCGGATTTACGGGAAACAGATGAATTCAAACGGTCATTGCTGATAATTTCCTGAAAGCCAATGAGTTTTGAAATCTAACGGTGCCAAAAGAATTGAAATCGGTCAATAATAGCCACAGTTATAACCATTTGAATTCGGTGGGTACCCGGGTACCCTGTCGATCACTTAAAGGTGTTTTTTTTGTCGAACCATTTCTCATCAGAAAAATGAATTGGCGCCATTGCACACTGGGCCAGAATGAAAAATTAGCAGGAATAAATTATTTTCACTATGAAGCTGTAACTTTAGAACAAAACTGTCTTCAACAAAGTTGCAGCTTATAATTAGGGCTTTAATTTGAAATCAGTTTCAGTTAGGGTGGTCCTTGAATATATTGAAATAAAAATTCTATCTTTCCCATTTCTTGATATAAAGTAATATTGTGTTCAACAAAGTTGTTCCTTATTACATTTAAAACAACTTTGCTGCAAAAATCATAAGCGTAGGTCTTTTGTGTCAATAGTTATGATCATTTTTATGCTTAAGAGTAGGGTGGCCCTGAAAAAAATAGTATTTTTCGCCTAACTTTTTCATTTTAAGTTTGATGAAAACGGTTTCTTCAACAAATTTTTAGAACTCGTTTGAACACACATTTTGATGAAGAAATAACGTAATTTTATCCATCCAACGTGTATACGGCTGTGTTTGCATGTGTCTGGAACCAACGTAATCGTAAATTTAAACTTATGTCAGTTGAACTTAACTGCTTGGTTCCCGAAACAATAACTCAAAATTTTAGTTTCTTTAACCACCGTTAATAGTCAAATCAAACTAGATGTTTGTGCCCAATTCAACGTGAAATTCCTGTTAAATGAAACCAGAATATATTTGCGTTTAGGAAGCTTTTTTCTCAGTGCACCCTTAGTAAAGCGATATTTTTTTTCTTTGCTTCGGTGGCTTTCCATTGTGCTGAAAGTTTCAGAGCGTCATACATTGAGAAGTATAGTGCGCCATTTAAAAGTGAAGAAAGCTGCCTTTTTATTTATGTCTTGCTAGCTTTCGAATTTTTTTCAAGTGCTGAAAATTTCTGAATTGTTTTAATAACGATTAATAACGGTTTTAAGAATATTTAACCATTTGCTAGTACTCAAAGTCTGGAGTGTGTTTATGTTTGTGTGTATTATATGTTTATATGTCGGTCTTAAGCATAAAATTGGGTCTATTCATGAATGCAAGTTCGTCCCATTCGATCGATTGTTTATTAAATGCAGTTGTAGTACGGGTTTCTTCCTGATTTTATGATTTAAGGCATTGCCAGCTTCATTCACTTTACCCAACAGAAATTTTAACAAAACAATCTAAACCGAATATTTTTTGAAATACTAAGAGATTTTTACATTTCGTTTATTGGCCCTTTGATAATGAAAACAATAATTCACTTTGCACAGGTTTTGTTCCTTTGGTTTGTGGTTAGATGAGACATTTGGAGAATATATAATCGAAACTCATACATTTCCATTTTCCATTTTCATTTTCATCGATTTAAATTGAACACAATGCAAATATTAGTTCTCTATTGCAATATGGTGATTTAATCGTCATTGCCATCAACATTTAGGAAAAATCAAGAATTTTATTTTAAAAAGGACATACATTCATAGTACCATTTAACCCCAAATTCTTCTAAATTCACCTGAACATTTATATACAAAAGAGACCTCTTATCTTTACCATTCATATGCAATCGTATTTGTATCCCCGTTTTTCCCCCTTTAAAAAATAATGTAATTTGAAAAAGTCATAATTTTTGGACTAAAATCCCGATATCTTTTGAACGAATGGATAAAATTACGTTATTTCTTCATCAAAATGTGTGTTCAAACGAGTTCTAAAAATTTGTTGAAGAAACCGTTTTCATCAAACTTAAAATGAAAAAGTTAGGCGAAAAATACTATTTTTTTCAGGGCCACCCTACTCTTAAGCATAAAAATGATCATAACTATTGACACAAAAGACCTACGCTTATGATTTTTGCAGCAAAGTTGTTTTAAATGTAATAAGGAACAACTTTGTTGAACACAATATTACTTTATATCAAGAAATGGGAAAGATAGAATTTTTATTTCAATATATTCAAGGACCACCCTAACTGAAACTGATTTCAAATTAAAGCCCTAATTATAAGCTGCAACTTTGTTGAAGACAGTTTTGTTCTTAAGTTGCAGCTTCATAGTGAAAATAATTTATTCCTGCTAATTTTTCATTCTGGCCCAGTGTGCATTGGTCAGTCCAGGATATATGATTTTATGCGAATTATTGTCGGATTGCTTTGTGCTTTGGCGTAATACTGGGTTTAGGCTTTGGTTTTGTCCATTTGAATGTGTATCCGAACAACACATTCAAAACGCGGCTAAAGGTACTTTTGTGCACTGGAAGATCGAGTTTGGCAATAAAAAAGCTTCCTCTCGGATTTGTCCTTTTTGCCGAGCTGTTTGTTTCGAATTCCTCTTTGTTCACGGATTTTTTCGATAATTCCGAACAACCTTTTCGGATCTCTTGATTTTCTGGGTAAACTCACGATTACTGAGACCAGTTTCCGCCAGAACTCGGATTTGGACTTTTTGCACCTCGTTCAAGCGTTTTGCCTTTCCCGTACCTAGGCAAATTAACTTAAATGCAAAATACTACACAGTACACAACGTAAATACTTACTGAGGTGCAGAAACAGCATAGACTATTGAGCAAACAGCTTTCAAAGAAAATCGCGATAAAGATGACTGCGTCTAAACGTTTGCAACGCAGAGGCAACAGGAAATATGGCGATAAATCTTCTACGACAAGTAAACAACGCTAGAAAGCTGTTATTAGTGTGCGTAAGCAAGGCAATGGATCTCACTACTACATGCACACAATATTTGATTCAGTTGCACTGAAATAAAAAGATCACGGCAAAATTTTATAAATGCTGCTAAACGATTGCAACGCACTATTTTCGATACGTTGCAAAGGATGTGGCGATATGTTGCAACCTCCTCCTTTTTCCCTAATGAGTAACTTTTTATAGCCGTGTTTTTACGTTTTAAAAGCGGTGCATGCTATCCCAATATAATAGTGCATCATGTCCCCGTTTTGTGGTGCGTCTGTCGCTAATATTGGGCGATACATTCACTGAACATTAAATTTCGTTTATGCTACGAAATCGAAGGTAGAACTAACAAATCTATTCGTTGTTTTCTGCAACGAAACTGATTTGAACTTTTTAAGAAGCTTGGATTTCCCATAATAGAAATTACAACTTATGAAAACTGGTTAAAGTCACACCAAGGAACAGTTGAACCCCCAAAATTCATTTCAAATGACCACTTTCTTTTGCGTGTGTCAGCTCACGTATCGGCATCTGTGAGCACGGTACGGAGCATGTATGCTGCGCACTGCGTGTATGGCTGATCTCGTACCGCGCCATCGTCGGTCGTTCGTCACAGCAAGTAACGCGGTGTGGTGAGGCCCTATTTTGCCGCCCCAACCATGGCAGCCACATACGTATAACTGTTATGCCTTCTAGAACCGAGTTGATGAAGATTATTAGAGATAATTTGAGCTCCATCTTACTACCTGTTGATCCTCATTCATAATGTTTGCCACCGCCACCACTTCTCCTCATCATTTCAATGTTTTGCGGATAAGAAGGATGAGGAGCAGAAGGGTGTAAACCCACTGGGTGATGTTTTGTTTAGATCTCTGGTAGCTGATCGTGGTAGAGATGTGGTGCTGTTGCTTCTTGTTGATGGCGTTTGATGTTGATGATTGTCGAGGTGATGCTGAGATCTGGATGGATAGATAAAGACAGTTGCGGTTTTATGTAGTTGGTGTTGTTGGTGCTCAGCTTTTATCCCTGTCCAGACTCGTGTGGCTTTTTTCGACCATTGGTTTGATAAATGATTCCAAAAGGTGAAATGGAGAAAAAAAAAGAACAGTCCAATTATCCGGTTTTAAGCGCCAAATTAATATAACTGTTCGAATTCATGAATAAAATATGTGCGTGTGTGCTGTCGAACGGGTGGTAGGTGAAAAAAATCGAGACTTTCATTTATCGACTCCAATCGGGATGGAATTCTACGAACGAACACTCCCCATAATCCGAGTCCAACGTAAAATGCCATTCATAACGAAGAGCAGCTAGTTGGTCTGGAGTTATTTTTTTTATGAACGAATCCACCTCAGCCAGAAGGATGCTGCTGATAGCATGTGCCACCAATTGCCGGCCGACTAGTGTGCTCTCGCGTGAGTTCATTTGTGCAGTCGTTAACATATGATTTGGAATAACTGTGCCTGCTGTAGACTGAGATCACCGGGAAATTGGTCACCGATTGTTTCGTGATAGCATGGTGTTGGTCATTATCTTTTCGGGGAATGCAACGGTTTACTTGCAAGAGATTTCTATCGTGCCGTAACAGTTGCGATGAAATTTTCAACAGGAACGATCAGGTTGATTGGAGAGATTGCTAATTTTGAAATATTGCCTCAAACAGGTCTTATGTGTGGCGTTGTTTGGATAAAAAAATCAATTCTCAATCAGTATACCAGCAAGCATTTTTAACGGTCACTTTTATGTGAGGCTCATGAATTTCATATACTTAAATTGTGAATGTTTAAAGGAGCTGGTAGAAAGAGGATTTTGTTACCTCGTGTTTAGACTCATGTTGATAAAACGAAGGACGGAAAAGCAGTACTGGTTCAAGATTTTCCACATGCTCGAAATAACACTGTATTTAAATTTTTATGAGCATATGACCACACAATTTAACCTGTCCACTTAGTTCATTGAAGTTGCCCTTGCTAAAGTTTTGTCTTTTACGGTACTAGAGATTGGCAGACGTACATTCTCCCAAATTAAAAAAGGAGCTGAATGTTTAACATTATATCAAGTTACTGATCGATCCGTTTAAGAACGGATCGATCTCATGACAAAATGTTACACAAGTCAAAAGTGTGTTTATTTAGTCATCTTTAATCTTCTCAATAATATGTTTTGTTGAGATAAAGAGAGGATCAATCAGTATAACAATAAGAGCTCTCATACACACATTTCAGAATGGTGAGCGTTATTGAGATATCTCTGGTTTAGAGAAAAAGTGATTAAAGTTTTCATATAATTCCTACTTTCCTACTCTTCACCAAGCCCGAGCAACTGTAACTGTGTCAATTTTCGTATTTCTTCAAACGGTTTTGATCATAACATTCTTGACATGTTAACTTATAAAACACGTAACAATAAAATTGATTTTTCAAGTAAAAAACATTTGTTGGTATACCAAAAAAGTAGAGATTTTAAACGGAGGATTACAAACTTATAAATAAAGATATCCAACTATAATACTCGTAAGCTGGCTGATTTACGAATTATTTACAAATTTTACTACGAGTACTTGAGCTAACTAAGCTAACTAATATAAGTTATTAAGTAGTATGCGTATTAAAAGGTTAAACAAGATTATCAATACTTTTAAATTAACTATCATAGATCATCAGATCCAACTCGCATATACGCGTGAGAGGCTTCCCAAGAAACATTGCCAAAACCATACAGCCTTAATAAGTTTTATTAAAGTTTTATTAACGCCACTAGAAATCAATTGGGTTTTATTATGGTACCAAGAGGTGCCAATAGGTTTTATATTTTAATCAGGTTTATGAGATTTTACACAGCTTATTTGCAACGATCTTGGGACCTTGTCTTCTAAAATTCTTAAACCTCTATCAAAGGTTTTATTTTGACTTTATGAACTCGTAAAATACTGTTTTGAAATGTCGTTTTAGGACTCATTCATATAATCTTATTATGATCAGTTGAAAAAGCATTTGAAACCATTTTGCCTCCAGGAAATGCATTAAACGGTAAATTAGCATTGAGGGAAGTCACCAAATGACAAAATAGTTTTATAGTAGCCATTGCGAAGATAAATTTACTTTTTGGAATAACTGTGATTTCTTTCGATTGAAATATAAAAATCATTGAAATGTGGCAAAATATATATACCAAATATTAACCCAAATGCAAATAAACTGTAGATCAAAGAACAATTTCAGAATTCTTTAAGATAACCTAATTGAACCTTCATAGTTCAGGAAATACTTCATCAATTGATCGTATGTATTTGTTTCAATTTTTTTATCGTGCCAATATTCGCCTTACAATGCACTTATGATTTGGAGCATGATACGGTGTAAAAAACACAATTTGTTTTGGATATTTTGCATTCAAACAAAATTTCCCGCAACACTAGAATTTTGTTTTTAGATATTATTTATGGTTGAATCAGAAGAGTAGAGATTCGAACAAAGCAGAACAACAAAAACCATCCGCGATATCACAGTGAAGTTTGACAGCTGTTGCCATTGGGCCAAATGCTGGTTTTCATGGCAATCAATAGGTTTTATGGAGGTTCTCAAGTGGTCCAAACATCTTTCACCAAAACATTTTCAAAATCTTTATGGTCTTATAAATGTTTTATAAATTTGTTTTGATAACCATCTATAGCGTTGGCCAGTTTGTACTCATTTCGGAATTAATGATGTATAGAGGAGGTGTTGGTGGATAAAACAGTTTTGAATGTAGTTTTATCAACAAAACCGGGAGGCGTGCTATACGGCTGGAATAAAACTAAATATTTAACTTGGGTTTGTGTACACCACGTAGTGAGTTGCGTTTTCGTTATGCAGGTAGAATAAACAACGGGTGGTTTAGCAATTTTTACTGAAAATTGCATTTATTTCATCGTGCAATTAGTTGCAGTGCAATCATCTGAATTTTTTTTTTTTTTCGATGCTGGCCTTTGCATGGTGAGATCCATCTGATTGCAAATAATTTACAACAATCTACAATAAAAATCTATCATGGTGATGAGCGAACATCTCCTTCCAAATCATATTAGAAATGCAAAGTATGAGATTAAAAAAGACGACGATAGTTGTTCAGGCAAAAATATAAATAAATAGTATACCAAAATGAAATTTATAAATGTTTATACATAAAAATGAATTTCTGCCTCCCTGTCTGTCTGTCTAAACCTTATCGACTCGGAAACTACTGAACCGATTGACATGAAATTTAGTATGGAGGTGTTTTGGGGCTGAGGAGAAGATTATCATGATAGCTTGAGACCCCTCCCTTCTCTGAAAGGGGGGGGGGCTCCGATACAAATGAAACACTAATTTCTGCATAACTCAAGAACTAATCAAGCAAATCGAACCAAATTTGGCATGTGGAGGTTTTCTGTGGTGGTCCAAGACCCCTCTCCTCTCTATAAGGGGTGGGGGGGGGTGTTCTTCTACGAATGAAACTGACATTCCTGCTTAACTCGAGAATTAATAAAGCAAATGGAACCAAATTTGGCATTTGGGGATTTTGGAGCCAAGAAATGTTTCTATGGTGGTTCGAGTCCTCTTCCCTCTCCTACAAATAAAACACAAATTTCAACCAAAAATTTCTTGAATCCTTGGGCATAGTGTATCATTGTATTTGCCACACAATTATACTAATGCAAAAAATGGTGCCTGGCATCGAAAGCTTTGAATTAATAACTGCGGATGTGCATATAGAACACTAAGTTAAGAGCAAGCAATAAGCGAATTGCGAAAGCTATAAGTTATAAATTCTAAAGAAGAAGATCCATGAGCAGCTATCAAAAAAACATTGAAAACATTTGTAGATCTACCGTTTTATGAAGTTAAAAATAATGTTGTCCAATGTCCGTTAAGATAAACAACCTTTAATTTTGGAAAGTTAAAATTTTTCTCAAAAATCCGTCATGCCAAATGACCGTTGTGCCTAATGTCCTTTAGGCCAAACGACCTTATTCCAAGTATCCTTTTTCGAAATTAATTCATGCAACCTTTTTTGCATTAGATAATTTGAGAATTTCGATCAACTGTTCGTTTCAAAAACTACATTTCAAGCACGTTCCAAGCCACTATCATCATATTGGTTTTCGAAAACAAACTTTCACTTTACTCGTATAATCATTGATCGTACCAATCAATCAGCATAATGAAAACAGCTTAAGCTTTTTTCCCGTGTGAAATCCAATCACCCTCACAACCCTAGTGATCGTCTTATCAAATCTGTCACTCCCCCTCATGCATGGCAGCCAGGGCCGGAGAAATTGTTATTGATAAGAAATGGTGCCCGCATATCCCGCCGGTCCTTGGTTCGATTGATGATGCATTGGAATTTGTCTCCCCGATCCTCACTCCACCAATCATTCCCAAACCCGAACAAAGTGGAACTGTTGAACCTCATGTGTTGCCTCATCACGTGGGAAAATGTTGTACGGTAAACATTAGAGTTATGATACCCGGTTTTTATTGTTGTTTATTGCATGCCTACACACATCGTAGCAACCATTCGATATTCGTCCATTTAACGGGTGTGGGGGTGGGGGTGCTGGTAGCGAGGAAATCTATTCTGCTTTTCACCTTCCACTTCATCGGACCGCGCACACAATTTGTAGGTCGGCCCGATGATGATCGATCTCGCGTCTGCCTCTCTCTTTCTCTCTGTCTCGTCCATCCAAATCACTTACCATTATCGAGCGGAAAGGCTTACGGACGGGCAAATATTTGACGTGAATTAGTCTCATTCATTAAGCGGCTAGTGGGTGTTTTGCTGCATGATCGAAGAGTTTGGTGTTTTAATTTCCAATTCAGTATGATTGAATAATTACATGTTCTTGAAAAAAACTTGACAGAAGAATGTAACAATCACTGCATGATTTACGGTGTCACCAAATGTCAAGGCTGATTAGTCTTGAGGAGAGTTATGAAATATTGCGTTGTTGTCTGTGCTCCTAAATATTTGGAACTGCTCTGTCGATTGGCGATAAGCGATGGCACTTGTGGATGGGGTCATTGGCAATACCCGCCTATATTTTATGAGGGAATATGGGGTTCGACATGGGGAACAACTCACTGTCTAAGATGAAAAAGTTTGAATTTCACTTCACGCGCACTGTTAGGGCTGTTTGATTTAGCCGAAGATCACTTATCTTGAACGAAGGACATTAAGCTGAGATTTTATAAAGGAATAAAATTATTGTAAATTATATTAAAATTGAATTATCTTTTGAAACTTAGCAACCAGAGACACAATAGAATAACATAATTGCGATTCAGCATGGAGGTAAGTATAAAAGGAAGATTTTAAGACTGGAGCACTATAAGTCTAAATTTTAGTTTAGAATCTCAGTTTAAAATAAGTTATTTATTTGTGTCTTCTTCATCGCAATTATTATGTTAAAAAATTATGAGATTTTTAAGTATATGTCCATTGAAAGATCAACTCAAGATTTTTTTATTGAGAAAAGAAAAGAATCATGAGAAATGTAGTTAGCGAATTTAATTGAATGCTTTAGTTCATCGGAAGCAAGGTGTCAAATGAAATCATGAGTAGCGTGCACAGCAAAAAATAATAAAAACATCATATGATATATAACGTTTGCATGGTAAAAATATACCAATGTACAGCATTGCGTTCTAAAATTTTAAATTGAAAACCGTGCAAAATCCGAAGCATCGAAAAAACATTGAAAAATTCCTTTTTTTCATTGGTTCATACATTACTACATATTGCAAAAATAATAAATCACAGTGCACTAGTTTTCCAATTCATTATCTTACCAATTTACACGATCGTGTAAATATAAAGCTACTTTCATCGAAATGTATCGAATAGAACTACTGTTTTGCATATCTATCATTCTCCATCCTAGCACAGGAAACAAGAAAACGTTTATTTGCAACTGCAGTTTCTAAACTTCAAATCTGGTGTTTACACCTGGTTTTGTAATAAATAGTTAACGAAATATTATTTATCGTATCATTCAAATTGATTGAATTGCCGTCTAGGAATTTATCGTGCTTCAACTCGCGAGCAACTCTTTATAATCCGGTTTTACCCAGTAAAAAAAAATCTGCCCTTGTTAGGTTTATTGACTGAATTTTAAAGTGTTTCCATTATTTCCAATACCTGAACGTTCTGAACGAATATATAAGGTAATTTTGAACTAAACTAACCAGTTCCTAAGAATGCATTCAACTTACCTTCAATGTTGAAACAATAGTTTGGTGGTCCGTTTGTGGAAAGCGTTTGAGAGATGAAGGGAATAATTTATAACTTGCCGTTTTTTAACCATAACGATTTCACCATCTGCAAATAAATTCTCAGTTAGGGGAGAACAGTACAAAACGCACTGGTGGGGTAGGATGACCCACTCAATAAATATGCTGAAATCTTCAAAGCTAGAGCTTTAATGGAATGATAGTTTATCAATTTTTTAATAAAACAGCAAAACTGATAATTGTGTAGTACAACAAGGCACTAAATACACCAAAATATGATCAAAATTGATGAAATTGTCCCGACTGTACCTCATATATAAATAATAGAGTAAATCAAATAAGGTTTTACCACGTGTTAATATATATGGTTTATAATAAATTCACTTCACCTATATTGCACACCACAAAACTTCAGGATAGTAGCAAAACTTCATCATAATTCCACGTATTTTCAGAATATTCAGACAAAACCATGCAAAACCAAATCCGAGGCAGAACGCACCGTGGCGTTATGTATACGTCTACACGCTTAGAAAAAAATACCCACTGGAGCGGTTAAGTGTGGTAAACCAACATTGAGTATAAATTACTTACTTCTGGTAAAATTCTATCCAAAAGTAAGTAATTTGAACCCAATGGTAGATAAACACTATTATAACCAACGTGCTTTCCACACTTAACTACTCCTTTGGGTATTTTTTCCAAGCGTGTATATAATTAAGAGTTGGCATCATATCACAACGTTTTGCGCAACGTCTTTGTTCTATATCCATATGCTGCTTGAGTACCAAACAGAGCAAAGAAGACGTGGAGATATGTTTCAACATTACACTTCTAATGAGTAACTTTTTATAGCAGTGTTTTTTTTCTTTTTACAAGTGGTGCATCATATCGCAGTGTTGTGGCGCGTCTCACCCCAATGTTTGGGTGCATATTGAGCAATTAAACAGGCGTTTTACCCCGGTTTCGTTTTGGGATCAAATTGAAAAAGATTTAAAAAATCATGAATAATCATCGTTTTGAATTCAAATCACATTTGATCTACAATGAAAACATCGTAATGCACCATACTCAATAACCTATTCGTAAATTTCAGCTTCCATTCCCTAGTTATTCACGATGTTGCTTAAACGGTGCGTTTTGTACCATCCTCCCCTATCTTTTGTCTCTCCTGATAAATAAACTTGAATGTTAAACTCAAAAATGCGGTCATAAACGAGTCGTGTAGATTTGAATCCTCATGTGATTTTTAAATTATTCGCATGCTCCTTTTATGAGCATGAACCTAGATTGAAAATAACAAAATAATTTTAACCGTGTGGGCTAACAGCTTGATATTGACAATGTCTTATTCTCGATACGACCAAGTAAGCGATTGTGGATTTTTGGTGCGTTTGAATGATACCTACTAGTATTTTAGAATCATACGCTCTCAATTTTTCAAATTGTTTTTTTTTCTAGGTGAAGAGTAAGCGTAATAATGAAATTTGTCAGAAGCAGATAATTTCTCATCTACTACATGTAAGGCTCTAGGAGTGGACAGTAATTTATAGCTAGAACGAATAGAAATGAAGAGGAAGTTTATTGATAGTTCCGTATAGGGTAACGAAAGGCTTTGAAATTGAAAGATACAAGTTTGAAAACGAGCGGAGCGCATTTGAACGGTAGTATCCGATCGGGCATATAATCTTTCACCAAACTACCCAATGCAAGGGGGAGGATACCCTTGGGTAATGAGGTATTTCGAGGATTCACAAATTATTACCCGTGAACTGCAGAAGTTTGGAAATTGAAAAGGGACAAAAGTGACAGAAATTGCTTGAAAAAATTGTAAGGCCCTCTCGTCAGCCGTGCATTGAAACCTGTGCAATTAATTTTTGAAGCTTTAACTTTGAGAGATACTAATTCTCGATTGAATGATGGGAGAATAAGATATTCATAGAGGTATCGGGATATTAAGTCAGCCTTGCTTCTTCATGCGACCTAACTATGTATCAAATATGTCCTAAATTCAGCAAAAATCGACAAACGATGAAACGTTGAACGATTTATTTTATAGCTGTTCAGACTTTATTCACCAATGTATAGATATAAGGTATGCGCACAGTAAAATCCAGCCTAAGAAAAACTCGCCGTTTAACATTATTTATATTTAGGGTATGTGTCCCTTGACTCAGCCTATTATGCAACCATCGATTACGTTTTTGATTATAACTCTTAAAGTTTTCAAGCTTAAGGCAAGATTCAACTAGTTATGCACTTGCTAAGATAAATTTGATAAGACATTTGGTAGTATGTATCATGAAAAGTTACACAACTCTTTTTATAAAGTCAGAAACATTCAAGGGATATGGATTTAAGGTCGGTCTATAGGCATCAAATTGGGTTATGGATACAACTTCGTCCCATTCGATGAATTTATTACTAAATGCAGTCTTTATACGATGTTTTCTTCTTATTCTATGACTTAAGGTATTGCCAGCTGTATTCGCTTTACTTAACACAAAATTTCACAAAATAAACCATAGTAAAACTGCTTTGAAACACATAAGTGATGTGCATATATGATTTACTAGTCATTCAATAATGAAAACATTATAAATCACTATACAACGACTTAGTTCATTCGGTTTGTGATTAGATGAGCCACATGAATATAAGCAACCGCAAACACATGCATTTCCACTTGAGATTTTAACAATAACAACCTTTTCATTACGTTATTGATACAACAGGCCATAGTTGGAAACATGCAAAAAAATATGTCTCCAACATTGGGTCTATGATTTTCTTGTTAAATTATTGTTGTTTTACTTGCTTTATCGATTCAATTAATCCAAATTTAGATCATTTGAAGAACATGTATATCATCTGTTCAGCTTAACCAGTGAAATCATAATGCCCAAAAAGTTCAAAAAATCGAAAATTACGTGGAAGTGAAAAACTATAAGTTGATTAATGTTGTCTCAGTTGCTTCGGATTACATCGATTATCTTAACAGCAACATGATTTTGTTGATTATTGCTATATTAATGACACATTTGGTACACAGGCCGAATGAAGGAACTAGGCTAACAATACATCCCCTTACCCTATTTATAAATACGAGAAGAAATCATCGCAACAAAGAATTAATTTATAACTCATTTACATCAAAATATTATTATTCGGATTTGTTATATCCGTATGCGGATGCATCCATTAAGTTCCGCAAAGTGTTCTCAGTCACCTTTCTGGAAGCATTTTTCCACTTTTTAGCAAAATCTGTCTCATTATTTGCCTCTCTTTTTGATTTCCCACCTGTTTAGCCACATCCTGGATGCAAAGGTTCGGATTTTGCTTAATCAGCCAAAGCACTTCATCCCGCTGGATTTGAAGTTGTCGTTTCACTTGCCGCCAGATTCTGATTTCAGATCGACAGTCAACCGATCCCGGAAGTATTTCAAAACGCTATATACGATTGAACAAGGGACTCCGAGTGTCATGATCCGACATAGACGGATTTTCCAAGCTTCGCCGACTTGAGAACCTCATCGATATTCAGCCGCTCCATCTCCTCTAACGATCGCTTCAAGTAGTAGGCCGACGCTAGATCCGGCCAGAACACCGCGTCTTCACCCTTATGGTATTTCTTGATGAACGACACAACTTCCGGTAGGCATTTCGTACTATAAATTTTCCCATTCACTGCCAGTTCAGAGCGAAAGAACAGCGGCTTTGACATCCCCTTCTCGCTGATTGTCAGCCACAGCAGCACCTTCTTGGGGAATTTGGTGTGTGAAATGAACTTCACCTCGGAGCTCACTTCCATCGTAAAAGAAGTAAAATACAAAGTGCCATGCCAGTCGTTGCTATTCAGAATAAAATAGGTCTCAATCACCACCGCCACGTCGCGATTCGCTGGGAAAATCGAGTTGATCATCTTATTCAGCCGCTGCCGCTGCGTCCTTGCCTGCGGCTCCGATACCAGTGGACGCGACCTCTGCTTCCTGACATGTATGTTCATGATCGCCAGGTACTTTTTCACTTTTTGGCCGGTTGAACGGACCTCTCGGCCAAGCGCACGCAGCGCTGTAGCCACTTTTCCCTCGGTCTTCCTCTTCAGCATCCTTTGGAGCTTCTTGTCGCTCAGGGTCGTTGGCCGTCCAAAACCGGGCTTTCTTCCGATGCTCTGATTGTTGTCTACTAGTGCTAAGATATTGTAGATGTCGGAGCTTCACTGTTTTTGCCATCACGGTTAGAGTTCGACGGATAGAGCTGTCAAATTTGTCTGCTGACTTATGGGTTACTATGATTGATGCTGCATGGGTAGTTTTGTCAGTGTGGGTGAATATAAACTCATGAAAATCGGCAATTTGTGTCCATCTTATCGATCTTATCTTTGCAACGTCAAGTATCTGTCAGTATTGGAAACAATTCATCGGGCTATTTTTCAAACCATTCCGGAGTTCCCCAAGGAAGCACCCCGGGACCATTGCTGATCTCGCTTTTCATAATCGATGTATCCCTCATAGTGCTTAATGGAGGTTTTCTGTTGTTGTTTGCAGATGACCTTAAAATTTATTTAGTTGTTCGAACCCTACAGTAATTGGTGTGGGCAAAATAGATGGTTCTGAGCATCTCAAAATGTTGCGTAATAAGTTTTGGTTGAACGAATAATTCTATCTAGTTTGATTATAGTATTGCTGGAGACTTCAACGGGTTGATCATGTTAAAGACCTCGGAGTTGTATTGGACGAAAAACTAAACTTTACTCGCCACTTCTCAGGTACCATTGATAAAGCCAATCGCCAGCTTGGGTTCATGTTTAAAATCTCCAATGAGTTTCGTGATCCGCTGTGTTTCAAATCTCTTTACTGCTCGCTGGTACGCTCTATTCTTGAGTTTGCATCTGCTGTATGGAACCCCTACCAGGCTGTATGGAGTGCGCGGTTTGAAGCTTTCCAACGCAGATTTGCGCCACCTTCCATAGAGTGACCCGTTAAACTTGCCTGCTTACGCCGATCGCTGTCGCCCGCTAGGGCTGGATACCCTGGCTAAACGAAGGAATGTCGCGCAATCTGTATTCGTTGCCAAGCTTCTCTTATCTGAATATGATGTTCTTGAGTTGCTGTTGAAAATCAGTCTATATGCTCCTGCCCAAATCCTTCGACCGAGAGCGTAGCTTCACGAAGAATTACAAGCAAATAATCATGCTGCAAATAGTTCCATTGTCGCCGTGATCCGTCGGTTCAACGTAGAATCCGACGAATTTGATTTGAACATGTCCGCCTCAAGATTTCGTCACCGCTTGCTGAACCGTTTGTAACGTTGACTTTTATTAGATTTAAGTACTTCATGTAGACCACAAAGTCCGATGGATCAAAGACAAATACACATTTTTTTAAATGCAAATGTGAGATCTCTGCAACGTTGGATTTCAAAATGAGACTGACATGCGACTACTTTGCTTTATGGGATAATCTGACTTGATGTTGTTTTACAAAGTTGCTTATTTCATCTAATGATATGATAGCATGTATCACTTGAAAATGGATAGAAACTTGTCAGAAATTCATATGATATGCTGTTACAGCGGGAACAGTCTTCAAATCTGTGGATCATTCGTATCTGAAAGTTATTGCTTTTCAACATTCAATAATTATCATGTAAGTACAGCTAGCAGATAGCAGCTTGAATGACCGGAATCTAAAGCTTGGTTTTTCTATAGTAGGTAATATATAGTATATATTTTCTGAGCTTCAGTACATCATGAGTTAAAAAATAAAAGATCAAAAAAATTTTGTGCATACTATCAGGTAATTGTTTAAAATTGATCAAGCTGGGTGGAGTTGAAACAAAATTAAGAGCCACGCTAATATAAGTAGAACTCTGCTTTTCACATGCCACAATCCAAACTCATCAAAATTCCATCCGATGCATACGTTGTTAATGTTCTGGCCCATTTAGTACTGCTTTCCCCTACGTTCCTATTAACTGGTGGCGGCGGCGGTGGTGGTGTAGTTCAAGGCTAATCATTAACCCACTCGGATGAACGTCAATGGCGGGTGTTCAGAGATAATTCGGGGATTTTACGACGAATGGTGAATAAAGTTGTTGATTGTGACGAGACACAAGGATGTATAGATGTGTTGTCAGTAGCGTCCATCGTCGTCATCTGAAGATTTTGAGTAGTTAAATAAACGTGGTTTGACATATTGGTTGTGTACACAACAAACTTTTTCAAGGAATGAAAAGTCATAGAAATTGGAAAACTAGGAAAATTTAAATTACCACTTCACTTGATCATTTTTTCTAAAGAAACAAAAAACTTGAACACTCTTTTAAACTGTCACTAGTAAACACGAACAAATGCCGTTAAATTCCTCTATAGAAAGCTAAACTTTTGACAGATAGGCCTATTGTTTTTTAAAAAGGAGAAGTGGAACTCATAGAACTAAGTTGGTTGCAAAATGTTGTTGGGCTGAATTCTGGACATTTCTGTGGTCTTATATTATTGAATTTTATTTTCTATCATACTGCGCAGTATTGTAGCCCAGTGGAGTCATGATTAGTAGACAACTCAAAAGAACCGTTAGTTGTACCAGTTCTGACGAAACTCGATGGACGTCTCTTGATCGATGATGAAACATATGCCAAAATCGATTTCAAACAAATCCCAGAGCTCAAGATCTAGTTGTTGTGACGGATAAAACAATGAGCTCAGAAGTGTACTAAATGGGATGCCTCAACAATAGGATTTTACCTTCGCTAAGTTTCGTGTTTTGGCAAAATCTCGCCAGCTGCAATGAAGTGCTACAGAAGTTCAACAATAATGGCGGTTCAACAATAAGAAAATTACTGGGCGATAGTCAAGCGGAAACTGAAGACGAAAGGAATCGGCCAGATAAAGAATAATTTGAATCAGCTAGCCCAAACATGACAGAAGAAGATGTGCGCCGGCTGATGACTGGCATCAACAGAAAAGCGCTAGAATTTATTTGAAATGACGATAACGATTAACTTCAGTCATTTTCATATCATTAGTTATAAGTTATCACTTGTTATAAATAAAATAATATTACCTTAATTTCATTCTCAGAAAGTTTTTCGATTGAAAGAATTTTTTAAGAAAAACACGTGATTTGAAAACCTCTTTCTGAATGATCTAGTCGTTATGTTGATAACTATTTAGATAGCTTTAGATAACTAATAGATAGAAAGAAGAAGCAATCAGGGTTGCACTTGAGGTGAAGGCAGTTAACGTGCGTGGTAGATTTGAGATACGGAATTGGCATTCAAGCTCAACTGCACTTCTGGAACGGTTTAAGGAGCCGATACATAACCAATCGATAGTGATAACCATCGACACGATAAATCATGTGCAGCGAATTCTGGACCTTTTCTGGTTACTTCGTGAGAAGCTGTTTGCTAAAAGTGGTATTCGTACCTCGTTTGGAACTGAAGGGTGCACTATTAATAGCCAGACTGGCAAAGGTAGTCGGAGATTAACATGTTTTTTTCTATAAACCAGAGGCAACTTTGCAGAGCTCCACAGGGCAAGATTCGTGACGTACCAGCACCAAAGTCGTACGGATAGAATTGATCTCTTTAGGAATGGCCGTTCAAAAGTCTTGCGATCACCTGGAAGCGGCAGGCCAAGTGGCCCACTTGTGTAACCCAATCTTATTGCAGGAGCTGGTAGAAAAAAATCCTGCGCAGGAACGCCTGAACTAGAATTTGTACAAACGCCAGTTTTTGGCGGTTGATATACGTATATTTGTGGCCCACTTAATGGCTGCAGCATAAGACGTCACGATGCTTTTGGAATGCAAGCAATTGCGATTGTATTAAAGTGAGCGTGTGAATGAGTAGAACTTTCTCAATGCTCATTCACGGCCGTCTAAACCAAACAACTAGCCAAGCAAAAAATAAGAATTAAATAAATTACTTCGTTCGAACATACTTTAACCCATCGACATGTTGTCTCTGAAATTTCATTCTTCCGTTAGCTCTACTCCCGTCAGTGTGATGATTGACAGTCGATGAACTTTTTGTCTGATACCCGTTGATATGTTATGCCAACCGGGGGGTCGCTTAGAGCATATTAACAGTGCTGTCAGTATAAGCAGTATCCCCCGACCCGTAACGTTCTTTAGGTTATGATACCGTATCAAGGTTTCTACCAGCTTGCACGTTCGGCACTACCCGCTTTGAGATAGGACGCCGGAAAACTCCACCCGTTGTTTGCACTAACGCTTAACCGATACGTCCAACGCTCTGGTCCAATTTGTCTGGTCAAGTTCCAATTTGTACGGGTTACCTTCGCCGACTCAGCCCATGATTTTAGGGAGGTTGCACAGCTCCGTTTGAATTTAGTAAGATCACGTGATGCAATTTGTCAGAAAAAGATAATTTCCCATCAACATGAGAGGCTCTAGGAGTGAACAGTAATTTTTTGCTAGAACGAAGAGAAATTAAGAGGAAGTATTGATCGCTCCATTAGAGTACGGCAGGCTGTGAAATTCAAAGATGCCAGTTGAAAACTAGTGGAAGAGCATTTGAACACTTTCCCTTAATCATAAAAAAAATTAAAAACTAACATTCTTCTTTTTTCCTTTGTTCGGGACATAAACCACTGCGACCAGTAATTTGATCTATTGTAGTACACTGATAGGCAAAATAAAGTGCCCACCTCATCGTTTTTTCAATTTCTCTCATTTACTTGGTTCAAAATAAAGTAAACACACTGTATTTTTTTATTATCTTAATTTTTATATTCTTTTTAAGTTTCACTTATGGAATACTGCAAAGAAACTAAATTTTACTTAAAGAAAAAAAAATCAATTTGTGTTGAAAAAAAAACAGTGACAAAATAAAGTGCCCACTTCATTTAGGCTACAGAAAACTTACATTAAAGTAAAATGAAAGCATTTCATTAATTGATGTGTCCTCCTTTGGCCTTCAGGACCTCCTGCAGGCGCTTCGACATGCTCTCGACCAGGTTCTTTAGGTGCTGTGGATCTAGCTCTTCCCAGGCGCGCTCCAGGGCTTCAAAATAGTTATTTTTATTGGTAACACCAGTTTCGTCAACCCTGGCATCGAGAATCGCCCACAAATTCTCGATGGGATTGAGGTCCGGGCTTTGTGGAGGCCATTACAGCGGTTTGATCCGAAAAGACCGGAAGAAAGACTTGGTCTTCTTGGCAGTATGCTTCGGGTCGTTGTCCTGCTGGAATACGAACTTATCTTCAAGGCCCGTCTGGATCAGCGAAACCTCCAGATTTTCTCGCAGGATGTTGATGTAAGAATCTGCCGTCATGCTTCCCACTCCACCCCACGAAAAACACCCCCAGACCATCACATTTCCTCCTCCATGCTTCATCGTGCCTTGGATGTGGTGCTCCTGAAGCTCCTCTCCCGATCTGCACCAAACACGAACCCGCCGCTTTCGGTTAAACAGCGCGAATTTTGATTCGTCCGCCCAGAGAACCGTTTTCCAGAACTTTAGGGGCTTATCAGCATGCTCTTTAGCAAACTTAAGCCGTTTGGCTTTGTTTGCCTTGCTGATAAATGGGCGCTTCCGGGCAAGTTTGCTATTCAACCCCTGTGCTACGAGACGGTGACGAACAGTTCGACCGGAAACTGATAACTGAAGGGTTTCCTGGATCTCGCGAACAGTTACCTTCGGGTTCTTCTTGACTTCGCGCATGATCTTGGTGTCCGATCTCGCATCCTTTTTCCGCTTCCTGCCTCTGCCAGGGCGATCCACCACTGATCCAAACGTTTTAAGCTTCAGAAGAATTTTGCCAACCGCTGCCTTACTGATACTGTACTTCTTAGCGACAGCCCGGTGCGATTCACCGTTTTGCACATCACGAACGACCAATTTTTGGATACACAAGGGAATTGCTTTCGAAAGCACTGCGTTCTCCATTTTTTTCAATTGAATCAAATGCGATCACGTATACAAATGCACCAGGTTGAGCCGTTTGCTTCAAAACATGTCAAAATATCAAAACATAAACAATCGAGTGGTCTGCCAATGGAAACTTATCGAAAACATTTCGATTTTTGAAGTGGGCACTTTATTTTGTCACTGTTTATTTTTTCAACACAAATTGATTTTTTTTTCTTTAAGTAAAACTCCTTTTTTTCAGTATTCCATAAGTGAAACTGAAAAAGAATATAAAAAATAAAATAAGAAAACAAACTACACTGTGTTTACTTTAATTTGAACCAAGTAAATGAGAGAAATTGAAAAAACGAAGAGGTGGGCACTTTATTTTGCCTATCAGTGTATATCCCGTATCTTTTGTTTAGTGCATGTCGATTTACCTCATCACTATTGAGAAATGATAAAGTATTCGGAGTTGTTACAGTTGTTTATTGTTTGTTTTGTTGACAATGAATCGAATTTTATTGAAAGTTTCCGCTATTTGAACCCTTTGAGGAGTGAGAGCACTCTTCAAAGGCGCGCCCCTTTATCAGTCAAAATCACATTCATTGCAAAGAAAACAAACTATGACTCCGATACTGACCATGCATCAGAACACTAGTCATAACTAATTCAAACTATAGAACATCAAATAGACAATGAGAATTCACATAAATGAAGACTAAACATGTTTTACTTATTCTAAGCTCATCCTCGCACAATTGCAAAACGAGTATTGTCACTTTGCATAAGACATAAAATTTATTAAGGACTAAGATATGTTCCTTTGACTACAAAAAACTAATATGTTCCCTAGTTTGAATTAATTCGGACTAGGGTTCGGTGGTAGATCTGATACCCAGTAACGTACCACGAAAAGGTGATCTACCAACGTTACGGGTAAATATTCCTTTTAATCATTCATTTACTATTTCACAGACAAAGAATATGTTAAGAGTTCAATAGGATTCTTGTTGTGTAGATAAATAATTTTCCGTTGATGGCATTATTCATACTGATATGAGATTTATTTCACCTTATTGTAAGCTTAAATGTTCGTTGCCATTTTCCTAAAGGGTGTCCCACATCAAATTGCATCACGGAAAAAAAAGCTGTTGAAATTTACCTAGTGGACCGATCCTTTTCAATCTTTCAGACAATAAAATGTAACTCATAAGCTGTTCGCATATTTATTCTTTTAGACTTCAATACCATAGCCGTACGCTAGCCCTTAACGATTAACTCCACTCATTAGGTTCTGTACAATATCTAGCTGCAGCTTCTTCTGTATGGAAACTCACCAATTTCTTCATGTCTTCCTCAGACTTGACCTCCTTTGGATGCTTCCGTAGAGCCTGTTTAATAATAGCCCACTATTTTTAGACGGGCTTTAGTTCTATTGCGTTGGGGGGAGGGGGTTCATTTCCTTGGGTACGTAAGTGACCCGTTGACTTTGTACCAATCCAGGAACACATTTGAATAGTGGCACGAAACTGGCTCTCGCCTGAAGATCTCGGGTTGCTGCAACAGAGGAAACAGACGCTTCTGTAGACACTCCTTGGGGTAGATCTTCCCGTGTAGTCGAAAATAACGCACTCGGATTGTCACAAGAGCAGACCGCTTGCCAAATCATGTATTTCGTGGCAAACTTTGAAAATTTCTGCTTCCTTACTTCCTCCGGAAAATCAAACTTGTGCTGGGCGGTGAAGAACAGTATTGATGATGGTGCAGCCACTTACCCATACAAAGGTTGGACCTAGACGATTTATTTATTAGATAGTTTATTTAAAAGCAATTCAACCAATTATGCAAAAAAAAACGAACTGATTTCATCTACAGATGTAAACTTCTTCAAAAACTGTACATTTGCTTTACAGCGATATAATTGTGAAAAGCTGTTGAAATCAACCACAAATGTTCGCAAGTATTCCCAGCGATCAGGAAATCCTATTACAATTCAAATCACAGAATCCCGTATAAAGACATTATCAAAAGACAAGCCAATATCCGATCCTAGCCGCTACAGAGCCAATGCAGTTCCAACACTAATGGTTTTGGCTGACCAAGGACCCCAACCAGGGAAATCGAGAAAATTTCCAAACCGAAAAAATCCTGGACCCGCCCTAGTCAAACTTTTACGTTCAACCACAACAGAATTGGCAATGAATTCCCCGACAATCAGCCAAACACCGCACTACTATTTCATGGTATCTTCTCAAGCATAAGAAGCCAATTTTTTTTTCATGAATTCAAAAAGAAGTCCTTTATACCTATATACCGCGCGCGAGGCTCAAATTTTTAAGACTACTTTCTTTAATTTTTTTTAACTACAACAACATGAAACAAATTTCCATCATCATCACCGTGACGAACAAAATAGTTTGTAGTATTGATAAAAGTGAGAAAAAAAAGTATGAAAAAAGAAAATAGCCAACTCATTGTATTTCGGTTGTAAAGAACTTCGTCAAAATACAATTGTCATTAAAAAAAAAAAAGAAATAAAATAACCGTACAAGAAATAGCCTGTACAAAATAATCCATTTTATATCAGTAAAACATCGTCAGTTACAATGTACATAAATGATTTCAAAAAATTGCTTACTGTTTAGCATACAGTTTTAACGTGTGAAATACACAGTCTTTTAAATTCTGAAAGTGTTGGCGCACGTTTAATGTGTCTTGGCATCGAATTGAAAACATTTATTCCTTTAAATATAATGAGTTTTGTGAGGCACATGTCAAGATATTCGGTGTTCTTATTTCATACGCGTTTCTAGTATTATATATATATATGAATATCACTTCCTCTTTCAATTCGATCACACAAATATCGTGGCAGCAAACCATTAACTACTTTAAAAATGAACAACTTAGTCAAATATACAATACTCTGCTTAACCGATAACCATTGCAACGCGTCTAACAGTCGAGGAAGTGAATCTGTTACATCTCAAAATCAAACGCATTATTTTATTCTGCAAACGCTGTAGCCTCAGTATTTGTGTTTGATTGGCCAAAAATAATATGGAAGGGCAAAAGTCCAAATGAGGAGAGATGATTGATTTGTATAGCTGTATTTTAATGCAAGTAGTTAAATCGTTTTTCAATCGGCATAGAAAACCATACTTATTCACAATTTTCTTGATGACATTGTCAATGTGAGCGTTGAACTTTAGCTTGTCATCAATAATCACGCCAAGATATTTAATCTCCCGGACGCGATCAACTGCCTCATCATCAATCGTAACTGAGACATCCTCATTTACTCGATTCTGCGAAATTACCATACAATTAGTTTTGCTTATATTCAATTTTAATTGCTTACATTTCAACCATCTACTTAGAAAACGCAAATCTTCGTTCAAATGGGAAACGGCTTCATTTAAATCCTTAGCTGCAATGAATAACACTGTATCATCTGCAAACAGATTAATGTCAAAAAATTAATATACATAATAAACAAAAGGGGCCCCAATATATTTGCCTGGGGCACTCCCAGGTCATTCCCCACGGGACTAGAAACAGAATCATTAAAAACAGTCCGTTGAGTTCTGTCAGACAAATAGCTTTCAAACCATCTATATGCAGTACTCGAAATTCCAAAGCGCTTTACTGTTTTGAACAACAAAGGCCTAGAAATTGTTTCAAAAGCGCGTATCAGATCCAAAAAACAGCCACAATCGTATCTTTACTCTCTAATTATTTTTCCATTTAGTTAATACTAAATTCAACGCGGTTTCACAAGAATGGTCTTCCCGGTAGCCAGATTGTTCCGGTATCAACAAAGAATTACTATTTAAACATTCCAGCAATTGGCCTTTCATAACAAGTTCTAAAATTTTCTCTAATGTGTGCAGCATATTGATAGGACGAGACTCTTCGGCTTTAATCTCCAGCAACTTTTTGAATCGGAACAGCCAACGATTCTTTCCTCACTTCAGGCACGTGCCCAGTTTGTAATGATTCATTATTAAGATGCGACCAATGACTTGAACGCAATATTGAATAACTCTAGCATTAATATTGTCTACTCCAGCCGATTTTCCTAATGAAAAGCAAATATTTCTAAGTTCATCTATTGTGATGGGGTGAAAACCTTCAAATCTGGATAGATCGCTCTTTTGACCAATTGTTCAATCTTGTTGCTGGAACAGACTCTAGCTTCCGTGTTACAATGGGTGGTAGTGCATATCATTCATCGTACATATCTATGGTGTAGTTGGCACCACTTTGGTGAGTTTACACGCTTGGCAGTCTTTTGCTACTCGAAGAACTACCGATCACAAGCACGGTTTGAAAGCTGTCTCCTTTACTGAATGATCTTGGAATTAGTGGGCGCGGGTTGACAGTCGCAACAACGTCTTGCAGCTCAATGTCAAACCTTCACAGTAGAACTCTCTAACTGATAATGATGGGCTGTGCAGCGTCGTCATTTAATGTTGTGTGTTGTTGGTTTGCTTGTAAAAACTTGTAAAAATAAAATCTATTGGAAAGTGAGAAGAAAGATTAGTAATATCCATTTGATTCCAACTACCTGTATTGCTTATCTTGACAGATTCGCGTATTTCGTCTACAATAGGCAGACTTCTTCAGTGTCGTGTACTTGACAGGTATTGCATTAAATAGCTCACACTTGCCAGGATTCAAATATCTTTTCTAAAATTTGTAACTTAGATTCTTCCTTTGCCTTTTTTTAAGCAGGGAATATTTTGTGGACAAATGCTTCAGAATTATGTCGATAAAAATCTTCACAAGTTGCAGCGGTACGGGAACCTGGTGGCACCATGGACTATCAGATAATGAAATCGCACAAACATACGCTGCTGCTCGCTGTACCGTTCGAAGAATTCGTTTGCGAGCAGGATATCGTTCTTATTAAGCAAGCAACCAAACAGTACGTTGAAGCAAAGTTTCGTCACCAAAACTCGAGCTCGGAAATTGTACCAGCAGGTTTTGACGAAGTACCAAGGATGCCTGCTCATCGACGATGAAATCTACGTCAAAATAGATTTCGGACAGCTTCCTGGCCAAAAATTCTACATGGCAACGGCACGAGGAGATTAAGTTTGCTTTTATGGACAAATTTGCAAAAAAAAAAAACTAATGATTTGGCAAGGGATATGCAGCTGCGGAGCAAAGATCAAAGTGTTCGTGACGAATAAGACTCGAAGCTGTACCAGGAAGAATGTCTCAAAAACCGCGTAATACCTTTCATTTAAGCCCATAAAGGTCCCGTGAGGTTTTGGCCAGATTTGGCGAGTTGCCACTACAGCCGGGAAGTCATCCAGTGGTACCGTGATAATAACGTCCACCTAACTGCCCGCAGTTCCGGCCCATCGAGATATTTTGAGCAATAATGAAGCGGAAGCTTAAGAAAAGTGGAAAACGGCTCGGGACGCGACTCAAATAACCAAGCTGTGGAACAAATGTGCCAAGGAAGTTGACTCCTGGAGTGTGCAGCGTTTGATGGGAGGAATAAAGAAGAAAGTGCGAATTTTCATTAGAAACGAAGAAAAATGATTTTTATTGATATTTTTTCCATTAAAGTACAGTAAGTCCGGTACCGAGATACAGACGATTTTATTATTCCGGATTCTAAATGGACATAGCTTTATCCATTCATTTTTCTCAATTTGGCATGATACTTGGACAAAACCATTTATTTTTGAGAGTTTCAACGTGAGTTTTGAATTTGCACACGCCCAATCCTAATATCAGGCTGAACAACGTTTTTTTCATAAACATCTGACGAAAACATTTGAATACATCCATTTGAATACATCAGCTGATCCGTTGATTTATGAAAAATAGAAAAACAAAATGTTTCTATCAATATTTTCAACTGACTGAATCTATTGGCAAAAATTACACCTCTTGCTTCAATTGTATCGTTCATGATTAACTACTCAGGCAGAATTTAATATTTGTATTTGAATTTTTTAAGATTCCTTTGATTGTCAGCATAATAAAATAAAATATGATTACGGATTTGATAGCAACAGAATGAAAAGTTTTGATTGTATTAAAAAAGTTAGACATTGAACAGACACGACAAAATATTGCAACAACTTTTGGTATAACTAGGATAAATCTTCTAAGCATGGTATTTTGTTTAGTATGAATTTAGCTTTTCATATTTATGTATGAGCAGAGCATAGAATTTTAAGGCCCATTTACCATTAATCCACCGTCAACTAATGAATGAAGAGCAAACCGTGCCATGAGACGGCCACTCTCGTTTCGATGGGAGTAACTTCAATTTGCAATTCGTCTTCCTTCACTGTTTTGTCTTGAACACATCCAATCGCCCAAGCACTGTCGGATGCTGGAAAGGTTTTTTTTTCGCTCTCTATCAACCTGTCCAACAGAGCTCGATTGCGTGCTGAAAATATGTGTGGAAAAGAGGTAATGGTGGAAAATTATCATGTTTGCCGACTGGTAATGCGGCACTGGCGAGCTGGTTGCTCTGAATGAACCACAGAGCACAGGGATCGTCTCTGCCTCCGCACATACGATTGCAAGGCTTGCAATTTCATTCATAAAGATTCCAGTTTTTCATTAAGTTACTAGTAGGCTCTAATGAAACCGAGAGCGGACCTACCTTCGATTGCAAGGGCGTTTGCAGCAAGTGATAAAAAATGGCAAACACATGAAGTGGGATCGTCCCGAAAGAATAACAAAAAATAAAGAACCGCCACAACATGAACTAATTCAAATGGCTGGTTTGTGGCATACCACGTAATCTCAGGGCAGGAAGAAGGTGTATGCAACTCAGCGACTGCAGCGTTCCCACGATTCTTTGCGCAATCGTAATCTAGTGGATGGAGTTTACTTAGCCTACCGATTTGCGCACATGAAGAGGGTACGAAGTAAATGGACAAGGAGCTGCTGAACAATCCTTCCGTTTGTGCGTAAAGACGTTCCTGCAACATCGATGCACCCTCCACATGCGTATTCAAAATAGGAGGTCTTTATCGATTTCTGTGCGGAGAAGCGATGTTTACACACTTGTGGTCGTTTGGCTGGTGATAACGACAGGGAATTTGATGGTGATAGATGAAGAGGTCGGGCCGATGGGTGCCCGATAGAGTTCGAAAACTTTCTCACCGATTGAAGTGTTTGTTTTTCGTAGAATTTCCCACTGTTTACCCCTTCGAAATCAATCGAATGAGTTTGTAAAATTGAGAATGGAGTTTGTAACCTTCATAACAACGTTTATCTAATGCACCAATGTGGGTGAAAACAAAGCTGATTTTTTTATTTGTTTGTTGAATACAAATACAATACTTTCACCATTTAATCTAGTTGGCATCCACCCTAAAAAAATCAACATTCCTTGTGTCGTAATCACTTCGTTCCTAATAAGTTAAGACAACCGACAACCAAGCCTTTCAGTCTATCAATGTCCCATTTGGGACACAAGAGTGTTGACACCTCAGCATCATTATTGGCCGCAACCAGCGAGCATGGTTCAAACCCCTCGAGGGTCACCCACGCATCGCACTCCTCGTGATAGATCTACTTGGATCGAACGGTCAGAGAGGGCAGATCAAGATTATCTCACCCGAACCTCTTAACCAACAACCACCCCGCCGAAGTGGTGAGAGGTGTCACGTGCTCAAGTTTCGAATCCGCTTTTTTGCAGTCGACAAGAGCCAGTATAGACATGGTGGTTTGTGGTGTTAGATTTTCAAATAAAATTATAAATATAAAAGACAGCGCTCTTCTAATAAAGTTGTTTTTGGTTGTAAGCCTGATTTAACGGCTTCGATATTGTTTGTTTTATGCACGGCGATGCCCCGATATAAAGTTTATAATAGTCTAAATGGGTAGTGCTCATAGCAGAGACGATGGGTTGGTGTTTCTTTTAAAGGTGACAAAAGTGTGCCAGTGTAGTGGACACGAAAGTGAAGGTATCAAATCATGATGACGAACATTCGTTTTAAAGTTGGTTCGAAACCGCTGTGAACCAAGCTTCATATTGAATTCGTCGTTTTAGATAAACCTAAAATTTTGACACATGTTTTTTTCAGAAGGCCGCTAATTTCCACATACTCTTTCTTTAAGGCACGGTTCTATCCAGGCGGGTGACCAAATGGCGGATTGCACATTTTTCGACGTCATTACTTTATTTTTAAACAATGATTTCCGCGAAACAATAAAAAATATCCTGAACTGCATTACAACTCATACTAAGTTTCATACCTCTAGATATATGGTACAAAGAGATTGCAGGAAAAAGCATTTCGTTGATCTCAACACATTTTTGAAACAGTACCGCAATAGATATTGAGGAACTAAGGTGGCAAAGGTTTTAAAATTGTTGTCTGATACTGGATACTTTTGGTATTCATCTATATAATTAATAATTTCTAGATACTTATGGTTCATTATTTGAGCTTTTATGGATTATTGGCAGTTTATTTATAGAATATGCATACACATTTTTCAAAATTTATAATTTATTTGGAAAAAAATTGCTAGAATTACAGTGGTATTATTCAGAAATATTTATGACCACTGTATTCGTCTGGTGTAAAACTTAACAGTCCCCGATGCACACGGAATTCCGGACATACAGCTGTGTGACAGGAAGACTTCGTTTGCTTCATGGTCTTGGAATCTGAATCTGAAAGGCGTACGGATTTGATCTGAATGTACGATTTGATGACCAAACCCAAGTAACAATTCCCATTTCAAGGTACATAACCTACCATGATCATTTGAAAAGTAGTCGTATTTATTTTTGGTAGAAATAATAGCCTAAATCTGATCTTTATTATTCTATCTTGCTGGTTCATTGCAACGAAATAACCTACATAACTCACAAGCTTTTTGATAAATGAATTGTACTACATAGAAGATCGTTGGGCATTTTACATATTCTTAAACCTGTCTATCAAACTCTCATATGGCTTTGTTTTTTAAGATAAATTTCTTTGATTAGTCGTTGAGAAAAGATTAATCATTGAAATGACTATATCGGTTTCTAAACAGTCATTTAAATTATTCAAAATTCAGCATTCAAAATTTCAGAGAGTCAATACTGCCTTAGTGTTTTGCATGATTTCTTTTTAAATTATGTTTCTTTTCAGTTTGAGGTGATTTTATGGCAGCCCCTTCAAAATTAAATCATCTTCACAAAAAAAAAAAAAAAAAAACAAATGCAAAACGATCCTATTTTAAAGAATGTTTTGAAACAGAGGCATTTTTTGCCTAATAATCCACTCGGACCAATGCCGTTTGTGCTGATGGAATACGCCATAATGAGCCATCAGCGTATTTAAAACGATAACAAAGTGTGATTTTTGTATTAAATGACATCACACGCAGCGTAAAATATACGCAAGATTTACACCCAAAAGATTTAAATTCTTTTAAATATTTATGAAGATTTATAGAATTCCAGTACATTTGGCAATAGATTTCAAGACAGTTGTTTGTGATGTATGCCTTAGTTTTTAAATGTTAGCAAACATTACTAAAAAAAATTATCCACATCTAATAATCGTTATCCATTTGTGTCCAATTAATTTGTAGGAACTATACATGAGTCTGATTTTAGGTTTGAAAAACTAAAATATTCATAGCTTTAATATCGTTGGTGCCCAATTGCTTTTCAAGTAATTGACGTAGAAGTAATTTTGTTCATTAAGTATAATTATCATAGAGAATAGTTCAAATAATTACAATTGTTTGTCTATGGAGTATATTTATCAATTTGTTATTTTATTTAAAAATAATCCAAATACAGTGTAAGCGTGAGTGTCTTAATGAACAACTTTCGAGTTATTAGTACGAGACACTGAAGAAGTCTGCACATTGTAAACGAAATACGCGTATCTGTCAAGATAAGCAAAGGTAGTTGGAATCAAATGGAAAATACTAATTTTTCTTCTAATTTCTAGTTAAATTAATTATTCTATTTAAGAAGAATTACAAGGTGGGTGTTGGCCGAATTTGGATTTTTCAGATATAATCCTAAATAGGTTATAGAGTATTTTTCATACATCTAGTAACCTAACGTCCGTGCCCCATCACAATATTTTCTATTATGATGGGTCCAACTCACTGGGTAAATTGAACTGAAGGTGGGTTTGAATGAAGGGGAACTTGGAGTTTTTGCACATTTGTTGGAGGATTTGTCGAGCGACACAGGTTTCCAAATCCAAAGTTCAGATGCCGAGTTGCGTCGGTACCCGGACTTTTTGTTCATGAATCTGGACACTTTTGAAATCACAAACTATCTTGCAGTTGTGAACTTATAAATTTGTCATAATAGCGTATTAGCGAAAAATTTTAGAGGGTTGACTCATCGACTGGATTCATCAGATATAGCTCGAGTAGGCTTCAGCTTGGTAGACAACTGAGTGTTGTAGTCGTTTATTCGGTGGGATGTTCTCACTATTCTCATTCAATGCTCATTTCAACCGATGGTGCCCACATGGTTTTAGTCGACGGCCCGCAGCGGTAACTCCATCGACGGCCCACAGCGGTAACTCTTGGTGTCTTTTCATAGAAATGGCTGTGCTCTTCGAACATCCGGGGGACTACAGGGATTCTACTTGTGTCTTTGTTCTTCGTTTTGTTTCTTTTCAAACAACAGATAGTTTGTTTCTACTAAGTTTTGAAGACAATATCTAACATCTCTCTAATTTTCAAAACTTTATGAGTGGTGGTGCTTCCGTTGAGCATGGAGATGAATTGGTGTATCAGAGGCTTGACGGACGCCTGCGGAGTTGAATACAGTCGACTCGTGAGGTAGTAAATGCTCTCAAGGACGTGAATCAAGGCAGGTAAATGTTACCCAGTGTATCTATTCGTCCTTTTTTAATAGATTTGCGTCGACCATCAGTTGAATCGGTTGAATCGGTTGTGTCGATACGTTGTTCCGTAATATTTTGTTATCGAGTTAGGTTGCCTATTTTTCGTTGCGTGTGTGATCGAGTTAGCATGAGAAGTCATGGTGCGCTAATAAACCACTGTCCCATTTTGTAAGTGACTCCAGTGGCATCCGTACTGCTGGTGTAGATCGGTCCGAGTAGACTCTCAGGCGTTGAGATGAATTACCTTGTTTTCCTAATGAAATACCACTATCACACTCTGTGAGTAGCCCCAATAGCATTCTTAGTGTTGGTTTAATCGCTCCAAATAGGCTTTCTAGCATTGTAAAACATCTCCTAGTTTCCCAATGAAAAACCACTATCACATTTTGTGAGTGGCCACAACGGCATCCTTACCGTTGGTTTAAACCGATCAAAATCGGCTTTTCAGCGTTATTAAAAATCATTTTGTTTTCCCAATGAAAAACCACAATCACACTTTGTGAGAGGCCCCAATAGCATCCTTACTGTTGGTTTAAATTAGAAATCACTCCTAATTTCAAATATTTAACTTGACAGCTTATCGTTAACCAAAACGAACCCTGCTGCTACCCAATCCAGTTATCCAAAATCCCAGTGATTTCTCGTTCAAGTGCAGTGGATTCCGCGGCTTCCAATAAAGCGAGTATCATGTCAACATATTCCTACCCCTTCCTTACTTGACCTGCATTCGGGCGGTGCCGGCACCGGTTAGTTTGGGATCACCAGTTTTTACACATTGAAGATGTCTGTTAGTCCCAAGCATCATCTGTTGGTTCTCTGTGTAATAACAGCTGATCTGGCAATAACGGAGTAGTCAATCATGCTTATGCTCATGCTCATGAAGAATTGCTTTTTTGAAGTCCAAAATTTGTTTATTTTGCCATTTTGTTGTAAAATATGTTAATCTTTATGAATAAATCTTAAATTCATAACACTTGTCTGCCATGATAGAAATTAGAAGCTAGTAATGGTAATGCCAAATATGTTTGTTAAGTCAGGGGTTCAAGTATGATTCATTTAATTGAAAAGATATGTCTTTTGAATGAAGGAGTACGTTGAGAAATTTTGCTTTCTTAAATAATTAAAATAAAAAACTATAGCAAATGAAGAAATAGTGCTTCCTTAAAAAAACATTATATTTCAGGTTAAGTAACTATCAAAGAAGTCAGAGAATCGTCGTGGTAGTCCAACTAGAACTCAGACATTTTGAGGGAAACAAGTCAAATCTACTCCAATGCATATTTTAAATGGAGTTTTTATTTAAAATAGTAAAATGCTAAACTATAATAGTAAAAATCACTTTATCTATAAGATCTATTCTACGTAATGGAAAATGGGCACGACATAATAAGTATCATGTTAAACAGTGTCGATAGATGAACAAGATAGTAATACTCCTGTTAATACCCCAACTGTTAGTAGAATTCAAATGTTAAACAACGAGGTAATGTTGAACTATAAGTTATTTGTTAATTAGTTGATTATTGTTGCAGAGCTTAATTAAGCTTGAGTATAAACGCGCCAAAAACGGGTTGGGTGGATCGATAGGCAACATCACTTATACATTTCCACAGGGATATAAAGAATCTCCTTCCAACAACAAGATTGAACAATTAGTCAAAAGAGCAAGCCATCTAACACGAGGATGCCCCAATGGGCGGGGAGAAGAGCCCGTTAGCAATGAGAAGCAAACTGTTAGCAATGGGGAGTTGGCATTGTCACTCTCCCTATTCAGAGTACTTCAATCGGGTGCCCTGATGGTTCCTCCCATTCTCATGAATTATTTACAAAATAGTGTATTTTTTGTAAATGAAAAATACTACAAGCATTCGTATCTATTATATTTGATCTTCATTCGGTTGATCCTGAAATGCAAGAAATATTGTAAAGGGTTAAAGTATATAACTTTGAAGTTCCGTGCTTAAGCACGTTTTCGTTCGTTTTCAATTCCCAAAATCTTGATTTGAGGTATCCTGTTGTTAAATCTTTTGAACACCCAGTGCTGCATCAATCCGATCAGCTCAGATTTAGTAAACTGTCCATTTCCAAATCGGGAATGAAAAATACTGTCAGTAACAAGTGCAAAAGCCCACCACAGATTTCGTTGCAGCTTCTTGTAGATACTTCAAAATCATAAGAGGAGAAGAATGGATCAAAATGAAAATTGCAAACCTAAGACATTATAATCAAAAATATATATTATCTATTAGGTAAAAATTATAAAAATATTTTTATGTTAATATATAAGTGACGACAACACATGAAATAATAAATAATGAAGATAAATGATAATAGTACTGAATAAACAATGTCATATAAGATAATATAAATAGTGAAGGAATATTATTATATGAACTGAAAATTATATGTGTTCCGAGTGCTGTTTTGTTGCAATTGTGAAGAAACTTGCGCATCCATTATGAACCAGAAAATTTCGACAATGTTTGACAGGCATGAGAGAAGAAATTAATTCTAACTTTTCAATTTTTTGACAATACCTGATGACCTTGAAGACCTTAAATAAATCATGCAAACGACAGTATATCCAAAATTTCAGTATATATATACTACAGTATATATACTACAGTATATACTATCATATCATAGCAACAAATAGTGCTAAAACATGTATTTGGCCACTATTTCCCGTAATGTCCTTCCATGTTATTAGGATAGATATAAGGCAAGGCTGATCCCAAAGAACGCTGCAACTACGAACCTATTGTGAATAGATCATGCTGCGCGCCTGCGGCGAACTCAGGCACGCGATCTCTCCAAGAATCCTACTTGATGCGATATTTCCACGAAGGAACTGACTCTTAGTTTCAAGTCTTGACCAAGAAAGGGTATCAGCTCAAGTAACCACGAGGCTGTAATAGCATGCATAAGCATTACGTCTGGGTGCCGTCATTCGAAGTGGAATTAAGGCTGAAAGGGCCCGCTGAGATCGAATCAATACATATCTCTCGTGATGCCACGAGACGTTGCCAGAAGTAACATTATTGCGATTGGTAATCGTCTTCATTTCTTCAAGCTAATCTAACGCTTCATAACATGACAACTGTTGAGTTGAGTGCGATTCCCGCATTAACGATGTTGATTTTGGGTTGAATAAGTGCAATAGCATCGCGCGCCTGTAGTTACCTGGGAGGAGTATCAGCTCAGGGTACGCAAAACTCAATTGAAAGTAATACATAAACGTCTGAAGGCCAGAAAATCTAAAATTAATGTTGGTATAGAATGGGATCTCATATTCCGATTGGTTTTTAGAAAAAGTATTTGGAATTTCCGATCTGTTAGTACAAGTATAAAGGGTGTAACTCGATAAAAATGGCACACAGAAAATCTTCTGTAACTTTTGAATCGTATGAGTAAAAAACCTAGAAATTTGAGTAGATCTTATCCATAGTGTATTATTTACATCTGCCAAGTTTCATAGTTATACATTCAGTAGTTCCAGTCATGTCGTCGAAACAAGAAATTGTCCGTGAGAAAATTTTGTGCACTCACAATCAAAATCCAGGGCGTCCCACCGGTGGATTGCTAAAAGGCTTGGAATTGCAAATACAACTGTGTCTCGTGTAATAAGAACCTTCAAGGAGCGTCTGAGTGTCCAAAGGAAGGAAGGGAGTGGTCGTAAAAGTGGTCCAATGGACAGTAAAATGGCCAGGAAAGTCGTACAACAATTCAAGAACCGTCCAAACATGTCAATTCGAGATGTCGCTAAAAAGTCTAAGGTGTCAGTCGGTTTTGTGCAGAAAACCATGAAGCGTGCTGGGTTACATGTTTACAAAGTGCAAAAGCCCCAAACCGGAATGAAAAACAAAACATCACTGCGAAAACCCGCGCCCGGAAACTTTACACGAAGCTGCTCACCAAATCCGGTTGCATCGTGATGGATGACGAAACATACGTCAAGGCCGACTTCCGTCAACTTCCTGGGCAAGAATATTTCGTTGCCAAGTCGAAGTTCGATGTTCGGAGGATGTTCGAAAGAAGAAACTATCGAAATTTGCAAAGAAGTTTCTAATCTGGCAGGCGATTTGCGGATGTGGTGAAATAAGTGCTCCCTTCATCACTTCCGGAACAATAAACGGTGCGATTTACACGGAAGAGTGCCTTAAGAAGCGTCTCTTGCCATTCATTAAGAAGCACAAAGGATCAACTCTGTTTTGGCCTGATCTAGCATCCTGCCACTACGCTCGAAACGTATTGGAGTGGTACCGAGCCAACGGAGTCAATTTTGTGCCAAAGGATATGAACCCACCAAATTCACCGGAACTTCGTCCAATTGAAAAATTCTGGGCAATTATGAAAACGGAACTTCGCAAACATCCAAAACTATAAAAACAGAGCTAGAATTGAAGAAAATTTGGGTAAAAACAACAAAAACACTGGGAAAATCGGTTGTACAAAATTTGATGGGTGGAGTGAAAAAGGAAGGTGCGGGCATTCAGGATGGGAGACGAAATTGAAAAAAACAAATGTTGTTAATCAAAACTCATTAGTAGTTCTTCATTCCCTGAAAATTTCAAGAAAATCCGATAATCAGTTTAATTTTGATGAGTATATATGTGTGTGCCATTTTTATCGAATACACCCTTTAGTAGTGCTAAAACTGAAAAAGGTTTTAATACAGCTATAATTACAACTGATTATATACATTAATGTAATAGATCATAGGTTATACATGCAGATTGAATATTATCAACAGTTGTAATAAAATTGAAAACTCCTAAAATTGAAGAAATTCATACTAAAAGAATAGGAAAAACAGTTAAATCAGCAGTTGAATGAGCAGTTCCTGAGAAATAAGAAGGATGAACATGCCATCCAGTACCCATTTCCCATACTATTACTACATACTACATAGAAATTAAGTTCAACAGGAGGACAACATTCAATAATTATTCTTTGTTTTTTTTTAAAGAAAATGCTATATCAAGAGATTAGGATCTCTTGATATAGCATTTTCAAGTTCAGGGAATTTATAAATTCCCAAAACCTCCAGTTATTATAGGTATAACTATTTATAAAGTATTTTTAAAGCGTGAGCTGTAATACTAACATTAAAAACATGGACATTTCCGAAGAGTATTCCATGATGTCATAATTGTTGTCATAATTGATTGAGTTTGAAATAAAATTCCTAGTGATGTTCCAACTATTCCAGATCAAACTCCACAAATACAATATAATGTTTTAATATATTTAGGATTTGTTGAAAAATAAAATAAAACATTTTGGCGATAAAATGGCCGATGACTACAACTTAAGCGTTATTATATTTCTTCTTAATCTGTTTATTGATTTTCAAATGAAACTTTCTATCATATCTTTATTATTGAAGTATTAGAATTAAGAGATTAATGCTAATATATTTTCACACTTTTATATTTTTATAACTTTAATTCTTTGTATGTGATTGAATAAATCAAAGAATTACTGCAAAATTGTTTATTCCATTGTAGAAATATAGATTGTCGTTAAAATAAAATTAAGATGAATAATTGTATTTCTCTTTATCCAATATGCATTTCACTTAATATACTTTTTTTTATTTAAACCTTGTGCATTAGCTTTTTAAGATATTTGATATATACTTTTCTTAGTAAAAAGAGATTAATGTAAAGCAAAATGCTGCTTATTATATACTTTAGTATAATGAATGATAAATAAACTGCAAAGTTAAAAAATCATTATTTGATTAAAATCAGTAAATTACATTACTAATAATTTGGGTAAATTTCTTTTAAATGAACAATATAAAAATCATTTTAAATGTTTGTCATGGGAAATCCAACATTAAGACTTAAATGGAATAATTTAAAGTTATTATATGGTAAAATTGTTTTAACTGGTAAAAACTAATGCAACAAAAGAATATGTAAAATGAAGAATATGCTATTAATTTCGAGAAGAAGTTTGACTAAACCCTAAAAAAACCAAATCTCAAACAAGTATCGAAAAATGATTGATAACAAAAACTGATAATTTAAACCTGTCCACGTCAATTTTGGACACCAAAATAAAAACAGCACAAAAAATGATTCAATAAAACTGATTGTTAATTTCACAATAATAGAACTATATCTACAAAAGAAACAGTTGATTAAGATGTTTATCCTTCTTTCTGTAAATTTCTCGAACTTTCTGTGGTACACCCGTCATCTGGTTCCGAACGGTATCCTCAGATAAGCCCGCCGTGGCGATTCTTCATCTTCTCTTGAAATTAGC